>VXBJ01007276.1:32686-183675 GCA_013400055.1 Nycticryphes semicollaris
CCCAGCCCATCCCAGCCGCCCCCAGCACAGCCCAGTCCAGTCAAGCCAGGAATCCTCGGCAGAGCTGCTGCCTCCAGCCTCCTTCCCGCCACTGGACTGCGGGCGGTAGAGAGGGGCGGCTCTTTCGTTTGTTTTTCCTCCCCCTGCAAAAAAAAAAAAAAAAGAAAAAAAAAAAAAAAAAAAAAAAAGAGGAGGGGAGGAAAAAGGAAGGAAGAAGTGAAGAGATCCCCTCCGCTTGCCAAAGTCTTTGTCTCCGGATGAACAGCGATGGGGGAATGGACTATTCTAGAGAGGCTACTGGAAGCTGCCGTGCAGCAGCATTCTACTATGATAGGGAGGTAAGGGCTACCGGGGAGCCACGGGTGGGTTCTGGGGGGGTCCCCTTCTGTCCGAGCGGGCCGGCGGCACACGCCGGGTCTTGGCCGTGCGGGGCACCTTTCGCGCGGGGCTCTTGCGGTGTGTGCCTTGAGGGCGTGTGTTTGTGTGTGCGGCACGGGTCACCGAGGAGCGGGGACACCCCAAACGCTGCCGTCCTTGTCCCCGAGAAGCCCCGGGGCAGCGGTCGGCCATCGGGGAGACTCCAGAGCCATCGGGGTCCCGCAGCCGGAGCAACCCTGTGCCGCGCGCTCCCGTGCTTTCGGTGGCGCCCGTGCGACCGCTTTTTCTCCGAAGGGAGGTCGGGGCGCGGGGGGAGGAAGAAGAGGGGAGCGCTGGCCGCCGCCCGAGATTTTGGAGAGTGGAGGGTTGGCGCGGCCGCTCATGTGGGCGCCGAGGCGACGCCGCTCGGGCTGCGCGCCTCCTGCGCGGGTGCGGGGCGGCGCGGGGGCCCGGTCAGCACTGGACAGCTCCCGGCGGCGCGGCGGCGGCGCGCACTGACGGGCTTCTCTGTTCCAGGATCCTGCTGACCGTGGTGGTGATCTTCAGGATACTCATTGTGGCCATTGTAGGGGAGACGGTGTACGATGACGAGCAAACCATGTTTGTCTGTAACACGCTGCAGCCAGGCTGCAACCAGGCTTGTTACGACCAGGCTTTCCCTATCTCTCATATAAGGTACTGGGTGTTCCAGATCATCATGGTGTGCACCCCCAGCCTTTGCTTCATAACATACTCCGTTCACCAGTCTGCTAAGCAGAGGGAACGGCGGTACTCCACTGTCTTCCTCACCTTGGAGAGGGACCAGGATTCAATGAAGCGTGAGGACAGTAAGAAAATCAAGAACACGATTGTCAATGGGGTGCTGCAGAACACTGAGAACTCCACCAAAGAGGCAGAACCAGACTGCTTAGAAGTGAAGGAAATCCCCAATCCTGCTATCAGAACTACAAAGTCAAAGATGAGGAGGCAAGAAGGCATTTCTCGATTTTATATCATCCAAGTGGTCTTTCGAAATGCCCTAGAGATTGGATTCTTAGTGGGACAGTATTTTCTGTATGGATTCAATGTCCCTTCCATGTACGAATGTGACAGATACCCTTGCATTAAAGAAGTAGAGTGCTATGTCTCTAGACCCACTGAGAAGACTGTATTCTTGGTATTCATGTTTGCTGTCAGTGGGATTTGTGTGGTGCTCAATTTGGCAGAACTGAACCACTTGGGCTGGAGAAAGATCAAAATGGCAGTGAGAGGAGTACAGGCAAAAAGGAAATCCATATACGAAATCAGAAATAAGGACCTGCCAAGAATGAGCATGCCTAACTTTGGCAGGACTCAGTCAAGTGACTCAGCTTATGTGTGAGGCTGTGACAGAACTGAAACACTGTGCCAGGTGGAACAGACCCAGATACCATTAGAGAAAGGTACATTGCTTAGGCAAGCATTTTATCAAACCACCAAGAAAGCCATTAAGGTATTGGATCTGCACTTACTGAACTAGCTGCAAAATGCAGTGCTATGTAAAAGACTGAAAAACCAGCTATAAAACCATGCTTGATCTAGCCTTACAGCACAGCTACTATTATTCCTACTTTTCTTTCTAATGATTGGGTGTTATCTGTTGGTGGAGCGGCTTTTTGGTCGTCATTAGGATAAGTTTACAGTTTGGACTGTCTGACTAATTGCTGTAAATGTGTAGAATGTTTATATTAAAAATCTGCAAGGCTACTCTATATGGGGTGGGATGGGGTGGGGGAAACCGTTGCAATGTGCAGATGTAAGCATGTTTTAAAAGGAGGGTAATTGCACCGTAAGGAACCTGACCACAGCTCAATCAGGATATCTGCGTTCACCTATCTCACAGATGTCTTATATTATTTTGCTTGTCAAAGTCACAGAGTTTATTCCTGGTGTGTATTACTAGCTATTTTCTATCATAGCTTGTGCATCAATTAGTTATGCTAAACAATAAATGCTGAATATTATTTTGCCATTTTTTTGTTTGCCTGTACACACACACACCAGATACCTTAATCACCTTACATTAGTTGTGCTCCACAAAATATATCAGTAGATTTCAGTTCATTCCCTAATGTGCACGAATAAGATGGAGTTGGTTCATGCCAGCCAAGTTATGTATTTACCTACAATCACCTAATGATGACACACATACCAAAGGAACAGAGTTCATTGCTTTTAACTGTGAATATATCACCTTCTCTCTGCTCTTATTTATATAAGTGCCATACTTGAAACATCTAACTCTGTACATAGTCAAAAGGTTGTCTTGGGATACCAGCTGGAATAAAGTGATTTTATACTCTCCTTTGTTTATTTTATGCTATTTGTTTAGTCATTGCAATGGTGTAAAAAGCAGCTAAAATCTCTATGGATAAATAAAGTACTTGCCTTTTTTTTTTTTTTTNGAGAGATTTGTTCTTCTTCATTATTGTATACAATTGTAGAAATGTACAGGGTCAAAATAATTGACTTACAACAATTACTCTTCAGGGTTTAAAGTGTCTTGTTGATATTCTAAACTCTAAGTGACAAAACCTGGGAAATCAGGACAATTTGTTCTGTCTGTTTTCCTCCTTAAGCAAGCTTTCTCTGTCTTTAAAGCCTGATCCAAAGCCCACTGACACCAATAGCCTTCTTTCTGCTGACACTAAGGGCAACACAGTTGGCCGCCAAGGTCACTCTGAGAGCAGCCAGAGACCATTTACCTATAAATGAAACAATTGCAGCTTTTCAACAGGGAATCCAAATAGTAACCTCAGCTTTTCTGCCTTAGAGCTGGTTCAAGAGATACACTGTCCATGTCCCATCAAGTAGTAACTGGTAAGCCACTGGGGCAGTCACTTTTAACAGCAATCCATTTTAGTACAGCATCCTAAGCATCCTAAGTTTTACTGAAAAACCTTTTTTTTTTTTTTTTTTTTTTTTTTTTAACCTTCACTGAATTAAACACAAAATATCCCACTGGCAACAGTCGGAGTTGGATCAGGACTAAAAACCATACAAGTGCATTCCTAACTAAATAGTATCTGCCCTTTAAAGAAAAGGGACAAAATGGTGCTGGAAAATTTTGGGATACTTTATAACATAAGAGGAAGACAGGGGTTTGGTCACAAATGGCCTTTTGATTGTATTTTTTTTCAAGCCTGAAAATGGATTTTATTGCATTTTGGCTTGGAAATGATGCATATAAATCTTTTCCTCTTGGCTTACAGTAAATACCTTAACATTTCATTCTTGTGGTTTGCCAGCATTGTCACTTAAAAATATGTCAGTTCGTTCTTAGACAGTGTATTCATTATCACTTTCATCTGTGGTCTTCTTTCCATCCACTGTGAGATATTAAAAACACTTTGAGATTTGTCATGTTTTTAAGGATTTCAAAATATTTTTACTTATGTGTAAAATGAACAGTTTTTCGATTTGATTATAGAAACCTATAAAGATGGATTTCTCAAATGATTCTCTGCGATATAAATGCACACTGATATTGCTAGTTGACTGCATGCTCACTGGAAAACTGCATGTTATTTTTAGAAGGACAACATGGCAGCTAAAATCTCCATCTGCAATATAACAAGCTTCTGAAGATTATTATCTGACACACAAATCCAAGGCTGATTTTCATTTTGCACAGTCCTGGGATGGTCTTCAAAGTCTCCTTTTCAGTAGATGCTGAAGGGAAAAATGTTGTTTGAGAGTCACAAGCATTGTTTTAATGTTGAAGAAATGGGAGCTTGCGTGCAAAGGGCTTGATCCAGTGCCAATTAAAGTTGAAGGAATAAACTCATACTGAATTCACTGGGCTTTGGTTTAGATTCAGCAAAATTTCCTGCTAGGCAGAAGCCCTAATGCAGGTTATTTCCAGTGGCTGCATAACAGTGTTCAGTGAAATTCTAGTGAAGGTACATGTCTTGAAAGCTGTAAGGTTTTAATACCTTAAAATCCTCTAGGTAAGACCGGGAAAGGATCTGTTTATAATAGCCACTGACAGTGACTCAGTTCCTACAATTATTTTATGTGGTTGCACATTTTGTACTTCATTAAGTTGGAATTCTTGAGAACTTTGTTAAGAGAAATGTATAAGGAAATGCAAATGATAATTTACACAACAGGATCAGTAATAAAATAGACAAAGACTCATATTTTGATCAACAGAAATGCCATGCTCCATATTTACACTCAATAAAATATGGTATTTCATATTTCAGAAGAAAAATGAAATGGTGTCAAGAGATCAGTTTTTCTAATCTTCCTTTTTTATTGTTATTTTCCATTTCTTAACAACTCCTTATTTGCCATGGACAAGAGAAATATTGCAAACACTTTCTTTTGTCAATGTATCATGTGAGAGATTAATGCTAATGGACTGTTTGCATGAAAGCTGACTATTCATTTACAAAATAAATGCTTGAAAATTGTCACAGCAATGGAAAAGTGTGTTAACTGAACAGAACTGAGTGAATATGAAGCTGAAGGGCACATTACTGGCCACTTAGGTCTTGCTCCTGCCTCGGGGAAATTAATTAGCCTTGCCATTGACATCTATGGAAGAATCAGACATTAAATACAAAAATTGAGTTCATGTTTATTTTATTCATTGCATATCTTGTTTTGTATTATTGGACAATATTGTATGTTATCATATGTGCAAACACAAAAATTGTGTTCATTAAGCTTTTATAGAAAACTGCAATAGAATTGAATAAGCTTATGATTCCATGGAATTTAAAAAATTACATAAAATAATGATATTATTTCATTTTTATATAGGCTTGATCTTGTACTTTTTAAACCTGTGTGAATTTTAAAAATGACTTACATAAGGGTTTTGAACCATTTTACTAGGTATATAAAATTTGCAATGAGATTCTATAAAAAGACTTTTTAAAAATTAGGATTTTTTTTTAAAAGAATGGTAACTAGCTACATTTTTACATGGTAAAGGTGAATTGACTCTTCCCATAGATAGTTCAGTTTTAGACACCACTGACTTGGAAAAAATAGGAGAGTTTTCACATTTCTTAAGGAAAATAGGAAGAACGAACAGATCAACTGAGATGAATGAATCACGGAAGTGACGAGATTGATTTTAGTTTATTTTACACTAGTGAAGTCAGAAATGCTCAGAAACTCTATAGCCAGCTCAGTGCTTGTCCTGCATTATATCTAATAGGGTAGGACATAGCAGCAGCTATTTACAACCATAGGAAAAGATGTACATGAAATGTTAAGGTTAAACATGACAAAGAATTCTTTTCATGGGTATCTAAAAGAATGCTTGTATTTCTTGTAGGGCAAGAGAATGGACCAGATGGACATTGTCCCTGCATCCTTCTGGCTTTATTTCATGTGAATATAAATGTTCTGCCTTACTCTTTCAGTGAAACGGTTTAGAGGACTTTGTTTAATGTACAAGTGTAGAAATTTGAATTAAAAAATGGACATGTATAAAGTAGAGAACAGGCATAAGTTTTCTTCATTTAGGGTCTGGTCGTGTCTTCATGAAATCAATGATGAGACTTTGTTTTCCAGAGGATGAAGTTGATCAGATTTCCCTCAAACTCAGTTACATTATTTAATGAGATTTACAGGAGAGATTATGCTATTTCTGTATTGCACATACATCCCTGGTCATTTTGTGATACTTTACCCAGAAATACTATTTTATTGTAAGCTTTCAGAAAACATATTAGCTATCAGCTACTAACAACCAGACTCTAAACCCTACTGTCCTCTCAATGGTATTTTGATAATAGCTCTGTGAAGAAAAATTGCACTAGGAAGTGCTTCGTATTACATTTATTAAAACATAGTACAGAAGTCAATCAGGAGTCATAGCACTGCATTAATAATAAACCCTAGGTATACATGTGTGTGTATATATATATGTACACACCTAAATATATGCAGGATTTTTAAAAGAATTTTGTCTAAATTATACAACTGTGTTACAGATTCAATTTCAGAGATGGATAGAGAAGTCACATATCCAAAGATACAGTAAAAAGCTGTGCAAGTAATGCAGAGGTATTCTTACAACTAAGTGCAATGACCTGACTGGAAATTTAACATGCAAAAAAACCCCAACAATCACCATTTTCCTATGAAATTCTGGGCTACGGACTATAATAATTGCTTCAGCAAGTTTATCTGAGCAGCTGCGTATCTAAGTTACAGCTAAAAAGAGAATTGGCTTCATTGCATTAAAATCTATCAGTTTTTTCCTAGTGATTACTGAAACACAGCATGAATCAGATCACTAACTTGTGGAAACTCACACATACAATGACTCTCTGATGCGCCCTCAAAGTGTGAATCCCTCCTGTACTTAGCAGAATGTGCGAGTAAGGTAGTTTTCTACTTTCTACCTCTTCTTTTGTATGTGGTGTGGCTAGAAAGGACAAAGGTTACCAGTACCTGAAGAATAATTAATACATCCTAAAGTGATTAAGCGATTGTGCAATTTTAGTTTCTTTCACTGAAAACAGTATTTGCTGTTTTCATGTGTTTCATTTGCATATATTTTCTCTACAAAAGTATTTCATGATACATAATTAAATGTAACCTTAATTTTTGAAATATTTTATGAAAGTTCTGATGCATTCATGATCAATATTTTCATATCTTTTTTTCCAGAGAAAGTTTAAATCGGTGATAATTGAAATTGACTCTGTCTCTATTTTTTAAAAAGTGCTATTAATAGCTAATCCTATATTTTAAATCTGCTAATAAAATCTTTATTTTTGAGGAACCCTAAATAGATAATTATTAGCACAAGTAAAACAGCATTGCCACTGGAAGAGATGGTTTCCTTTTCAATGACAAACTTTATTTGTCAAATCTATAAGTTGTTTCTGTTTTTTGTTTTTTAAATTTATTTTTTTAAATTAACAGATATTAACAGGGATTTTATAAGAGAATTGCAGGTTGTGAGGAGATAAGATTAGAAAACAGAATTAGGAAAAAAGTAATGATTTGAAGGCATTAAGGAAAAGCAGGTGGCCTTTCCTCTGTTTATGCACTTCAGGGATAAAAGCATGTTCAAACACATTCATAAGCAAACATACAAGATTCTTTGCATTATCTCTTATGTAAACAAAACAAATCTAGACATTTACAAATGTTTTTCAGCTTTTTCTTTGAAGAATCTAAATGGTTCATTACACTGTCCAAAGTATTACAAGTACTAAAGTACTTGTCAGTAGCCCTAGCTTTACTGAATTTAACATATTTGGAGGGTTTTTGAAATGGACCACACTCTTCATCAGTGATCTGCCATGGAAACCATTTTGCCATCAGAAAAATTGCCCATCAGGAAGCAGACGGTACTTGACATTGATACCTAGATGGAGCAATTGGACTTAAACCTTCACGTTAAAGGGTGACTATTGATGAACTTGCATTATGAATGGAATTATTACATGGTCAGAAGAACTTAAATATAAAGGGGTTTTCACATTTGCACTGTATGTGATGTACTAGAGATTCAGGAGTTTTGAAGAAAGATAACATCTGTACGAATTTCTTTACTTTCTCCTTTGAAAATACAAACCAAAACCTGCTCTAGCAATGTCCTCTGTATATAATTCCACAAATTTATAGCTTCTTAGAGGGAAGAGTCCACATCTGACATTGTTAAATGCCCACAAGCAAGTGTACTTGAGCAATACTTAGTTTACATATATAGAGAGATAAAGCATTCAACACTTTACCACCATTGCCCCCCCCCGCAAATGGGAGTATAATTTGTAAGAGCAAGAAGATCATTTGTGTCTGTGACGTATTCGTACTAAATTCCCCAAAGTAAAACACTTTCTGTCTTATGAAACTGTTGCAGTTTCTTTATTTATAAAAGGGTTGGAAACACATTTCTAAAATAGATTTAACATTTTTACATTAACTTCACCCCTCTTTTGTTCTTGTTTATTTGATCGGTTGATTTTTTTTTCCTGTGTGGTGCATATTTTCTTTATGTATTCTTAACTTTAATATTCTCATTATTATTTAGATTGTGTTTCTAGAGATATGCATTTTTTCTGGTTTTCTTTTTTAATTATCATAATTAAATAAGATTCTGCAAATATTTTAGGGTATTGTAATTCTTAGAGTGTCAGTGAATATAGTCAGCGTTTTTTTGCTAAATATGCATGAGGCAGACAATTACTTATCATTGGAATTGTGGGTTTTGGTTAAAAACTAACCAACCAAACAAAATAAACCAGAAATTTTTTATGTATCACTTTAAATATTACTACATTTTAAGAAATCATATCTCCCACATTTATTCATAGAATTTGCACATAAATGGAGACTGAAGATTTTCTCTACCTTCAGCTGTGTGGTATGCTTCTCAGATTTTATGTTGCTTTTAGACCACAGCATATGAGCAGCTGAGGAAATCACAATGCTTAGTGGAACACAACAAAAAAAGACGTGAATTTTAGAGTGATATTGATCTTATAACATATGCTAAATGAAATCAGTCTTTATGACTGAACCACACATAAATGAATAAATATCATCGTATATTATGTGCAGTCTTAGTAACAAAAAGGCAATGTTATTTATTTCTGAGAGATTTTCAATTTAAAAGAATTAATTTTTTAATTTCTTTAGTGGTTGTTTAACAATCCCTTAATGTGATACAAAGACTAGAGTGGAATTGTGAAATATTAAGTTACTGTAGCACAAATGATAAATGTATCTCTGCTGATAAAAGACTGTTTTGCTTATATATGTGTACTCTTCAAATTTGCTTAGCTGGCAGTCAAGAAAGAAGGTACTTTAATTGTACAGTGTTTATTACACTGCAGTAAAAACATAGACAAAATATTTCTAGTATGATTTTTGAGTTTGGCAGCATGACTCCTATTAACATTAATGGAGGATGTGCAGCTGAATCTTAATGTATTAAGTAGAAAATATTCATCCCTGCTGTTTGCTCAACAATTTGACCTTCCTACTGTAAATTAATACAATATTTTGAATTCACTTTAAACTAATTACACTTTGAGGCCCTCCTGTACTCTTTCATGAAAACACATATCAAGGAGAAGCTATCTTGCCAGCATGAGCATATGGTTATCTAAATTTAGCCTATTTTATTGAAAAGGTGTCAAATTTGATACATTGGAACTGTCACATCATTGGAATAGCGGTTTACACTTTGCAGTATTACAGGGCTTATAGTGATACACTGTGCCGAAGATCTATGCAGCAGTGGATATTTGATTCCTCTTGGTACTGAAAAGCTTATGAATTCCTGCATTTGTTTCAATGACCTTCTGCCTTGAATAAAAGAGGAAAAAAAAAAAAAAAAGGAATGATACCAATAACATGGTCAGGAGGTCTAGCTATGCTAAGGTCCCTGACCATGCTGTCTCTTTAGCAAATGTGTGAGCTTCTAAAACTAAAATGTGAAAATGGAGCTGTGTTTAGACCATCAAATCTAGTCAAACAGGACTCCTAAGAAACTACCTCTGCTACTCTACTAAAAGATGATGAATGATACTGCAAGATTGTAACAGCTACTGTAAGGTTTCTGCACTCCTGTGTATAAATACTTAAATGCAGTTAGCACCTGAGTGGCTACTGGTCCAAGTGTCTGTCCTGAAAATACTGTATGGCTTGCATAGCTAGTAAAAAGAGCTATTTTTTTTTTTTTTTAAGCCTGCAGAACTCTTCATGCAGTACCCACCACGAGGTATAACACTCTCATTTGAGCAATCATGTTTTCTCAAGATTTATCCTAGGACAGTGAATCATATTCTCACAAGAATTAAAACACACAAAACTGGCTGCAGTCTGTTCAGCAGCATAAGCAAAACCACAGGAGAGAGAGAGAACAGGAAGAGCTGGCTTTGCCGGTTTTCTCCTGCTAAGGAGAAGCGGGGAAGGAAAGCTGTGATTACCATTTGTCCTGGCCTTCACCCTTGTGCTCGATTCTCCGAGGAGGCTGTCACCTCACATACACAGTTATTCTCTGGCCCCAGCTCTCTGGTTGTACCTCTTGTTCTGTCCTGTCTGCTGGTGCCTTGGTAGGGAGTGCAATGGGCTCAGCAACTGGAAGGGTCAGTAGTTCTTGTTTGTTCAGGGATGGCTTCGTTGTTCTTCAGCAAGACATCAAGCATTTTGCTTGTGCAAGACAGTTGCCTGCAATAACATGTCCAAGGCAACTTTTGATAATTCATGGATTCAATCCATAGTGCAAAAATGGGTTTAATAAACATGAGTTATTTTATGAAATTAAGCCTGTAATTTCTCAGTTGCTAGGAGATATACGTAACAGAATTCTTTATGCTGCATCATTCAAACAGAAATGCTGAATCATTACAGAATTAATGTATATTTCAAGTTAAATTTTACCTAAGAAAGTGCGAGAGTACTTCTGTCAGTGTCATAAATCCTTAGACTTATCTGAGAATGGACATGATATCATATGCATCTTGGAATGAAGAGGAAACAAAAATAAATAAGGACAACATTTTCAAAAAAGTTGCATTTTAAAATATAACACTACATCTGAAAAAAGTCTTCCTTCTTTACTTCTGATGAGCATAATACACAATTATCTCCTTGATAATTTTTCTTTAATCTTTTTATAGAATCATAGAATGGTTAGAGTTGGAAGAGACCTTAAAGATCATCGAGTTCCAACCCCCCTGCCATGGGCAGGGACACCTCCCACTAGAGCAGAGGTGCTCCAAGACCCATCCAGCCTGGTCTTGAACACTTGCAGGGATGGGGTATCCACAACTTTTCCAGTGCCTCACCACCCTCACACTAAAGAATTTCTTTCTGGTATGTAATATAAATCCCCCTTCTTCCAATTTAAAGCCGTCAACCCTTGTCCCGTCACTACACTTCCTGACAAAGAGTCCCTTCTCCAGCTCTCCTGTAGGCTCCCTTCAGATATTGGAAGGCTGCTATAAAGTCTCTCTGTAGCCTTCTCTTCTCCAGGTGGAACAACCCCAGCTCTCTCAGCCTGTCTTCATAAAAGAGGTTCTCCAGCCCTCTGATCATCTTTGTGGCCCTCTGCTGGACCTGTTNGTCATCCACCTTCTTTATAACACCTTCTTCTGGCATTCAGAATACTGAGAGCTCCAGGATAGTTCAACACTGAAGGTGATAATTCTTAAATACATAAATGTCCTCAACTGACAAAAGAGAAAGTTCAAAAACTCTTCCAAAGAAAAAAAGAAAGAAAAAAGAAAGAAAAGAAAAAATTTTCCAAAGAAAATTTTGACTATACTCTCTAGAAATACATTGAACTTTTTAAAAACAGAATTTAATAAGAAAACTTTCAAATAAGTGCCAGGACAGACTGGCAGTGCTGAGAGAGGTAAGGCTGCTGCAGGCCCATGGCCCAGATCCAAATAGTAGTGAGACTGAATGTGTATTCCCAGTGGGCACATGCACACAATGCACACACATGTGCATCACCTACACACATGGCTGGCCACACATATCCAACAGGCACACTGAGCACTCACATGGACCTCATCCCAGTCTCCTGGCTGTGCAGCATAGAGGTGCACTAATGGAAATATATATATATATACAGACATATATCATGGAGCCCTCCAGCAGCTAGGGTGAGGTACTGGGTCTGCCCAGCAGCTGCCCCTGGATTCTAGTCTCCCTGGTGCTGTCACCTGGACATATGAGCCCCTGAGACTGCAACCCCACTCCAGCTCCTGGTGCAGACCTCACATGTAAACAGATACACACCCCCTAAAGCTGGCCAGGACTCCCCTGGTCCCCAGTAGTTAAACCCCCTATGGTTCTGTCTTCAGAGACATACACACATTGGTAGGTTTCACCAGCTACTGCTGAGAGTCCCCAGTCCCAGGTATGAGTTAAGTCTTAGAGACACACACACACACCCAGCTCCTCAGTCACTTCACCCACTCCCCAACTATTCCGGCTTGATCTTCATTCGTGCTCACATGCCCATACATGTTCCAGTCACTGGCACTCAGGCCTCTGAGACCTAGTCCTAGTCATGGGGCTGGCATTGGGCTACACTTACCTGCATCTCTCCAGTCACCATCACCCAGGACCCCCAGCATATGGTCTGACTCCTGTTGCTAGCACTCAGACTGTCATATAGACACTCTCAGGAGAGAGTCCCTCACCCAGGAAAGCATTAGAAAGGAATTTGAAAAGAAGATGGGACAAACTGTAGTGGTCAGGTGCAGGCTGTAGTCAGACAAGCATAACAACCAGCAAACTACACCCAGCTGGCCCCATTGTCCCCCTTATTCCCACACTGTGTCCTCCCCAAATCACCCCACCTTTGACTGGTCCCCTAAATGTCCTACAGTAAATCTTGTGCAATCTTGCACTTTCTCTGCATCCCATAACATATCTCATTTCCCTGGGCAGCCTCCTTGCCTCAGTCAAAGCTATCAAAGTGTACTCTGGACTTGGCTCACCTCAGTGAATTTCATTAGACTCTGGTACTGAGATTCTTCTGGGAAAGGCCTAAACAGGGTACTTCCCTCCTTTGAGTCCTTAAGTCAGATTCCCACCTTACTTACACACCCCTATACCCCTCCAGGCATTTGGAGATGGGCATTTTATGGGCTGATGACTCATGTGTTGGCTGTGGTAGTAATTGGACGGGGTATTATTTAGGTCCCCCACCTGCCACTCTCTCTGTCTCTTTTTTTTTTTTTTTTTTGTGGCTGTGCACAGATGACCTTTGACCATATAAAAACTTTTATTAGATATAGATATAATTTTTGGATGTTTTCCTATTCTTCTGTTAGAGCTTACAGCATAAATGCGTAAGAGAAAAAACTTCTAAAATTGCTTTAACTGTTTCATGTGAGATCCTGCAACTTATTTCAAACTGCTGAAGGAGTTTTAACTAATCGAGTAAGCTTTGTAAAGAAGAAGCTGAGCTGTATAAATAGGGAAGGGTTTTTTGCTTATTTTGTAAGGGTAGTCAATCACTATTTGTCATTATTTTCCTCAACTAAGTGTAAGTATTTCACAGTAACTTGAGTGTTAGTTGTTGAAGAATTAAATCCTGATGAGTCTCTTGCAAAGAAAAGGAACTGAGAGCCAGGGGCTGATGACTTCTTAAACAATGTCAGCTGGTTCTTCTGCAATACCTGTCGGCACCCTTGGGTCTGATTTAGTCACCAAAGCAGCTTCTGTACTTTAGTGGCACATGCTGCATTGCTTTCCTGACCTGAGACATTAAGTTCTATGTCCAAATCAACAGGAAGAAAGCTGTGGCTTCTGTAAAGACAGGGGGAATTTCTGAGCATTTAGGATTATTTTCTTCTAAAGTTCTTACCTTGAAGATTAAAATATGACCCTTTTACCTATAGTGTAGTTTCCATGATTTTATTCTTATTGACAGTGACGTTATTGATAGTACATGGTGAAAATTTAAAATTGGGAAATCTTTGTCCATCTCCGATTTACACCATCTTAAAAACTTGAAGGGATAGATAAGCCTGCCTTGTTGCTTTTGTTCTGATTTCATTTATTTTATCCATCTGGTTAGTTGAAATGATATGCTGTTTCTTAGCCCTTACTCTTGTAACTCAGTCCCTGTTCTTCAGCTTGATGGCTGTTGACAGGCACAGAAGAAAGTATTTCAGAGCATATAAAATGCCTTTCATAAATGTTCTCTTAGAATCCCAGCAATCGTCTACTTGAATAATTTTTCACTGTCTCATTACAGATGGCAGATCTGAGCTTACTGTGAAGCAGACAGCAGCTCACTGCCTGCCCTCTTGCAGGGAGCGTGGACCAAACATGAGGATAAAACCATCCAAACGAAAAAGAACATGCAGAAATGTTTGCAGTGCAGGTTGTCCATTGTGGTCTGGATGCCTTTCACTAGCATACAGAGGGAATAATTCCATGGAGGTTTGTAGACTCGTTGCAGACTCCTATTTTCACCATGTCAAGTGAGAACAGTCTGGCACTGTTTTTACATATAAGTAATGTAAAAAATATAATTCAGGTTAAACTTATTCTATTGTACAATTGTTACAGTTTTACATCAACATGAACTGTACAGCACTTCAAAATTAATATCAGAGCTGTCTTTTTCTATTTTGGTCAAGCATATGGTCTGCTTGATAGTTCTCCATTAAACTCAAATATTGAGTCAAAATGTTTATGTATATTGTGAAGATCTGAGGTCGTGTTGACTCCCTCTCTTTAAGGTGCCCTTTCAATCCTTACAAAAAGAAACATTATGAAGGATAGTGTTCATTGCACAAACATCTTCAGCCTTCCCTTCCATGTGGACCATTCTTCAATAGCTGCTTAGCCATGGGCTTATTTTGACTTCACTCAGGTGACTTTAAAAGCTAATGACAGAAACACTTGTTAAGAAAAGTGAGTGGCCCAGCCTCATGGCACAGTGGAACGTCTTTTTTATTATAGTGAGAGAAAATTCTGTCACCTATATTTAAAGGTGCTGAATTTTTAAATACTTATTTACAATGACTCCACTGGCCCAACTGTACTCTGAGGAAATGCATATATCTCTGTAAGCTGTATCCTCTTCCTACCTCTTGCTGTCACTTGCCTATTAGGAGTAGTATTTCCATGCTGCAGTTGTGCGGTTATGCTCAAATGCTTTTCTGAGCCTGGCCATGGTGTAAGGGAACTCACACTGCAGTGCTAATGTCTTCTGAGTGCCATCCTCCCAAGGCTCAGTGGCCTCAGTTTAAACAAATCTCGTTTAATCATACTTTACTGTGGGCAAATCTGGAACTGTATCCTCTGTGATCTGTGGGTTTCCATGAACCTTCAGATTTTGGTGGAGCTATCCTGTCATAACAAGAGAAATGACCTTTCTTTTTCCCTGTTATTAAAAGCCAGTGAGAGACCAAGAGGTGTCAATTGAAGTTTTATGAAAAATGTACTGCATGTTACATTACAATAAGCCCAAATATGGATGTTCCTTTTTAATAGCAAATTTTAGTAGCTTCTGTAAGGTTTATTCTCTTTATTTGTTTCCTTGAACATGTGGGACTGTTATTGCTGGGTTTTAAATGTGGCTTTTTTAATGGACTATAGTTTGATAGCTTGTGTACAAATAACTTTCTGTGCATAACAGATTGGGAAAAAAGGGCAAAGATAACTTACACAACATCAGTAAAATATTTGACAGTCTAGAATAAAGCTTACAGGAAAACTCAAGGCCTAGTAAGTAACTTAAAAGATTAATATCTCACCCTGTGATTTCTACTGTTCTGCTTTTAACAGCCCTTCTTAGTAACTAAGAAACAATTAAAGCATCTATTTTAATCTATTTGTTACCTGGTATATCACATAGATCTCATATCTAGTCACATAGATCTAGGTCATTAAGTAACCCAGAGTTGTCAGGTTCATTATTATTTACGTTTGTAGCTCCTACATGAACTTTGCTACTATATCACATCATTATGAAAACGCATAGATTAATTCAAAGTCTTCTCTTACCTGACAACACCATAACAAAATACAATGACCAAAATACTACCCTTGGAGTTTCTGAGCAGCTGAAATCTGTTTGAGAGGGATTTTTAGCTAATTGGTCCAGAGGGTTCCCTAATGCTCTTTACCAAGTTAAACTCTGATATCAAAACTGATGCTCTGAATTATTTTATTCAATTAAGATCTTGTAATTAATGAGTTTCACGCATACCTCACTCACCCTCTGTCTGAAAGTGCTGCAGAAAAGGGAGTAAACTGAAAACAAAATTGTGGCAGTTCATTCAACTTTGAGCTCCACCCCTCTGGGCAACAGAGGAGTTCATGATGCTACAGATACTCTGGAAAAATAAAGTAAGATCTAAGAGTGAATTAGGCCTGTGAAAGGGCAAGGGAGAGGGACAGTGAGCATTTCTTGTGCAGGATTAGCCACAGTGGAGGACTGGCACAGTTCAAAGCCTGACAGCCACCTGGAAATCTTGCTATCAACACATAGGTTAAAGGTTAGCAGAAACTTCAGGTTGGGAAGGGAGATTTTAGGTTCCCTGAAGAGCATGTAACACTGTTTATGTTCTACCTGCATAACGAAATCAGTGAAACTTACTATGGCTGTTCTGCAGAGAGCCAGCACTACGTGCTATTGAAGGTATTATGATTTAGGACTCAGAACTTGGTCAGAAGTAAGCGAGTTTGTGTCTAGAGGGTGGCCACTGTCTAAAATCCAGGGCAAAAAGAAAAATTTAGAATTTCAGTTAATAAATTGGCTCCAATACTTTAAATGCAACCTGAGTATGCTTATAAAAGTGTAATGTGTAATTCATCATCTCTCCTGAGCAAAAACAAATGAATAGAAGTGAATCTCATTATGCAAAAATCTTGAAGGTGAAAGAACTGGGGATTCCAAAAATATTCTCCGTATGTAGTGCTATAACACCTGATGAGAGCTTGAAATCAGGGGGAAAAGTGAGATATGCATCAAATTGCAACCTTTTAGCTTATGCAAAATTATTTGGGTGGATTACCATTTACCAGCTTTGCAGTTCCACTTTTTTAAACCACTAAATACAATTTTGATTTTAGGAAGGGATGGATTATAATCTTGAACTTGCTATCTTTATTCTCATAAAAAATTGATGTGCAAAAACTGCAATCAATTATTTTTTTTTCTAAATAAGTGGGAAAATCAGTTTTCACTTTTTCACCATGACTTTTAATTCAACTGAATGTAGAATTCCTTATTAGTTTTTTTCTGTGTGTTTGGGATACAAGTTCCAGGTAGTTTTTGCATATTTGTTTGAAAGGAGTTTGAGACTCCTTTCACTGATAAAAAACCCTCTTCAGCCTAGGTCATTCCACTAATTAGTTTTGGTTAATTTATGAATATGCCTTTGGAAAATGAAAACCTTGTACCTGATCTGTTCCTATTTATTCTTATTCTTAACTGAAAGAGATTGTCAAGTGGTACCTTGGTGCAAAGTTAATTTCAATAACCAGCTTTGCTCTATGGCTTGACACTTAGTAAACCCAGAGTCAAATAATTATCACTTTCTTGATTTTTTAGTGGATATAACGTACAAACACAGCTACATGATCACTGCTGCTGCATTTCCACTCTTTACCTGTGAAGCAAATGTTTGTGGCTTGTCTGTGTGGCATGAGTATGTAAATTCATAGCATTTACCCCGACAGAATATCTTTTAGTATTATTTGCTAACCCTAATGATTCAATTTAGTTTGTGTAATCATCCTTGTTTAAAATGGTACTTACCTCTATTGTGATCTCTCAGTCAGTACCTGCCATTTAATACTGCTGTTCAAGTAATGTTCCTTGAACTGTCTGATTTCTTTTTTGTTTCTGACAATGGACTATGTCTGCTTGTGAAAGAAATATGAATGATATTAGAACATTGCAGGTGTTTCAAATAAACTGGTCTTGCTTACAATATAACCATAGAATGCTATGAAGCTGAATTTGATGAAAGCTGCAAACTAAATTGCAATGGTTAACAGCTCTATGACATGCATATCTAAGGCCAGAGCAGTAAAAAAATCCTGTGGAACTTGATCTGACTGCAGATAATCATCTTCTTTGCAAAGAAACTCCTATGAATGTTTTTATAACTTCTTTAACAAAAATCTAACCTGCTTACATAAATACCCATTTTGTTCTATCATTAACTGCAATAACAGGGGTCAGAAACCAATGTAGGGAAGAATGGACCTAGCAGGCTATGAAGCAACAGTTTTAACGATAGTTTATTCTTCAGGAAAAGCTTTCTTTATTGAAACTGTCAAGAGCACTAGGTAAAAGTGTGTTTGAATTTTGACGACTGTCAAAGAAGAAATTTTAGACGTATATTGCAGGAAAAAATAAGGTGGAGAATATTGACTCATATCCTTAACAATAATATAAAGTTAATTGTGATTTGCTAATCAAATTGTATGGGGGGTAAGATAGATTTCAGTACGTATGCTAGTATATATATGATACTTATATTAGTTGTATTTATCATTTATATCGGATTACTAAAGGCTGAGAGAGCTGGGATTATTTAGCCTGGAGAAGGATGAGGGGACACCTTATTAATGCTTGTAAGTATCTAAAGGGTGGGTTGAAGGAGGATAGAGCCGGACTCTTATCAGTGGTTCTCATTGACAGGACGAGGGGCAATGGGCACAAACTGGAACACAGGAAATTTTATTCAGATATGAGGAAAAACTTTTCTACCATGAGGGTGACAGAGCACTGGAACAGGCTGCCCGGGGAGGTTGTGGAGTCCCCTTCTCTGGAGACCTTCAAGACCTGCCTGGATGCAGTCCTGAGTAATGTGCTCTGAGCAATCCTGCTTTAGCAAGGGACTTGGACTACATGATCTCTAGAGGTCCCTTCCAACTCTGACAATTCCGTGAATCCGTGATTCTGTGAACGTTTACACCTGTACAAACCTATTGACTTCCTGTTGCTTACTTGTGTGTGTTTATCTTAGAGCAGAATTTGGTCCGGTGAGTTCATCTGCTGTCACATAAAGTAACCAGATTATTTTGATAGGAAAACCCACAGGGAGAAAAATGCATATATCTGTATTAATTAATTTGATGTAAGTACCGCAGAATGGAATTTAATATTAAACACAGTGTTCTCTGGTAAAAAACAGGTACCAGATGGTACACATAGCAAAATATGTTTGTGCTGCACCTGTGGGTTTTGAAGTAAAATACAACCTTCCTAACATCTGGCATACCACCACAGGACATCTGAAAGCACACAAAGTGGATGGATATCACTGGATTACAGAAGGGTATGGAAGGGTATGTTGAGTAGATTTCATCTGAATTTTATACAGATAGTGGCATGAAATAGGAACATCAACAACATACCAAAAAATATTACTTCTATATGGACATTTTATATCTAATTTGTAGATTGCTGGCTGTGCAATACCAACATTTTTAGAATAGCTACAAATGTCATCTATAATTTATTCTGTAGTTTCTATTGCTAGACAGAAAAAGTACATTGTTATCTAAAAATGTGTTGACATGCTGGCTTATATATAAATAATAAATACTTTTGTACTATCTCCTAAGGGAGCTGTCAGAGAAAAAATCCAACAACCTACAGTATCTTTTCTTTTTTCAATAGGATTGACATATACAACATTAGTGTTCCAGTCCAACACAGAATTTGCATAAGTCTATATGCATCAGTAACTCAATAGAGTTTTGTTATGGAACCATATGGGTACACAAAACTGTGTTTGAATTACTAGGGACTTTAGACTCACATGAATTTTTATTTCCAAACTGGGTGATTCCACAGAATATTCAGTGCCACGTTTAAAGTTCCTAGAATATCCAAATCCTACGGCATATAGAATAATGTGGTTGTAATCAGGAGATAATATGAGATTACATTTTTTATATCTAACAGCTGTCTGAAATCTGTATTTTCTTTTTCTTTAAATTGGGTGAAGCATTTCTTCTGAATAAGTAAAACAGGAAAAATACAGTTTTCTTCTGTTGTACTTAAGCTGGTGTATTGGACTGCCTGGTTAAATATTACGTAGCCGGAATGTGAGAGGAGTAAGCAGGCTGATATCCACACTGGATTGGCTTTGGCTTCCCATTTCAAATGAACAGATGAGGAGCCTGAAGCTAATACTTCAGGGACAGAAGGCGGCAGTAGTTCTGATGCCATGCTGAACAGCCTGGAGGAACTGGTGGAATCTCTTCATGCAACTGGTTTCTAACATGTATTCCAACCTCCACTCAGGTTGCTGGTGATTTGGTGGCAGATTGTAGTTTGGATATCCGCAGAAGACCCTGTAAGGCCTGGCAATGGTATTTGGCCATGGTAGCTGCTGCCTTTATCATATAGAAGTGTCTCAGGTGTTCTAACGAAAACTGACTGAGATAACATTTTGTTTTCAGGTATTGAAAATAATGTGGGAAAATTCTGGAGGAAAATCACCAGACTATGTATATCTCAAGTCGATCAAATATTTAAATGACAGCCTGAATACTAATACTTTCCTAAAAGAGTATGGTTAAATACTTTGTCATATTGTAGCTATGAGTTTGGATATTTATTTAGCCAGTTTTACTAACCTTAATAGGAACTAAAGGCTGCAATGTTTCATTTGTCAGTTTTGCTCAGAGGAATATTTTTCAGCAAAATTATTATATTTACAGTAATTACTGCTTTGCAACATTTGTCCTTGGTTCAATCTGAAAATCAAAAGCCTGAAAATGATCTCAATTTTAGGTATGCATTTCTCAGAGCCCTAGATATTACTCAGACTAGTCGATTTTCGCTTCTCTATTACCCGTGTCTGAAATTGTACTTGATGAGAGACAAAACTATATTGCAGAAGGTTTTACCCTCTTGCTTGTATTCTGAGGGACTGACACTTCTTAAACAGTTTTGTTGACTGTTCCAGATATTATAGCACTTGTTCCAGATATTATAGCAATACCCGTGTTTCTAAGAATGGCCATCCAACATTAGCAATAAATGATGTGCCATTCACAAATGAATCACAACATTTTAGTTCAGCAGAGAACCTAATGAATCCAGGAATAAATGTTGTGGTTAGAGATATTGTCCTGATTCAGACTCTTAATGAAGCAGCTATCTTTCCTTTTCCTTTATATCAATAGGGAAATTGAATAACAGAACTTCACTAGGCAATCAACTCCAAACAGTCTTCCAAATACAGTTTGCAGAATAGTTTGTAGCAGTTATGGCATTTTTATGGCTAAAATCAAGGCTGTTCAGTCTGAAGCCTGGTTCTGCTGAGTACAGCCATTTAAGCTCTGCTCTTGTTTCAGTTTAATGTAAAAGCAGAGGGAGTGACATGAGCTTTTTCTGTCCTTCACCACAGCAGGGAGAATAGGCATTGTCAGCTGCAGCACACTGTCAATCTGGAAACCTGCCATTCTGCTGAGAAAAAGCTTATAGTTGGAATAACCTTGCTGTTTCATGGGGACAGGTAGACTTGTGGGACAGAATGCTGGCTCGCTGAGTCATGTGCATTAGTACTCTGAGCCATTTTAAAGGCTCTGTTTTAAAACATTGCTTATTCAAGCAAGTTATGTAAATAATTAACAAAAAAAAAAAANTGGATGAGGGCATGGGCAGGTCAGTAGAATGAGTTATTTTCCTTTCTTGACAGGCAGTAAAAGCCCAATGGTACACAGAGAGGCAGCCTGACTCTTACTCTGTGTTCCTCTTTTGAACCTCCTGTCTTCTTCCTGTCTCAGGGAGACATTGCTGCTTGCCTAGCCAAACAAACTGCTTTTTTTGAGATGGTCTAAATTGGATCCTCTGAAGCAATATTCAGAGCACGGCCAGAGTGAAATGCTAGCACCTTGCACCTCTCAAATGCATTGCTTTTGCTCCTGATAGAACGGATTGTAACTTGTTCACTGCAATTGTGAGACCAGAGACTGGGATTCATAACATCTATGTTTTATTGTTATCTGGAAAAAATAATAAATGAGAGTGGTATCATAAAAGACTGATCATCTTCAACTTGCTTGCATAAGAATGCCAGAAAAGGTGAAATGCAGTGGGTGAAAAATAATAAAAATCCTGGCTTAGTTTTTGAGGACAATGGAATCTATCCTTGCACTTCATCTCAGTTTAAATACCAAGGATGCTGTAATTAGCTGTTGAGCTAATGTGCTTGTAGTAAGCCAAAGAACGATGTGTGACAGGCATGTTTGGTAGGTTAGACTTTCTACACCTCCTGAAGTTAAAAAAAAGACAAACTCTTAATTGTTATCTCAATCCATTCTTTTGAACAGAAATAAACTGGTGTGTCTGTGAATTGTCAATAATTGATGACACAAGTGCATATTTACTGGGAAATTCCCACCTCATCTATTATATAAAAGACACAAAAATATCCCCATATAGAAGTGCACTAATGTGGATCTGGGGAAATTTTACTTCTTTGTAATAAAAATAGCCAGGCCAAATTGCAGAGGTATGTTTAGTGGTCTCTATAACAAAAGTTACCTTCTCAGCCTGTTTTAAACACACAGTTTTTAATGAGCTGGAGTGGAGGATAAATTCTACTACAGGTATTGTACTCTAACTAAACAACAGCAGCAACGGCTGTCAAAAACATTATAGTGGAAGAACTATAAAATCATTTGACAATCAATGATCTCGCATACGAAGAGACCCTATTGGAACCTTATCAATTGAATAGCTCTGTTTGAATTGAAGGTATAGGAAGAATATCTGGACTTTTCCAAGTTTATGAACTTTTCTTCTGTAGTCTTGAAAGTTCAGCTGAAAATAATTAGCAAACTTCCCTTTTATTCCTGTTATTCAGCAGATGGGAGAAGAAAAGCCGTGTACTGACTTTTGAAGAGCTTCTTTTGAACTCTAGTGTGAACAAACTCACACATTATCATTCTCCCCACACTTTACTTTGTCACTTATGTTGAAGCAGGTATTGGTTCTCTCAGATCCTTGCAGGCTTGTGGCAATTTTCCAATTCCCTTTCCTGACCATCTTTTTCTTAACTGTGGGCAGTTGAACTATATTAGAATATACACTGCAATATCCATAAATTCATCTGAAACCTTACGTAGCATAGAATAAATTTTGCCTTGTTTGGTAATTGTTTTTGCTTCTTTCCCCATGCTAGTACCTGTAATGAATAGGGAGATCTTAAATCACTGAATTAGGTTCTTGATAGCACCTATGGAAGTGCTATCCCACAACAACCCAAGTTGGGGTTATGAAGTACTTCAAAATGGAAGACATTCCTCTGATCAGAAGAAAAGAGGAAGTATGCTGAGAACTGGAGTTTCTTTTCTGTGCAAGGAGTTTCCTTTTCCTTTTCAGTCTAGCTGCAGTCAGACCTCTGAAACATCAAATCACTTAAACCCTATGTATTTCTGTGTAGAACTATTTAGGAGAAGCTGAGGTACTTTCCCAGACTGTGTGGAAAATGTAAGTTTTCAAAGTTGTTTGTAGGGATCTGGTTCTTATGGAAATCGGTGCCTTCCAGAGGCTTGAAAGAGGGTACATATATAATAAAGAATAAAACAGAAAGAAAATTACTGCTAATGCTGCTTATTGAGATAATAAGAAATTCCAGATCATGAAAATCAGGTTCCAATTGTGTGATTTTATGAAAGACTGGAGGTAAGGGACAGTGAATTGTACCTCAGCAACAGGCACAGTGGGGGGCTCAGCTTAGACCAACAATACAAAAGGGAAAAAAAAAGACAGAAAGTGGGTGTTTCTACATGTGAGCCACATTAACAGATTGCATAAAACCACATAGTCAAAATCTGCTTAATCTCTTAGTAGCCAAAACACGAAGAAATTGAATGCTGATGAAATACAAGAGTCTGTAGAGAGAGTTTTCATTCTTCCTTTCCACAATATTTTAGAGGAAGGAAAGAGCAAAAGATATATATTTGTTGCATTGGTTATGATTTAATGTTTCTGTTTTAATATTTAACACTGAGAAATAAAATGAAAGGCTAAACTGAATACAGTAAATTAATTAAAAAGAAAAGGGACAAGGAATACCTAAAATCCAGGCTCAGCATAATGGATAGTCCAGGGCCAAAAAGAGGAAGGTATAAGCTTCTTAAAATCCCTGGATTACACAATAAACTTTTTTTTTTTTTTTCTCCATTAAAAAAATGCTGATTCACAAAAGCAAGAGCATATTGCGTCTCTTCCATAGTTTAAAATTATCTTATGTTCTATTTGACAATTTCAACTAACTCTTACAACCTTTTTATAAACCATCCTGACTGAAACAGATGGATGTTTAATTCAAATAATGAGCTAGATCCTCTCCCTGTAGCAGTCAATTATACAGGTTTTTTTTTCAGTATAGTATTCAAGAGGCTAAGATCTTTCTCTATATATAGATCACCTGAAATGACCTTGCTTAGGCAGTGTCAGAGCCACAGTGGAACAGTAGGATATGTATCTTGCTGCATTTTTAAAAGCACAAACTGATAGTTTAAGAATTATTGTATCTGACAATATTTGTACTTATATTGTTCCCAGTACTTATCATTCTGATCTTTTAATGTGGTAATTTCTCTAGGTAAACTTCCCAGAGTCATCTAATGTCTGAGCATGAACGTCATGCAAAGAATCCCAGTAGCATTGTATTTTGCTGAGAAAATAATGACAGAGAGGGAATGCAAGTTCATTTCATTAACAATAAATGACAATATCTAAATGGTGAGAACTCATGGCAAAGATTTAATTTCTCTCTAGCACTGACTATGAAGTCATCTAAGGACCTGTCAAATGGGGTGTGTGTGGTATTCATCAAAGGTGCCACATAAACTTGTCTTCCTCTGTGCTTGTCAACACACAATGGAATATATTTGGGACAGAACTAGGTAATAGTGTAAGAACCTTTATGTGTAAAGGCATTTGACTGAGTGCCGTGGAAATTTCCGTGGGTCTGTAGTAATGTGTCAATGACAAAACTCTAGTGAACTGTATCAAAAGATTTGAATCCCTCATTAACAAGTGAAGCAAACTTGCTAACGTTGGATAAGGGCGTCAGTGCTGTTCACACACATTAGGCTCACCAGGAATCATCAAGGAAAAAGGATACGCTTCTTGCCTTTGGCTTGCAAAGCTCTGTTGAGGGTGTGATTTATGCAGCTTGAGTGGTAAACCCTAGAAAGCCCTATAACGCTGTGTGATGGACAGGATTCTCTCACGAAACAGCTTGCCTGCTGCTCAAAAAAAATTTCTTGCTTGTTGTAGAGCAGCTGAAAAAGTGGGGAATGCACTTACTTCTGTTCTCTTGTATATAACATGTTGGTATTTGAATATAAAGATAAATTGTGTGTGCCTGCAGTGAAAATGACGTAGTACTGAAGATTGAGAGGGAGCTGAAACCTAGCTCTGCAGTTAAAAACAAACTTAGAGTGCTCCTTTTACAGAGATAGGAAATAATATGCCAAAATTCATAACCTTATGATTTTACATCTTTTATTTTCTTCACAAATACATGGAAAGTCTCTAGAATTGTTGTGTTACATAATATTAAAGAAATAACTTGTTTGTATAACAATTTCTAAATAGTTTGCTGTGTGTGAAGTATTCAACCTTATTGTGCTGACTAAAAAAAGATATTGTTATGCTGTCGTCACACAAATGCAATTAACAATTATATTAGTGCACTTTGGAAATACTATAATTTCTTGTGTGTATATGTGTTCAAAAGAACCTTTACAACAAATGGTAAAAAAAGCATTACAAATAACATGGAAAATATTTTTATTGATATTTATCTTGGGATGAGAGACATCCTGTACTTTTGGCTTACTGGAGGACCATTACTTTACTTTTTTCTTATTGTCTTCATATTTTTTCCATTTTCAGGGCAATTATCACTGCTAGAGCACTTTAAGTGTTCCACTCAGGCTGCGTTTCTCATTTATCAGAGTGACACCTGGGATATCTCCACCAAGAAACGGAAAAAAAATCAGTACTTACCTATGGAAGAAGTGGGTTAGGAAAAGAGAATATTCCTTCATCAGGTGCATTTCTATCCCTTGTTCTTTCCCCTGCCTGGGAAAGGGTAGATTCATATGATAGAACTATAGTACACTAGAAAGACTATCCGTTGTGAGTAGTAAATTGGACCAACATAAAGAAAAGTCACTTGAAGGAGATCCTTTCATCCCTCCCTATTCCACAGTCTCTGCTCTGGAGACGAACAAAAAATGTAATGCAGGAGAAAACAGTGAACTTAACATAGGGGGTGTGAGTTTTAGAGGATGGCAAAAAAAACATCTAGTCAGGAAAACACAAATTCTTGCTCCTGTTACATAGCTGACAGTTTTGACATATTTGTACTGAGGTACAGATTAACAAAGCACTAAATGCTCTTAGGAATTATGACAACCGCTGGGAAAAACAGACATCTAAATGTAATTTCCAACTTGGTTTGCGGTAAATTATATGGACTATAATTTATTTCTGCTCTGTTCTGGTTCTGTCAACCTGTTTACTTTTTCTATAGAAGATAGAAACTTACATGCTAACAACATGAACCTTACATGTTGTCTAACAGGAGAAGGATATGTAGTAAGTATGTGAAATTGAGTCTGAGTGACTTTGTACCATAGATGGCACTTGTATAGAAACTTTGTGCCTAGAATAACTTTAACCTTGTTCAGTGGCCATGAGGCTGAAGCTGATTAAATCAGTGGTAAAAATTCAAATTTTTTTAACCAACACCTTTCTATTGCAGGAGGTGTAAAAAGTACATTTGCTCCCCATTTCATCACCCATCAAGCTTGCTTACAGATAGATCCAATGCTAAAGGTCTGTATTTCTCACTGATAGTGACACTTTCAGGTTTCTTTTCGTTTAGATCTGGTGCAGCTAGTCCCACGGTCAATTATATGAAACTTGATGATGTTCCACCCTCCATTTGCAGTTGTACCACAAAAATAGAACATATGGATATATGCCTTATTATGATACAGTCTCATGTCTAACAGCTTCTTCAGCAAGAGCTTCATTGTTATATCTACTCATGCTCATTTATGTAAAGTAACAGGTCTGCTGGGGACTGAGCTATCTAAATATTAACTGAATCACAGTTCTTGTATGTTCTCTGTGACACTGAAGTGCAATATTAGGTACCCATCTAGGTAATCTAGGCTGCAAGGCTCCAGTGGTCAACCTGTTGTTGCCAAAAAAATGACCAGTATGAACAGAGATAATTAAATCCACATGGAAAAATCCAAAATTTGGGTCTTTGTTCTCATGTTAACCAATATTTTTGAAAATTAAAAATAAAAGTCCTTCACTAATGTGTGGGGTTTTTTGTTGGTTTTTTTTTTTTTTTTTTTTCTTGTGTAGAAATCTGGACTTGTCAGAAGAAGAAATAATGAATGTATTCCAATTCCACCATTGTCTTTATTTTTGAAAGGAGACAAGTAATCCTTTTTAAAGCTCAGGGCATCATCACAAGGTAAAAGGAAGTTCTTTACTGAATTCAGATATAAACCAGAGGTTATTGATTTCTGTTTATTCATCATTGTTCTATACCTATGTATTTTTCTGGAATTTGCTGAAACAGGGCTGAAGTCTTTGAACTAGATTTGGTGCTTTACATTCACCATATCCTCGTTTGACCACTTCTGTTCACAGCGCTTGAATTTCCTTTTCAAAGCAATTGACTCTCAAATTCTGTCCTCCATCTGGTTTCGTAGCTGCAACTGTCTCTCAGGCATCCCTTAAGAAGCTGCTGATTTTGGGTTTTTCCATATTCCTCCTCTCCATCAGAGCTAAGCATTCCATATGAGCAGGAGAGTATGCTCCTGACACTTCTTTGCCTTCCATACTCGGGTTATTGTGCTGTTCTCACTTCTAAATTACCACAGCTGGACTCTAGATGCAAAAAGGAACGTTATAAACATTTGAAAATATTTCCTTTTTTTTTTTCGCAAATGCTTTCCTATATCTAGAAAATTTGATTCTCAGAATGGAGTTTTCTCTATTCTGAAATAATGTACTTCTGAAAGTAAGAAAAAACTGTTCTTGAAAGTATGTTTTCCCAAGTCCTAACACCTATTGAAAACGGGTATATTCCCCCAGTTCAGTCAGTATGAACTTAATAACAGTAAGTGTAATAATAAAGGGAACACTAACAGAAGATAATAGAAATCTTTTTAAAAATATTTTTTCTTAATTAAAGTTTGTTGTTTATTAATATTGACAACATATCAAAGGGCATTAAATGAAAAAGCAATCTATTTAAATGAAATACTTGAAGTAGTTGTTTGTACATGTCCTCATAAAATTGTACATTTTTTGCTAAGAAACATAGTCATACCCTAACAACTTGATAGACTTGTGGAAGCAAAGTTGTATGTGACTTTGAATACAACAATCTTAGTTTAGCCTCTTTTTCAGAATGTCTTTAAACTGCAGGCTGCTGAAAGTTGAGATGACACAATTGGGAAGCATAACTTTTGTATTCATGCTCTGTACCTTTTGTAAAGGTCATGTATTTAGGCTGACAAAGTTTTATTTGGAAGAGTAGAGTTGTATTTAATCTGTTAAGAATTATCCTTTACATATATGTTTATATATGTAATTTTAAAACCTGGTTCCAATAAAATATTTTGTGATGCAAAAAAAAATATCAACAATAATTTCCCACAACTTATGCTGTCCTCATTCTTGTCATGGTCTTTGTCCAAAACTTAGTCTCCTATGCTATACACCATGTGATACATGACAGGACTTGCACTTCTCTCTTTAAGTATCTCCAGCTCCTTGGCACCAGATTCATCTTCATGTCACACTAATTTGTCATCTTTCAGACTAATCTTCACAATTCCATGATGGTTCAGTTCCTCCTTCCTCTATTTTCCGTGTCTTCTCCTGATACTTCAGTCTTGTACTTCCCTGACTTCAATTTGTCTTTCATCAGCGTGCATTTGAATTCCACCTCTTTCAACACTCATTTCCACAACTGTCTTCACTCCGTATGGTGATCTGCTCCTAGAATTGCTTTTGAGCTTGAGTACATTATTCAGTTACTTACATCTGCCAAATCAATTCCTACTGTCTTAGACCAAATGTTGGCATTAAATTTCTGCTCTCTTTTGAGGAAAAAAGGAGAAAGATAGTGAAATGAAACTGGTACAAGGTGTGCATCTTGATACCATCTAGATATCATCTACATAGTTTAGACTAGTTTTCAGAGTCAGCACACAACTTTGGCTGCTTCTGGGCCATGACTATGACTTAAAATTATCTCTCTTGTTCTAGAGCATGACAGTGCTTCAACAAAAGAAGCGGAGCTCATGCTGGATGCAAGAACAATGAATGTCAGACTATATGAGAAAAGCAGCACGTGCTATTTCCTTAAAAAGAGGCATGAAATATACTTGTTTCTGCCATCAGTCCATCCAAATTGTACATGTCCTCTACTCTTCTTCTTGAAAAATCAGGAGAAGTTAAGTCACTCTCACTTCTTTGGAGGAAAGTAAGAGGCTTTCAGTTCTACTGGTGACCTGGAGTACCATCCACTTATATTTACTGTATTATTCAATCTTTTATTATCCCATGCTATCATGCCACTTCTTTAAGACTTCTATTGAAGTTCTGGTACTTTCTGGCTTTTATATGAATAAATTAAATGCCTTGGACCAGTACTTATGTTTGTACTTGACAAAACAGAGTAGCTACATGCTAGCTGACTAGTGGAAATGGTTCTTGGAAAGTTTCACTCCCGAACCATTCCAGTTTAAAAACGCCATAACCATTGAGCCAAGAGAAAAGCAGTATTGCTTAGCCTGGTTTCCAAAAGACAACAGGCTTATGCAGTCAAGCTGTCTGTTTGTCGACTGAGGCATCTATTCCTCACCCTAACAGTGATTTCATTAAGTCTGAAAGATAAGTAAATCTCAAAGAGAATTAAGATCCCAGAAGTTTTGAGAAAACTAAGAGAGTGAAAGACAAAGACATGTCACTGAAGAGGAGCTCAGCTGCCTTACTCTATTTAAGAATAGCTCCGTGGCCAATGAGTGCAAAAGTAGCTGCTAAAAAGCCACAGCTCATGCTGCCTCTCCCCTAGTGGAGGTTTCAAAATGAGACAGAAGGAGCCGTAATTATTATAATGAAGTAAGCAGCAGGGAGAGAGGCTGTGATAAAGGTTACAAATCTACAGGAAACCATGAATTTGCAGTTCTGCTCCTCCTGGGGCAAATTGTCTTCCTGCTTTTTAGGCTTTTTTCTTTAATGAGAAATGGATTATTTCTGTGACTTGCTTCTATCACAATTTCTCTTACAATTTTAGGTGTCAAGATTTTAGGTGTCAGTATCTATTTCACTCACCAGACTTTTCATGCAGACACTTTCGTCCTGACTGATAGCCCTAATATATCCAAAGCTACAAATAGAGGAAACATTCTTATGATTCCATGGCATAATAATCAGTGCAATCCTGGACTGCATGCAGCTGCTTTCATGATGCTTAACAATAAACAAATGACGCTGTTTCTTGAGGACACAAGATGGTGTCTTAAACTATTTTTATTTATTGCTTTAAAGTGAATCTTTAAGAAACACCAATGCATTTTGTACACCGCAGATAATGCAATAAATGAATGAAAATGCAAATAGCTGATATAAAGGCAGAGTTCAATGCACTTTATAGAAGAGCAAGAACGTATGGTTTTAAATTCACAAAAAAAAAAAAAAATTACTACAATGTACTAATTACATCGTTATTAGTTACAATAATGTAGCTGCAAGGCGTCCTTGCCATGAGTGGGACCTAAAGTTTTACAACATGTTAAATCATAGGGCAAGAAGACGGTCACTCTCTCAAACCTTTTCAGTGATTTTAGCTGAAGATGAAAATATAACTGAATAATGTGCAAGGAGACTCCATGCTGACAAGTACCAGAGTGCTCAGCATTCTACAGTGCTGCCTCCTGCAGCCACCACCCCTGGCAACTGTGAAACTACAGAATTGGGCTGCTTTTATCTGGTTTGATATTTTAAGTCATGTGTGTATTAATTTTATGATGGAGGACAGAGATAATTGCATAGGGCGTGATTTTGAGAGGATGCAGGGCTACTTATTTACTGTTTCTTCACAACGTGCAGAAGAAATCATACAGTCGTTCCCTTTGGCTTAGAACAAGGGAAAATGACTGTCAAATACCCAAGTATTTTCAAGTATTGTCTGCCTTCAGCTATAGAAAGGGTGATTTCAGTCTTAGGATATATTTTTTAAAAAATGCTTTAGAAGCTTTTAGAGAGGCCAAGGAACTCAGACCTTTTTCAAGATAAAGTTAAAGACTAGGATGTCTGGCTAGAAAGCTTTGAAACATGATAGTTATATCTGATATATCTCTTCGTTTGGTCTATTTCTACAGGTAACGTGTATCACTATGGAAAAAAAGGTAGGCTAAGTGAAAAAAAAATTCCACTTTATGTTCTGCATTCATTGTAATTAGCAGCCATATCTTCAGAAATACAGAACCACAAAATCCTAGACAAATTTAGCTGTCTGAAAGTCTGCTAGAAGTCACAGTTAACAGTGGGAACATGCAGTAGTCATTGTCTTTCATTGTCCAGCTGGATTGTGGAGAGAAAACAAAAACTTAAATGTGCAGTCACGTACTGCTGAGGAGAGGTTCAGCTTAGTAGATGTTCAATAAGTGGCTGAAAAGCAAATTGTTTTTATAAAGAGTATTTAAACACAGATAACAATTTCTGTGATGATTAGTAAATATGCATCTCCCCATCTGCTTTGAAGGAATGGTTGGCATGGCATTTTCTGTGCACTTTGCCACACAAACCCACAGGAGCAGCTGAAAGCTGCAAATCTTGGCGCTGCTAAACGATCCACTGGAATCCATGTGGAGTTGTGGAATGCTTTTTTTTTTTGTCTACCCCAGGCAGTTTGGCCTGGTGTACTGATGGCAGGTGGAAAAAATATTTCTCTTTTCTCATCTCTGCAGATGAGACCCTTGTTCAAGGGGGAAAAGAAAAGGGCCTTACACTTTTATTTTAAAATATTGCACTTAAATACCTTCAACAAAGATAATGAGGGCAACAAGAAGGACAATAAGGGTTGGGGTTCCTAGACGATGTGTCAAAATATAGCAAGCTGTAGCCAAAAATACTGGGCCGCTAGGATTTCTGTCTCTGTTCAGTAGCAAGGGCAACCTTTCCACCCACACAATGAAATTTTGTGTATTTTTAACAACTTTGCAGCTGCTGTCGTCATGAATATCCCTTAGTTGCTGTTCAGAGTCAGATTTGCTGATAACCATATTCAAAGAGGAGGGGCAGTGTTAGACTCATGAGGAGCCTAAGGAGAAAGAAAGGCATGGGCCTCTCCCTCCTTTCACCCACACACTGAATGATTTGGATTTCTTCGTAACTTAACCCAGCGGGACACAACCATGTATTGGGCTTGGGGCTCAGACTGGCTGGTTTTTTTCTAACACCTGCTCTGCCCGAGACGATGCTTCTTGTTGCATTATCAGTAAGCAGTGAGATTAGAATGGCATGACAGCTGAATTTATTTATTGGGAGCTTATGACCCACGTTTTGATTTGAAACACAAACAAAATCTCAGCTCAAACTGTTGAGCTTGTCGCATTCTGACTCAGATTTTATCAACTGGCTTGGCTTTGTGGAATGTTTTATTAAACTATAAAGTCTCTTGTGCTGAGGCCTGAGTTTGTAAGCCCATAGCTTTGAAAAGAATGAGTGACCACAAGGAATGTGATGCGTATCTTTCTTAAAACTTTACAGAATATTGTAGGTAATCATTAATGTGTTCTTAAGTATTCATGAGGTGAGAATCTTCCATATATAGAAAGGAATTTTGGCTAAGGAATACAAGTAAACCAACAACGCAATAACCTAAGTTGTACCAGATTTCTAGTTGTGAATTCATGCAATAGAACCCTTAGAATAAATTAACAGATAATAATTTAGAGCTTCCTCTCAAATCTATTTACTGTCTTATGTAAAAACCACACATAATGGCAATCCGGCTATGAATCATGGCATTCTATTCAAGCAGTACATTTTCTTTTCTACATGATGAATTAAGATATTGTCTCTGTTCTAAAACTGGATCACTGTGTCAGCTTTGCCTTTGTCATTGTGTGGTTCAGCTGTAGCTCTTGTGTGTTCAAGTATTTCTCTGTAGGACGCAGTTGGAGTCGAGGATCACGTTGACAGAAACATATGCAGAACTGTCAGCCATTAAATCTCTTAGTCAGAATTTTATGGCAGACCCAGACAAAAGTTGTAGCAGGCTCTCTGCATTCTTTATGGAAACAGACTTCCAGTTTCTTGTAGGGCAAAGAGCCTTGAGTGGCGCACCACAGACTGCAAGAAAAAAGTTCTTGGATTTCAAACACTTTTCCAGACTTACATTGTTAGTAACTCAGTTTTTCAGTAGTGGCTATTTATATTCAGGGAACTAAACCCCTGTATTTAAATGTTCAATGGGAAACTTTCCTGTGTGCAAAATACAAATTCATGTGTTAGTTAAAACTTCCTTAAAGCTTTATGTTCATGCTTGCATCTCTCTGTTGTATTTCTGAGAGTTCTGTGGGCTACACTTCTCTTGGTGACCCTGAGTAATCATGAAGAAACACCACGACATAGATGATTTTGCTTTAAAAATGGACTTTGCATGCTTGCCTCCCACTTAAATGGCTGAAATATATTTATGGTGGCAACCTGGCCTTATTTGGTTTGGTAGGGTGCTTTTGCCATCGATGACAATAGAACAGTATTTGATCAGGTTCCGGTTATGTTTGTAGGGCATAGTCGAGTTCTGTCAGCTAACTGAATACTAGCTGGGTACCTTTTGTGAGCTAATGAACTCTGCTTCTTTGTGGGATAAACTTGTTGAAAAATCAAGGAGGGGAAATTAATCAGAAAGGCAGAATATCCCTCAGAACTCTCTGTCAGGAAGACAGCTTGGATTTACATTGCTGTTAAGGTTTTGTGAGATGCTGCAGAAGGAGGTCATTTGGTGTCTACTTGTCTCTGCTCTTATTTGTGCTGCAAATGTAAAAAGCCATGCAGAGATGTTTTCAAGGTATTAGCAGCTGAGCAGGACCAGGGCAAATTTCACTATGACATTGCACACTAAGACAATTCTGGTATTGACTTTAAATGAAACAAGAAGAGGCTGTGAACTGGATGCTCTAATTGCTGAGTATTATGCATTCTCAGACTGTTAGTGGGATAGCAAAGTGACATCTTGCAGTGGAAGGGCTTGTTCCTTTGTGAATCAGAAAGAAGAATGTAGCTCTTGCTGGACACTTACCACTGGTCAGTGTGGTGGTAATTCCAGTTACAAAGCAGAGCAGAAATGTATTTTTCTGGCTCTGTAGAATATTTAAATGGCTTCCATTTGTGATGGGTGACAGTGTTCAGAACTGGACACCCTTCAAATAAAAAAGCCCAGTATGTACTGAGGCAACTGTTTCAAGGAAAATATTTTTTTTTTTTTNGACACACACACTCACTGTACTACAGACAAGTGGTCCTTATATTCAGGCTTCCCTCTTCTCATTTTTAGGGTGTCTTTAAAGACTTGTACACAGTCTCCCTCAGCTATTCAAAGAGGAAAGACATTTAACAGAGTAACTTGTCTGTCATATCAAAACAAAGAGAAGCAAAAGAGGGCTCCAAGCCAACCAGTTGCCACTGCAGTTGGCCCAGCAACTGGATGTCAAGTAAAGAGTGAAGTTAAAAACAGGGCTGGGGCTCAGTTTTCTGTCTACATCTTCAACTGTGTTTTCATGCTAAAGTTTCTCCTTCCAATGAAGATTTATATTAAAATGTGATAATCTGGACCTAGCTTTAAAATAATAGTAGTTATGCATTTTACATATTTACACTCTATCTATTCACTCTGCTTTGCATTCAATATAGAGTCAGATAAGGAGTATTACTTCTCTCTGTGTGTCTAGAAATATATGTGGATATTTTGCACATAATTTAATTTAAAAACTTTTTTTGATAGGTAAATATAAACATGGCTACACTGACTCTGAAACCTCAAAAGATTCTGATATTCTGAAAGAGCTGAAACTCAATTGAATTTAGTGGAGTAAATTTTCCAGTATCTCAGTTCAGAGCACATACTTATTTTTCTCTCCTTGATTTCAACAGGATAAAGGTGTACGCTTATGGCTTTGATTCTGAAAAGTACATATTTAAAACTATCCTTTTTCATCAAAACTTTTAAATACCACTGACGCCGGTATTACTTTATCTGGGCAAGTGTCTGGTCCAGTGTTTCTAGCTGCGCAAGAAAATTAATAATAGGTCACCAGATTGTAATAACTCATGATGTGTGATTCTCATGAAGTCTGATGGCTCTGTACACAATACCAGCATCACAGCTTCCATCCCTTTAGAATCTAAATATTCTGTGGATTTACTACAACACAGTCACAATTACAGAAAAAGCTGCTATATTTCTATTTAATTTTTAAAATACGAAGCCTGAGAGCTAAGTTTCAGCTTTATTCCTCCATCCTCTAAGTTTTCTTTAACAGGCGTTCAGATTTCATTTATGCATAGAATACAATACAGTTTTTCTTTGGACTGAGTGAAGTTATGGGGGAAAGTAGTATTGAGGGCAATACTGTACCTTTAAAATATTTATAAGTGAGGAACAAATATTAGATTTAAATATTACTGATGGTAAAGATGTTGCCCATTTGGATCAAAAAATAGATGTTTTTTCTTATGGCAAAGATGTTAAATACATTTTCGCTTGGATCCAAAGAAGTTTTTCTGTATGTTGCTATTGATTCTCTGAACACTGAATATCAAATTTGTTAGCAAGGGCTTATCCTCTGGAAATGGGTGAAGAGGAGGAAATACTCTCTCCCTAATAGAATTATTAACTACACAGTGGTTTGCAACATGAGCTCAGAATACATGATGCTGCTATTTGGCCTAATCTTTTGGGACATGGCAAGTTCCAGGGTATTGATCATTTCAAATTAAATTTAGCTCTTAAATTTGAATTGGTCCCTCCAGCTCTGCTGTCAGATTAATAGCAGCAATAAGAAAGATCTCTTCCCTTCTTAGGTAAGAAACAATCAGTCAGGGCTTTAGCCCATCCCCCAAACACAGCACTGTTACTATCCCAGCATTAACTGCATGATGACTGTGGGCAAAATGATATTTGAAGTACTATGGGGTTTATGCTGGCCATTTCCTTTTGATTTTGTTAATAAAATGAAAAAGGATTTTTTCACAGATTCATAAAATCTATAAAATCTAAGAAGCTGGGGTCAAATTTCTTGTCTAATTGGATTAAAAGATGAGACATTTGAATGAGGGAAATAGATTATGCATATTCTCAGATCCAAAAATATCTAACTATTCAATTCCAGCTGTATTCAAGCATGCCTGAGAGCAGGATTTGGTCCAGAAATGCAAGCTTTTAATATTGTTACCATACTTTCTACATATGACTTTATATAAAGGCATATGCCTAGAGGGAAGAACACTGCCTGTGGCAACTAGATTCCTTAGGAGTGCAGGAAGAGGGCTGTGTGAGTGACTGGACCTGGGGCTACATGCACATGTTGTATGACGTACAGCCTGCATCTGGGACACAAGGGCAGTGATGGTGTGGGACAGCAGCAGAGACAGGCTCTGTGCTGCTTTGTACACTCCCTAAGCCTTGCCTTCAGTTGAAGGAACCTCGGCAGAACTGCCCTTTCAGCTGATGCACAGAGGAGAAGGGATTCCTTCTGCTGTTTGCCGAGCACTCAATCCACCTTATTCTGACCAGATACTGACACAGAGTTTTGATATTTAATAAGTACGGAGACATTGCCAAGTTTTACTGCTTGTTAGTTACAAACAATCAACAAGGAAACAATTGTCTATCAGATACCTCCTTAGGTGAAGCTAAATGAGACACAGCACTTGTAAATGATATAGTGGCGTAGGAGTTTGCCACTAAAATGGGTGACTTAGAAACAGTACTTTGTCTGTAGGTAAATAAAATAGCAAAATAGTTATGGAGGTGGGCATTGTTCCAAGGAACACATGCCACTGACTGAGAACACTCTAACTATGGCATGCAGAGAATATGGTGAAATAAATGTCCCTCTCTGATTCTGTCCCAGCTCCCCCTTCCCCAGCTGTAAACATGGACCCGTATCTCATCCCCCATCCTCCCTCACTGCCCCACAAATGACATAGCTTCAGCTACGGTGGCAGTGCTTCCATAGCCTCCCTCCCTTGTCATCTACTGTAGTAAGACAACATGGTCACTTCACTGGCACACTACAAAGCCAGTACTTTACACACCCCAGAGGGAAGAAAATTTGATCAGATGGATATTTATAGCTATACTGATGGAATTTCTGATTGCTTTGGAAAAACAGCAACTAGGAATTAAGCATGAAACAGTTGTACCCTTCTTCCTTTCTTGAAAGAAATCAACACTGCAAAAAGAGACATTCAAAATTTTGGACTATCACAATGAAAGTTGCACGCACATTTTTAATTATGTTCCTCTGTACCTATACATTATAAAAGGAGAATTCATTCAGGCCATTCCCATAGCCTATTCCTATAAAGGTTATCAGAGTACATTATCAAGATGGGTCCTTCTAGTTTTGTAACCTATGGAGTTTTGGTCTAAAATGACATGATCACACAACATTTCCCCCTCAACCATACCTACTTCAGTGCACCAGGTAGGGCTGTACTGTGGCTGAATTAATAATAACTAATAATTTTCTGTCTCTGGGATAACTGTTCCATTTGTTGGAGAATTTGTGAGATAAATAGGGTGGAATGGGAAACCCTTAAAAAAAAAAAAAAAGGCGGCAGTCATTCTAGAGAACCGGATTCTATCCTTGAGTCTGTCACATAGTTTCTGCATAGAGTAAATTTAGACTGGATTTCCACATGCAATTATTAATTTCCGAAGATATAAGATGTATTACTGAGCACTCCACTGGAAATGCTGAACTTTTGAAGCTGCAATTAAAAGCCAAACCCCGTGTTTGGCACAGAGATAATGGTAAAATATTATTCTTTCAAAAGTATTTGAAACTGGGTATCCCAATTAGTGCAGAATTCTGATATTTATGTATCTGGCAATATCAGCTCACCACAGTTGTACAAAGTACAATAATGTTTTTGAAGAGTTACAAATGCAGGACAAATAGAGGAACTACACAAGTAAGTAAATAACTGTTTTCAGAACAGAGACCAATTGATGTACAGTAAATAAGACAGTATGCACATCCATTCATGAAAAGAAAGCAAAATAGGAAATAGCTGTTCATTCCTCTACTGCAAAAAAAGAGAAATATTTATATAGAAAATAAATTTATTTTATTAAAGACTACTTAAAAGTATATGAAAGTGGGCCCATTTGATTTCCATACATATTTTAATGATGTAAAAAACTAGATAAAGGCTTATGTTTTTGTCTTATTTAAGTTGTCAGCCTCTTTTAGATAACCAATATTGGACAGAGTTCTTGACTGATCACTCAAGTGCCAGAGAACACTCTTCATTATGTTTTAAAATCAATAATAGCAAAATACAACCAGTGCAATATAATGTGCACTGTACAAACTATCATTTATTCTCAAGCTGACTTTTGGGTCTATAAGTCGTATTCCTTGGTCTGTAGTATGGGGAATGTTGATCAAAAATACTTTTAAGGTAACATACCCAAAACTTGAGAATGATATAGTTCCCCATCTAGTATGAGCATTTCCTTTGATAGTTGGGTAGTTTTTTGAACCTCTGCAGTGGTATGTCAGACACCTTGGCACAGGCAGATGAGAAGCATTCCAAGGAAATGACTGCAGTCTTACAGCACATGGGCACACATTGTGATACTGGAATCCATGGTTTTGAATCAGCCATACTACTGATGAATAATTAAATGGTCAAATAAATCCTTAAAGCAGAGGGGAAGTGAATACTTATGGAAAGTTTAACCTTTTAGATTTTTAAAACTGCTTTGAAAGCAAAGGCTCTTGTGACCAATGACTCTAAGATCTCCAGTGTTTTCAAATGTAGTAGAAGACTAGACAGAAACCTCTAGTCATTGCTACAGACAATAGGTTGTACACATACCCTTTGCACAGAAATATTTTTCCAATCCCTGTGTCAGATTCATGAATTCTAGTGCAAGGACTAAAGCCTATTTATCTGAGGAGTAAAGCCACTTATATTGGTGGCTCAACAGTCATTTTAGTAAAGGAATAAAGACTTTGATCAGTTAGCAAACAGATTCTGTTCAAAATGTGTGGACCTTCTGAAACGGTAGGAAGAATCCAGTTCTTCCTACACTGAAAGAATACTGCTGTAAAGCTGTAGCTGTGTTTTTAAATTGCAAGAGTCACCAAATAAGGTTTTTGGAAGATGCATCTGATATACCAGTTTACTACATTAACATCACTTTGACAGGTGTGATGCATCAACACAGTATTATGAGCTCAAGATAAATTATAGTATTCTTTTTCATCAAACAGTAAACTGCAGTGGCATATTGCACAAAGCTCAGTGTGTTCAGTCACTAGGCATTTGTGCTTGCTGCCTAAAATAGAATGTCTTTCTGTGATGGGTTAATCCCTCTTTGGCTCTGATCCTGGCTAGATTACTAGTTATAGCATGCTATGAAAGACTGCTGTGTAAGACAAGTATTTCACTTAAGTCACTTACCACATTCTCTGGACAGTAGAAGTTCCTTGTGCATCTGCTATCAATGTGGGGAATATTTTCATTGTCTTTACTAAAGTTTCCAATGTATATTTTATAATTATTTTTTATTAAGCATTAGAATGTTCTTGCCCCTGATACATTGAATACTAGGGAAGAAATCAGTCTTTGATTTTGCCTAGGAGTTCTAATCCGTGTCTGTTCATTATTCAGAGCATAAAATATGTTCGGTCATTCTGTATCACTTGTTTATTTTCAATTCTGAGAGTCTAAACTTTATGACAAGACTGCAGTGATAACTGCAGTCTACTTTACACTCATCTGAAGGTCAATAAATATCAGGACTTGGCAAAGAAAAAAGAATATTCCTCAAACATTTCCCTGTAAGAAAAATGAATTTATTTCAGCCAGGTTTATGCCTCCATTGGAAAGAGCTTTTCGCTGGCTTTCAATTAATTGAGCTTTCCTGAAATGAATGTGTGTTGAAGCCAAGTTATAAACTTTAGGAATTGCACACTTTTCTGTCCCTTAGATTTAGTGCCAAATAGGGATACATTTATAGTGCCTGATTTTTAAGATGTGCTAAACTGTCTTTATCAAACTGGTTCACTATCCTCATGTACAAATCAGCAAAATTTTGTTGATTACAAGTTTTTAAGCTGCCAGAACTTGACACTTGGTCAGAAAATGGAAATGGCACTGTGCAACAACCATGAGTAGCAAGCACTCCCAGATATTGTGTGGGAGCTTAGTGAGTAAGTGTGGAAACATTGGAACAATTAGACATTGCTCAACAGAAAATGAAATGTTACTCCAAAGGTCTTCAGTTACTATGAATAAAGATATTTCTTGAGGAAATTAATTTTTTAACATTTGTGAACAAAAAGGAGAAAAGCCTGTGAAATCCTTTACCTGCTATAAATACAAATAAATAAAAGGAGTTGGAAAGTTGGTTGGTTTTATTTTATTGGACCCTAATATCATTGCTCTATTTTCTCATTTTTCATTCTATTGCTTTTTTGGGTTTTAGCACAAAATGGGAGTGGACTGATCTAGAATATTTGTCAAAAACACATAAACACACAATGGGAACCCAAATCCATTTGCAATGCTGAATTTGCTGGTCAATGTATGTCTTTCGTGCATAGATCGAAGCTTGCTGTGCCAGAAAAATGTTCAAGCCAGACAAAAGTGAGCTTTGACCCTGAAGGTACGTGGTCCTGCTTACACAGATTAGATCGCAGGAGCAAGTCCTGCTGAAAGATGGGGTATAGAGCCTACAGGACTTTCAAACTGAACAGGCTCATGTGGAAGCAGCTCAGATTTTTTAGTATAAATAATTACAGTATGCTGAAATTTTATTCCCTTATCTTTGGGGATAAGGAAGCAGGAAATACTTTATGCAGATGATTAACCACTTTCAGGCAAACACCAGATCCCTTTTAGACATCAGAAACGGGGTTATAAACCAAGGTAGTCTGCAGAATATTGTATGAACAATCGTTCTGGGGAAGATGGAAACAAAAAATATCAATGAAATAGAATAAACCAGAGATTTATTTGGAATGTTGAGCAAAAAGATTGAAGTTTGATTGCTCCAGGCAGAGAAGGGTTGGTATCAGGGCCATAGAAGTGAATGCTGACATCAGACTTTTCAAGGTTGACCAGAGTAGTTGTACTAGAGATATCTGCCAAAATTAACAATGCTTTATCACACCTGTCAGAAGCTACAACATAATTGCCCTGCAGTGAGTCGTGTTAACATCAGTTTGCTAACTGAGCAATGATAAACAGGTCTCCGCCCTCCTTGCTGGTCATCGTAGTTATTTGTTTGGCTTGTTGCTTTGCCTCAATTCTAGTTAATGTGACTTATGAGCACTTAGTACATACTGCAAAGAAAAACAAGAGATGCGACTCTGCTTAGGGTCTTGGGCGGTTAAAAATTCCCAGCTCTTTATATTGACAAAGTTGGGCCTGACTCACAGGAAGGAGCACAGGATTATGTGGAGGGATGATGCTAGCTGTCATGGAAACAACAGTAAAATTCAACCAAAAAATAAGACTGTAAGGGAACCAAACTTTGCTTTGTCTAGGGCATGACAGTAAATGTTTCTGTAACAGTTTCAGACATTGTTGACTGTGCTGATTCACTTACATGACCAAAAATCTCATTTTCAGTAGTTTCATTTTGCAATGCTCACTACTAAAGAAATTAGAAAAATATGCATTACCCTCAATATATTATATGAGAAATGAGGCAAATTCTATTCTTATGAACTTGGTTATCTTTTGGTTCATCCAATATCCAAGTGATGACTCAGATTTTCTGAAGAGCAGATGTTGGGAAACTGGGAGACAGAAGCTGGCCAAGAAAGCTGCCTTGGTAGCAGTGCAGGTTATAAATTCAGCATGGACAATCTGTTCTCCAAAACACAGCTAAGTGATTTAAAAGGTTCATCAAGGTCACTGAAGAATACTATACAGGAGTGCTCCAAAGCACCAGCTGTCAGGACTGTCGTCTTGCTAATGAACTGTGGAATCAGTAGAAAATAATACTAATGCTAATTGAAACCTGAATAGCTTGAAAGCCTAGTAGGTGGTAGCTGTTGATTTATTTCCTGTGATAGTATCAGCTACGCAGCATGGGGCAATACCTGTCTACCTATAGTGGTAACTAATCCATTCCTGATGTTATTCATACCAATATCGGGCAGGTTTGAAGCCCTCCTTATGAAATTAGGAGTTTGGTTACATACTTTGCAGATGATGGATCACTTTTTGCTTTTGTAATAAATCCTGCATAGTGGCTTAGCTTCAAAGAAAGCATACAAAGTGCCCCAAGTCCAAGCAAAGCTTACAATTTTCTAGTTAGAGCTTTGTCTGGGGGCTGCTCTGAGTCTAAATAACCTCAGTTAGAATTTAATTAATTGGTTTCACAGTCTGTGTGTGCGCTTTGGGGGAAGAGAAGGAAGCATTTTTATATAAAAAATACTGGATGACAGCGTATTTTATGAGCTGAATACCAGTTACGTCTTAGATATGAATGCTGACAGAATCGAGTTTTCCCTTATAGACAAAGGAGAAATGTACAAATTCTGGACCTTTAGGGAATTTGGATTTCAGATAAGTGCTAAACTTCTTGTCCTTATAAAGACTGAGGAATTTTAATGCAGAAGTTGAAAAAAGGATGAATTTAAGCATTCAAGTTTGCGTACAGGCTAAGCACCTCAAAAATTGGGTGGCAGCTGAACTGGGGGCTTGCAGAAATTCAGTTTTGAACTTAAAATCTAGATTTCACTTCAGTTGTTAATTATGCATCCACAGTCATGTCATTGTAATAGAACAACTCAGAACTCAGCCTAGCTCTGGAAGCAGACATGGTCTAAGCATGGTACTGAGTTTAAGTGAACTAATAAACCCTACCTCTTGGCTCAGTAACCACTGCATTGCATGGTGTATGTCCCCTATGCCCTGTTTTGAATTCAATTCCATTTTAAAATGAGAAACTAAATGCTACCAAAACCAATGTCCATATCTGAACCTTCTGTCTCTCAAAGGGTTATGTGAAACTCATTATGAGCATGCTCTGTTTCAATGCAGACTATGTGGCTGTGTCCCCCTAACATTTAGAAAACTTTTATACTGATGGTTTTATAGTCTTCAAGTGCAGAGGTTCAGGCAGTTTGTTCTCCACTTTAAGTTATGTTGTTCCTTTAATTGAGATTTGTGACTTTTTTTTAGAAATTAAATAAATAGGATCACAAGCTGTGAATGATAATTGTTGGGGTATGTAAAAGATCTACAGGAAAGCACTCTGAGTTTTGGGAATGTGTGTTTATCTCTACCACCCAAAAGGTACAGATTCTCAGAGTCACTTATTAAGTTATTACAACTGAAAGTCATACATCTCATGCCACCAGACAGACCTACCTTTGCTACTTGTCTTTGCTTTTTTACTGTACCACCATAGCAAATAAACTTACTTAGTGACAAGTTACTGTTTGCCAGATTTATGCTGTGTTGGAATATTCCCTATGGTATCTGTGCATATTTTGCAATTTAACCTTTTAAGTAAAACTCTGGGTTTTGAAATGCAATTACTTTCAGCTAGCAAGCAATTAGATACAAAATACTGCATAGTGAGTGTCGCAGCTGCATTTATGGTCTTAAGGTTTTATTTCACATTTTGAAGACTGTAGGGGTTGTTTGCCAACTGAATCTTGAAGTTTAGAGTGAAGCTGTTTCAACTGAGATATGTAGTTTATACTTTTCCTGTGTTAGAACAAAACTTTACTAATTTGCCAATAAAAAAGTATAATTATTCTGACAATCTCTGAGAGTAATTATTATGAGCTGTTGCTTACAGATACACATGAGCTATGTCTCACTGACATATGCCTGATCCTGAGCAAAATAAAAATGAAGAAGAAATGGTTCAAGTCTCAAGGAATTTAAGATATAGAGCAGTTCAAAATGCACTAGTGATCCAGGTGTGACCAGTGTAAGATCTTATGTCCTTCCATGTTCACAACCATATTTTCAAGCTAACACAAAGCAAGTTATCATTCTTTAATACACATGAAATGAAGAATTTTTTCACTGAAAGATATGTGAGCTTTTAGTATCTCTTTTAGACTACCTGTAGAGTTTCAATTTTTACAATACATGGCTGCAAAGAAAGTAGTCTTTTCTTCAATTAACTTCTTAGAATTACCCGAAATATTCCAATTATCATTTGAACTTTTAATATTTAATTCCTTAACTTGCTAGAGAAACATCTTTCTTTCAGCCACCAGAAATCCTAAAATCGGTGCTGGAACAGATTTCACTTCTAATCTTCAGCCACCATTATTGGCTTTTCTAACAAAAGCATGTAATTTGTATCAAGCAGTTGGTAACACTTCTAAGACAGTTTCTCCAAAGTCTAGCTTTCTGGTCCAGTGAGAATGCTGCAGAAATTGGAGATGTGTATGGCTGAGGAATCTGGATACATAGGTTGAAATATCTAACGCATCAAATGGGTCAGTTTTCACATGGGACTTCTGTGCTTAAGAGGCTGAATCTGTTAAAGCATATACTCCTACAAAACAAATTATTTGGAAGCTTGGCCCAAATCCTCTCCATCTTTATTGCGGAGGTGGGACATACGCAGAAACTATTTGGTGACTAGTGAACCAGGAATGCTCACAAGTTGCTTTCTTTTAAAAATGATTACATGATTACAGATTTTGATTCAAAATGCCTGTACCTCTTTAATGAGGTGTCAAATACCATATGCACTCCATGCACTATATAAAAGTGGAGGTCTCAAAACTGTTTGAAAATGAATGGTAAACCACAATAAAAAAAATGTCAACTTAAGAACACAATCTTGCTCATAAAACAGTAATTTTAGCATGAATAATTTCTTCGTGATGTAATACAGTCTTGGCTCTATTTACTGTTTTCAATGATTAGATAGAACACATAGGTGGTATAAATGCAGTGCTCAAATTTTAATTTTGCTTTCTCTGTTAAAAAATAAACAAATATGATAAGCACTTTTGAGATAATGTGACTTGTAAATAGACATACTTATTTCCCACTTGAGAGTTTAAAAAATTTTATATGAAACAATGCATGCTTAAAAAACTAATAAAATGTTTGTAGTTCTTAATAATGCTCATTATATATATGCAGGAAGAATAAAGACAAAATGTAAGAACAGCGGAGTGACCATTATTTTGTTTTTCTAGAGGTGAAATAAATACAGATGAAGGAAATGAAGAAAAATAAAGGTAAGAAAAAGAAGTTTATCTGGCTATATATCTCCATTTTGATGATTACGCGTTCTGACCACAGCTTAAAAAAACCATTAAAACACATCTGTACTTTACAGTAAATGCTTAACTTGACTTAGGTGGATTTTAAGCACAATCTTAAGTCCTTTATTAAATATGAAGGTAATAACCTTCATAATATGCTCAAAATAAAGCAAGTGTTTAATCAGGACTAATTATTGAATGCTTATGAGGGCAACAGTTACTGGTATATCACCCCATGTGTAAGCCATGACTAAAATGTTTTTTTTTTTTATTATTGTAGTGTGTTCCGTAAGACCAATTTGTTTTAGGAATATAATCTCAGTTAAAACTTCACAATGGGTAGCAAAATGACTTGATCTTTCAGATATCAAGATCCTCAAAGACTATTTGGCCGTATCTTCTGAAACAGAAAGAAATCCTGTTAAACTATGGAAGCAAAATCCTAAATTATGCCTATGTGACCTCTTTTTCTCACTATTTTGAAATTCGTTTAATGACTCATTAAATAGCACACTTCTTGCAGAGGAAAAACACTACAAACAGAAGAGGATTATATTATCATTAGGATTCCTTCTGCATTAATAACCTTAAGTGGAACCTGAATTACAATAGAAGAAGATGAGTTACAGTAGAATATTCTGCACTGTACCTTGAGTTGAGTTTGAGATCTCTCCCTGCAGCCAACTCAGATAATGAGGTTTGGAAAACTCTTTTTTATCATTAAAGCTAATTAGGCAAAGCTCTATTTAGATGAATTTAATACTTTTATAATGAATGAATATCACAGTATCTGGCATGCAGCTGCTGCTAAGAATATCTTATTCAGTCAGCATTTATACTCCTTAAATTGTACTGCTATCCAGTATTGTATATGAGTGTGTTTTCCCAAAAGTAACTATTTAGAGTGATAGTAGATACCAGGGCAAGAAAGAGTACTCAATATGGAGATTAGCTTTTCAAAGGCTGTGGAAAGTCACTCTCACTCAGTTATTCACACATAAAATAAAAACTGCAGTTTGTATTCTTCTGAAACATGTTTCTCAAGAAAGGCATGTAACTATTAATCACTTTCCACAGTTCCTTCCTGGTGAAGGAAAGTTCAGAACTGATATTCATCCATCCTGCATGGATGAATGAGGAAGGGTTTTTATGGATAAACAGATGTTCTGTCTTATGTGGGATTTTAAGTTTGATCATTCTAGGGAAACGGACAAGAAATATTAATTTGTCAGACAAGCAGTTTTCCACCATAGGCAAAAAATACTGGAACCAACCCTTGAATCTCTTATTTTCACTTGAGCAGAAGAGTTTCAAGAAGTGTGATGTTATATAGATTATTTTGAAAACAGCTTACCTGAAAAAAACAGAGGAGATGTCACTTCTCATTTACAACATTTGAAATTTGCCAAACACCATACCTGGATATCTCAGTAGAAAAAAAAATCAGAGCTCCTTAATAAACTAGTAGAAACATGTTTTATTTTAAAAAAATGTGACAGAAATAAAATTACTTGCTTAGTGTTAAGAATATGTCACTTGAATATCTGGATAAAGAAATACTTAAAAAAACCCCATTTCAGTAGGCTACAAATAGAAGTTAAACATTTCCATTTTCATGAATAATTACTAATTAATACTTTATCAACAATTTAAAGATCATGTCACAGTCATTACAGGACAAGTCTTTGCTTTTTAAGGCATTGATGTATATAATATGTGAATGAAATAAACACACACTATTTCAAATATTTCATTCCGTTTCATACTTAGTTGCTGACCTATCAATATGTTGCATCTCAGGGATGTATTGTATATCTCAAAGTTATAGATGGGTGAACTGAGGGCAGGGGGAAAGATTGCAATATTTTCAAAAGATGTGGACAAATGTTATCTTCTATACCAATAGTTTTCCTCCTAAACAAAAATGTATTTCATATTTAGGTTTTATTTTATATTTAAAGTAAAATTTCCAAAATTAACTACTTGGTTCAAACCCCAATATTTTATTTTTTAGGTACAGTTATCTGAGGATCATATGTATTACTGAATTGCAAAGATATTTTAACTTCCATGTAATTTTTCAGATATAAATCACATTAAAAATGCATAAAGCTTTTAGGAAATTTTACCCATAAGTGCAATAATTTGAAAATATCCTGGTAACTGATTTTTTCAGGACTCCTAGCACTGCAATGGCAGAATTTAACTATCAGCTACTTTAATTTTCAGCAATACGTATCTTTATATACTGTCTTTTATAGGGTGCCGTATACTCTAAAATCTCACTGTTAGAATCAATAGTTGCAAAAGTCTTACCACCAGTTTGAATGGCAACTCTAAAGTGACTGCAGCCCACAACAGAATAGATCCTGCTAGATTGTACTCTAAAAGCCATTAATGGTTAGAACCGTAAAGAATGCAATAGTAAAGTTGTTAGAACTGAAGTGTCCAAAAATCTCAGGGTTTTTTTATGTTTGTCTAGATATTAATAAACAGACAAATGTCAAAGATGGTATAGGTTGTTTGTCATATCAACAATGTTCCTGTATCTCATTTTAAACATTAAAAGAAAAAACCCCAAAGGCCAGCGCCTTCTGTTATTTAGATTTATTAACTCTTCATTTAATGAACAGAGATACTGATGCATTTGGCCTGGATTATGTGAGTTACAGTTATTCCTTTTATTATAGGCGAAAAAAAAATGTCAGCATCATTAGGCACGAAATTTTGTCTCAAGACTGTGAATCATTTACTGTTTTGTTGCTTGACCTTGCTTTTCTGCCTGTCTGCATGTCTGAAACTGTGAGTTGATTTTAGGGAGGTTATTTCAGCTGAAGTGAGTTTACTAGTCTCCCCATTGAGCAAGGCTGTTAGGCAAGACAGCTGCATGACGTTTGGTTTAATTTGACGGTAAAAATCCCCGAGTTCAACTCTGATAGCAGACAGTGCCTCAGTGAAGGACTTGTAGACTCTTCAGGCTGGAGAATAGCATGCTAATGCTGAATGAACAAGAAGTCAGAGAGCTTTGGTAGTCATTGTGTTAAAGAAAATCTGAATTTTACCTTGTGGCATAACACTTTTTTATATGACCTGTAAACAGCCAAAGAAACCCCAACCCAAACAAAACAAAACAAACCAAAAACAAAAAAACCCCACCCTTAATTTTTAAGGGTTTATTTCATTATTCAAAACAAAGATTGCAGTAAGTTGTACACCTGAAAAAAGTGTTTATCATGCTTGTCAGCCCAAAAGGCATTGAAACAATCCTTGGATTTATTTTTGCATTGCTAGCAGTTATAGAAGCAATAGAGAAATTAGAGCAGTACTTCTGTCAGCATTTTCTTATTTAGCAAAGAGTAGATAAAGCCTATGGTTACTGAAGTTTTTTCATTACTAAGGATTCCTAACAATCATCATCTTCTTTCAACTCAAGGATGAATTCCTCTATCTCTGTTAAAAGAAGTATGTATTTCCAACAAAAAAAAAATGAAGGCTATCGCTATTTTTGGTATGCTACTTGGTATATCATTTGTGTGAAAATATAGAAATTTATTCCAGATGAAATGCCTCATGAAACAGAATTTTATTCTTCTTAATCTTATCTATATATGTTTTTACTGAAGTTCTGGAGTTTCATACATAAATTGAGAGCTCCTCTATTTCTTTTTACATGTTAAAAAATCCAGTGATATTCAATCTGCCAGAACTCCAGCGTGATGAGATCTGCCTTATATACTCACTGAGATTTACGTATTAATTAAAAACTAATAATTTTATATTATTTTTGAAGAACTTCTGGAGCACATCCATCTAGTGCCCATGGAAAAATCTAATAGAATACCAACTACAAACCCTAAACAGGTGGAATCAACAAACAAGCAGATCAAGGAAGGGAATGGATATAAATTAGTAACAAAAGCGCTAGAATTGTGAATTTCCGGTCAAGTAAGAGCAGTAAGAACAGATCCCTGAATCTCTAGGCACTGCTGTCTAGTTTTCGGCTCTCTGAGTGTGCTATAGCAGAAGGGAATTTGAGGAGGATCTAAGAGGAATTAAAAAATTATACTTTGACAGAGTGGATTTGAAATATGCAGCCTGTAGACAGTTGTTAAAAATGAGAAAACCGGTGCATTATTTAATGGCTTTTACATTTAAACGGTGGCCTTAAATATATCATGTCATTTTTTTTTTTCTAGTTGCATAATTTTTCATCAGCTTCTTGCTGGGCCGTATGGAAAAAAAAAAAAAAGAAGAAAAATGTTGTGTGTCCCAGATCCGCCAGTCCTCAGGGTGACTGTGCTCTTGCAGCCATATTTGTGTAGGGAAGAGATCCTTGAAAACTGCCCACCTTCTGTCCGTGCTCTGACAGCCACCCTAATGCAATCAGCCAAGAAAGATCTCACATGCACAGGAGAAAGCTGCAGGCTCTCTGCCCTGTTATCGGCTGAACCTGGCTGCTCAGGGGCCAATGTGTGCCCTAACCTCATGTGGCTGAGTAAAGGTAAAAGAGGGAAGACTGAAAACTGGGATGAAACTTGGATGAAAAATCTAAACAATGCTTTCTCTCACTCTCCCCCTCCCATCCACACCCCACCACACCCTCCAAAAAAAAAGGAACTGATGATGAAAATTAATTAAAATAATAAAGAAAAAGGAAAGACACAGAGGAAGCTGCCTGGAAAAAATAGGGTTTAGTCAAGTTCCATACGGCTTAAATGTCAAGAGACTGGACAAAACATGGTTCAGGTGTTGAAACTCAATTCTGTAGTCAGAATCATGTCAAACTGCTCATGTTCCTAAAAGTTTTCCTGAGGAATCACAGGATATTACAGCTGCAAAATCACAAATTACATCCATACCAGGCTTTTACATGTAGAATAGTGAATGATGGCCCTTGAAAATCTAGCCTGGTTTGTTAGCTGACTGGGAGATGCTTAGAGGTTATATATAGATCATCACTGCAACTCTCTGACAGAGGATCTGAAGAAAATGACACAACTTTCCATGTCCCATGTTTCTTCATACATAATTTCCCTGTATGCCTTTTTAATCCAGGTAAATAAATCCATGAAGCAACTCAGAGTTACTCAGAGCTACTCATTTGATGTAGTACTGTCTGTGTTGTGAATCTGTCACCTGCTTGATTAATATATTTTTCCCTAGTACTTTTGGGGTGATATGCTCATTAAAATGAAATCAACTGAATATATGGAAATACTTAATGACAAGCTTAAATAATATAGAATTTGTGATCCTTAACCTGCCTTTGCAGTACACAAAGGATAGAGGAGCAGAAAGTGCTTTATTGTAAGGCAGCACCTGAGAGAGAGACATAGGACTGAGTGATTTGAGCCACAACCAAAAGAGTTTCCACTAACACCATTGTGTTGATTTAACAGCTATGGTCTGAAAAAAAACAGCAAGTGATTACTTGGGTAGTGCTCAAAAGTTATAAGCTTTTCCATAAAGTGATAGTTATCTTTGATCCTAAAATATCAAACACGTCTGATGATCTACTAACACCCTCTGTAGAACATGTTTTCCATGATAAATTCTCACACAGACACTCTAAATTGTAAACCTTTTAAGACTGAGAAATGTATTTTGTGAATGAGCTAAAATGAACTTGATTATCACTGCACAGATAATTGTGTGACAAGGTGCAGTGGTGGGAAAAGAGTGGATTATAGTTGTGATCTGAAAGCTAGACAGTGAGTTTCAGAATTGTGTTTTTGTTAAGTGTGTGACAGAAAGGTTTGTTAGAAAAGGTACTTTATCCACTGCTTTGTCGCAGCCTTCCTCTGATCTCCAGATTTCAAATCATCTGCTGGAGTGAGTTTGTAATTCACTGGGCTTAAGTCACACACTTTGACATGAATTACACTGTTCACTGAACTGGAGTAACTTCATAAATAATCCTCATCCCCTGGGTAGTCCAGACTATTCATTACTCCCTTCAACGTTCCTTCCTGTGCAGATTAGCACACACAGGGTGAAAAAGGAGCTGCAACAAATAAACGACAGTAGCTTTTTGTAAAAGGTGATAACAGTGCCATTTCTTACAATATGGACAAAGAAGTCAAGCTAAATTATACATTACAGACATTTTGCCCATTTTTCAGTGTCTGTGTTGAAGGTCATTATCTTCAGTCTTTTGGGATCTGTGAGGAACTGGAGACCTGGAAGCTTAGAAGAAAGAAAGAGAAAAAAGAATTAAAACTTCTTTTGGCTTGAAGCAAATTATTCAGCTCAGTTCTGCTGTGCTCCACTTTCAAAGTTTCATTAGCTGTTCCACTTAAAAAGCAAATGATAGGATGAAAATGAATGATTCCTTTAAAGTAATATTTCTTCAGGGGGACAGGTAAGGTATCCTGACTTTAGAAGTTGAATTTATGGAAAAGGTTAGAAAACTTTTGCTTAGCTTTTTTTTTATTTTTTTATATTTTTGTATGAAACAAAATTAGTTTATTGCATTTATATTGACAAACATCACCATTTATGTTGACAACCCCTGGTTATGTCTAAACCAGGAGGCTATTTATTTTAGATTCCTATTTCAACACGTCAGGAACATACTACAGATCACTCTCACTAAGAGCACCTACATGTACTTTTTCCACATATATAAAGTCCAGAGACATTAACTTCTTTCCCTAGACAGCGCAGATGTCTTAGCTTTTCTTCCCTGTTTTCAAGGGGAATCCATGATGTGTCATTGACAAGCAGCACAATCTCCCCATAACGCAGGCTCTGATATGATTTGACCCAAACTTTTAGTAGTCTATACCATCATCTCATGTACAGTGAACTTCTACTTGCTGGAATGCCATCTGTGTACTGAACTCCACTATGACTGTACACGCTTCAACAGGATAAGCACTAGGAATAAAGAAAAGCTTTGTTGTGTCTGATATAATTCATGGTAAAGGGCAAAATAACAGGTGAATATTAAACTAGTGAACTCTGGACAACCACGAAAAAGAATTTATGATTTTCCTTTTGTAGGAAATTAAGAAATTAAGATTTTTTTAAAACAAGTGTCATAGAGGACTTTACTATCCATTCACAACACCATTTTTTTTTCAGTCTGAGAACAGAAAATTTCAGAAAACAGCTTTGTCAGATGAAAAGCATGTGGTTTTTTTTTCTCTTGGTGAGAAAAGTCACAGATTACTCTGTGTGTGAATATCATTATGACTGGCTTTTCTTGAATGCTCTGAAATTTAAAAGAAAACATTGTGCAAGTAAATTAGAACACTGGGGTTTTTTTGGTATGGACTAAAAAAAGAGTTTGCATGGTTGTGCGGCTTACTTCTCATCCTTTCACATCTGTATTTCTTTATGTTCAAAGAGCAACATTTCAAATGAAGAAAATGCCTCCTGCTCAGAACTTCTTTTTGTTTGGTAAATAATAATAATAAAACTTCCTGTCTTTCTCTTAAAAAAAACCCCATCCACTAAACCAAAATTTTCCTATAAATACGTTCCCTTCTTTAGTAGGTAGCTTGCATGTAGGTACTTTTGGAAGAATATCTCAGAATTTCAAATATCGATCGTTTCATCAAGCCAAACCTGTTCCATCAGGACAAAGTTTTTCATAAATTTGTAGGGAACAAATTGTAAACAGTCTGTAATGTAAATGTTAGATATTTTAATTTGCAATTATGCATAAAATAAAAAGGCAACAACAAAAGCCTAAGCACACCTAACATTTACAGTTGAGCAGCTTGTATGAGGATAACTTTTGCCACTTTACACTCCAGTGAAATAATACCTTGATAAAATGGTTCACTGGAAACAGATGCTAGCTGTTGGGACAAAATGCCTGTAGCAAGTTTAAGCAACTTCAGTCTCATCTAAGCCTATGCCTGACAGCAAAAGTAGAAAGACCCTCATAGTCTTTCTGTTGCTTATAACAATACAGGTAGCATATGTTTTATGATTAACTTTTGTTGTGGTAGAAGCTGCTGTGAGCTGAGAACCCGCTATATATTGCAGACAAGGGAAGGGACATTTGAGAGAAAAAAATCTATTGAAATATGGTCAATATATTTTCTCTGATATGACTTACTATAGAGTGTGTCTGAAAAACATGTTGGCATTTCTATTTCTCAAGACGTCTGTTCAAATATTGAATTTCTGTCACAAGTTAAAAGAATTAAGTATCATCATAAACAAAAAAATAAACCTGGCAACATCATCAGATCCTTACACAGGAAAATAAAGGATGAAAATGAGGTCTCTGTTACTTATCTTCCTTTCACCCATACCCTAAATGTTTATGAAGGTTAACAGAGATTAATTAAAAGCAATCATGAATAAATCTGAAAAAAGGAAAAATTTCATGCTCATTGTCAGTTATTCAGTCTCCTGGATTCACTTGGGTTCACCTCCATTTCACTGCAGCAGCAGTAAATAAAATGTGTCCAGCTCAATTGTAGGCTGACTCTTTGAATCTGAGTTTCTGCTGGCGTCTTCAAAACACCAGCTGTTATATTTCTTTAAAGGATTAATACATTTTGAACATGCCAAGAAAGAGATTATATAACACCTTGCCAGAGACCTTGACTGTAACTCTGCTCTAGGAAGTCATCCCTAAGAACAGCCTACTTCTCAGGAGGCCAAATATTTTTCTCAGACACCTCTTACACAAAACCCCCTGAGAACTGTACCTCAGTTAAATGTAATTGCAGAAAAAGATTAAGATACTTTGAACTGATCTAAACACTTCAAATGAAACTGAATACTTCATTCTTAGACAATATACACATTGTACAATTAATTTGCTGTCTCCATCAGTTCAGCAAATCTATGTCTAAAATTGTGTGTTCAGCCCTGGGCCTTATCAGGAGCATTCTGCAATATCCCACAACACACTTCAGGGCAAGCTTCCTTTGACAGAAAGTTCATCACCTATTAAATAAATACACCCAGAGTGTACGTAACTGGGCAAACTCCTGACCTTTTGAAATTAAATTATCCTCTTGCAGTGCATCAGATTTGATATGATTTTACAAATTGGGATAAGCTCAATTTATCCCAGTTTTTCAGATTAAATATTATTAAAATCCTCTCTTTTTTGAGTCTCCTTTCTGATGCTCTCCTGTCTCAGTGTCCTTGAGGGTATTACCAGCATTTGTTTAGCTTTAGGACATTAGGAAACATTGAAGAATCACTATTAAAAAAACCCCAAACCAAACAAAAGAACCCTGTCACAGTTTGATATTTCCTGATTAATTTCTTTATTTATTTGTTTTTAGTGCCATATTTTCCACTGGTACACTTATGAATCAATTACTATGGAATAAAGTCTTCAGCTTGAGATAACTTTTAACTATATTCTGCTATAAATTAAATGTTTTTAATTTAAATTCACAAATATATAAAAATGGTATTGCTTAATCTAATTCAAAATGCCATTTCATTTTCAGATATTGTTTTCTTGATCATTGTTTTGACAACACTGAAAGGAGTGTTATTTTTTCACTGACAAAAAAAGAACACCAAGATTCCTCTCCATATCCTTTTTGAAAAGTATTTTTCAGTGCAGGTATCTTGTAATTTCAGGACTGCCAAAAAATGCTAAAGCAGTTTGTAAAATTTCAAGACAGAACTGAAACAACTAGATAGAAGCCAGCTTAGGGAACTGTATATTACAAGCATGTATAGATGTAGCCATCTTTTCTCACTACTTTTAAGTTCGTAATTTTACTGTAAAAAGAGAAATCCTGAAACAAGAACCTAAGAGAAATGCAGATTGCTTCAAGATTATTATCTAAATCATTCGGTCTATCTAAAAGCAAATGAAACAGTCTTCACAGTGAGAGCTGACCTCCCTACCTAAGTGTGAACAGAAAAGTTTTGGCGTAGAATACAGGTAAAGTACAGGTTTGTTTTTGTGTTTTCCTTTTTGCCTGGTTTTGTTTGTTCATGTAAAATTCCAAATGCACTAGTATTTATTAAAACGTGATGTAGTCTTAATTACTCTAGAGGTCCAGAGCTATTAAAGAATCCTTTCAGCTTCAGTGACATAGACTAGATAGAAAGAGCTGAAATGATGTAAGTAGCATGGAAGAACTCTTATTGATTACATCTCATTATACAGAAGTTTTAATTTCCTGCTCTCAGATGTATTTTACCTCTGAGGTCAGATGAAAGACCCATGACAGAGATGGTACATGTGTCCTTTGTGGATTTTGGATGGACTGTTCTCCTCTCCCTGCTATTTGGGTACTGTTTTCCATATTTGCTGATGATACAGCATATCCTTTCTTAAATACTCAACAACATACATTAGATAATCTCCTGAACCACAAAAATATTTTACACAACATTCCAAATTTTTATATGATCCAAAAGCTTAAGTAATATCCCAAAAGTCGTTGAAATTAACTACATTAATTACATTTTTACATGAAAATAATTCCTTAACAGTTTTTTAAAGTGTTTTATAATAAAAGTAAAATTCACTGTTGAAGAATTATAAATCATCTAATTTTTAATATAATAGTCAGACAAAAACTTTCAAATATGTTAGAAATCATATGCTAAAGTCAATCTCTGTGAAAATCTAAATTGTTTTAATGTAACCACACACTAACCATTTCTTTCTGAAGTGATTATTCTTTCTCAGCTGTTTTTAAACTGTTTTTCAAGCCAGAGCCATCATAGCTATCTTTAACTACACTGTACGATCTAGAAAAGCCTTTGGAAAGACTTTGCAGTACAGACACCTATACTCTTTCAGTAAACATACGGTTAAATATTTCTATAAATTAGTTATTATATTCAAGCTAACAACAAATAATTGGTTTCAGTTCTGCATAATTCAAAACTTTCGTATATTGGCACAATCAGAGCGTAAAACAAGGAGAGAGATTTTTAAATCTTACCTAAATTGGGAAAAAAAAAAGTAATAAATGTTAGAGAGGGATGTGCAGGGCCATATTTTACCACTGTGTGACTTCTGTGTGCATGTATATGTGCATATGCATCTACACAGTCACTCACCCACACACAACATGTTAACATGGACGGTAAGGAGCCTTATTTGCTGGCTTAGTTAGCTTCCCAAATTAAACTTCAGAAAAAACTATGCTCACAGACAAAGCAAAGTGCTCACACTTTCTGCACCTCAGAAGATTCTCAGAGATCCTCACTGCTTAGCTCAGGTTGAAACTTTATGTTTTTATGAAGTAATGTTAGAATAAGTAATTGATAATTTCAGAAAGAACAATTCCAGGGATGTGACTCCTTTACGCTGGAATCATTATGGGCTCACAGATATGTTCCGAATGACTGCTAGTAAAATCGTCTAAGATGGTGCAAAGATGCTCTGAAAGTGAAAGGGGGTAGATTTAGATTGGACATGAGGAAGCAATTCTTTACAATGAGGGTGGTGAAACACGGGAACAGGCTGCCCAGAGAGGTGCTAGATGTACCATCCTTGCAAAAATTCAAGCTCGGGTTGGAAGGGGCTCTGAGTAATTTGATCTAGCAGAAGATGTCCTTGATGATTGCAGGGGTGTTGTACTAGATGACCTTTAAAGGTCCCTTCCAACCCGAACTATGTCATTATTCTATGATTCTATGCTGTACAACACAGAATCTGAAACAATAAGTTCTTTTTAGTAGAGCTATCTATGGTTGTAAAGCAAATACTTTAACATATGTTCTCCAGTCTTTTTTGGGAGATTTTATGAGGTTTACATACCAAAAGATTTCTTTGGATTTATTCAGGAATCCAATTTTTTGAATAGTTCTGGCTTGGGTTCTATCTTATTGAACAGGTTAGGTTTGACTCCTGTCAATGAACATTTGGTCAAAATCTCCACCAGTTGGCAGGAGATCAGTCGATGTTTGACTCTTCTCATTATACTGAAAAACTGAACAAGTTAAAAGAATGCATAACTGTTTTGTTTAGAAGTGTGTACTGAATTTTACTGGGTCCCATTGCATTAACACGGATAGAAGCTGTACATTAAGGGAGAGAAATGCAGAAAGATTACATTTGCTCACTCTCACCTGAAGTTTTGTCTTTCAAAAGAAAGCAAACATGTTTTCCTTGGTGAACAAACAGGGTAAAAAGAAAACAATAGGTATGTAGTTGACTGTTTATTTATTACATTATTCTTTTACCCTTAATTATTTCTTATATTTTTGCAATTTAATCTAGTAAATGGTTCGTAATCAGATTGAAATCTTTGTACTAGAGCACTCTTTGTTGAGAGGTGAGGTAGTGTCTTCCATGTCTAAAACTGACCAAATGTCCATAATGACACTATTACATAACTACATGGATGTCAGTGAAACATAGCTTAGGTAGTTTCAGAAACAAAATTTGTTTTCCTTTCTCCCATCACACCAATGAAAATCATATCTCCAATGTTGTTAACTAGTTATCTGCATAACCGTAAGATGTCTCAAACATCTCTGTTTAGTCATTGACTTCAAGCAAGGTGATTGCTTATGCGTCTGAAGTCTTCACACTTGTTCTGCTGGGATTCTGTCTATGTTTCATTATTCCCTTAAGGGGAACAGTGTTTTACCATGGTCTTTCTGCCCTCTTCCTCTAGATACACATTTTTGACTCCTTTGACATCCCTTTCTGCTACATCTGAGCCTCTGGTTTTCAAGTTTTCAGTTTTGACCCAATCTATTTTCTTCATGCCATTTTTTAGCCTCTTGTATAACCATTCTTGAAGTGAAAAAATGATACAAAAATTTCCTTTTAAACTTGAATGAAACAGTATCAACCACGGTGGTGTCCAAAGCAGAGAAATTAATTGATTTGGGGAAATTAAATATTGATACTGTGCTCTCAGGGCCAGCACAAAACTAGGCAATTTTGCAAATTTTGTTTCGCCCTCTGAGAGGTGGTGTGAAAAGATATTAAGTGTAAATAGGACAATGAACTAAAAGCGAGGAGCCAGAAGATGCCATGCTAAGATTATAAGGTGTGTTGTTGTGAGCATTCTTGCACAACTCCACAGAACATGAAATGGTAAGGAGTGTCTTTAGCACCTTCTTTACTCAGCCAGGGACACAGAGAACTTTATTTCTTTTGGGAATGTTTGATTGTACCTGCATGAAGCAAATGTGGAACTGCATGGGAATTTCACTTGAGGTTGGTCCTAGCCTTGAGTTAAACCAAAGGAGTTCCCTTCACAAGCTGCATAAATAGCTAACAGGTAAAAAATTCTGCATCAGTAATCAGTCAGACAAAGTACGGCTATGAACAGTTTTATTTTCTTAAACAATATAAAGATTAATGTTAATTTTCATAGTAGCAAGGTTTCCATACTTTGAGTTATGAAATAATAAAAAGTTAGAAAATTCAAAAATGTATTTTAAAAGTCCTCTTCAATTTATCAACTACGATTTAAGTTAAGCAGTAGCTTTTACCTCAAAACATGAAGACCCTCTTACTTTTTTGACTATTTTTCAAGAAGAAAAATTGTGGCCATATCCCCTATTATATATTTGAAGAACACTTCAGTCAGTTGACACATCTCTAAAGAACAGCACAATTTCATCAACACAGTGTGTGGGTGTGTGCACATACACACGCACACAAAAGAGCAGGTCACCAAGCTCTTATAGTCTAGACACTTGTATTTGTATTAGGAAGGGACATGTTGAAAAGTAAGCCATAAGCTGATCATTCAAGGTCATAGATTTGGAACAGCCTTAACAGTGGTGCGTGATACTCAGCAGGACTGCTTTTCCTAACCTTTATTTTGTGGCAAATTCAGAAGCATGCTTTCTACTCACATTAGTGAAGATACCTTGTACTTATTTCCAAAAGAGTACTGATGCAAAAAAACCAACTTTGTAATTTGTATCTACTAAAGAAATGTTCCTTTGCTTTCTTAAGAGATTATGATGAACCCACTTAATCAACACACTAATTCAGCATCAGTCTTCACTTAGTACAATTTGAGAACTGGAAGTTGTCCCTTCTTCTTCTGTATTCTTACTTATTACTTTATATTACCAGTTCTGTATTATCATTTTGTGTTAATGTTCTCTATCCTATTCTAGCTGATCTCTGGCTTTTTATTACTAACTATATTTATTCTTTTAAATATAAAATAAAATTCAACAAATTTGTCATTTTTTGGCTGTATTTATTGTTCCTGCTTCTAGTCAGCTACTAGTCCTTGAGCCCCTTACTGTTATTTATTTTAAAATGGGTATTCTAATGACTTATGACCATCTAGTGAAGCATTATCTGTAGCTCGGGTTGCAACACAGCTTTTTGTTCTCTGTACTTTATAGTTCTTAAATGTTTCTCCTTCCCAGACTCACAATATTTTTTTCATTTTTAAAAGCCTTCTGTTTATTGCTTCCACTAATCTTTAGATCTCTGCTTAACCTCATTGCCCACTATTGCCCTTTTCTACATTTAAATTTAACCAGCTTTTCAGTTAGAGTCTCTCCAGAAGTTTTTCTTATGCATTTTCAATCTTTTATGTAAAAAAAAAATCCTGAAAAAAAATACACATTTTTATAGTACTCATGTGATATCACAGTTTTTTTTTCAAATTATGTGTCTTTAAACACCTATACTCTTCAGATTTCTGTAAATAATTTTAATAAAAGTGAGAAAGGTGAAAAAATGGGAAATAAAGGATTTTTCTTTTTTCAAAAATATTTCTCCCTTAAAGAAAAACTTGTCAAAGTCTTTGAGCATACCCCCCGCATCATCCCTATCACTTATGACACAGTTTGGAGAGAAAGACAATCCAGAAATAGCAAATGGGTCTCAGCCTGACACACAAAGACTGTAACTCCTGAAAGAAGTCCGTGAGGAGTTAATTATGGTGTAACAGGTGCATCCAAGAGGATAGAAGAAAATATAAATGAATCCTTTAGTTTTACACTTGGGATAATTATACACATCTTCTGATTGCTGTTCTTTACTGGATTAACATTTATTTGGTAGTTCTAAACTGTCATATTCTAGGCAGTCCTCAGTGCTTTCACTAAACTCATTGTCTTTGCTTTTATTACCTACACTTAAGTACAGGAGGTTTTTTTGACATTGACTACAAGCAAGCGGAAAGCCATTGTGGTGTTCTTGTTGATGTTTTAAACTTGAGTCCACAACAAATATTGTAATCAGAATTCTAGAGCGTCTCTTATGTGAATCTTGTCCATATGAACTTGTGTTGGACATTTTTCAGATACACCCAAGTCTGAATGTTGGATCACAATGTATAATCCAAAATTATGTCTTATTTTCTTTAGTAATCTCCTTTACTTTGCTAGCAAGTATGACAAACCCACATCCTTAATTAACCGTCAATAATTTACTCACTCTTTGTAGCCTGAACGTTTCTTAATTACTACAAAGGAGCAACATTTTGTACAGGCGATGCTGGGAGAGGGGTTGGAATTTATTAGTCAATAGCAATATTTTTGTATGTAAGAAGGAACATGGTTCTCAGCTCTCTGGCTGTGGAAAACTCTCATACAGCCAAATCAGGGCACCTTAACTGAAAAAAGAAGTGGAAATTTGCATCTGGAACAGGAGGACATGGGCCAGTTCTTCGGGAGCCAGAGCTAGTCACCTTCCAATATACACAAAAGAGTATTATGAGCAGGTGGTGCTATCCCCATATTTGGGCAATAAAACGTGGAGTTGCATAACCCATCTTTATTCTTATGTTTTAAACAATCATTTCCACTACCCTTGTGAATCATCCTACTTGAAAGACTCTTGACCCCCTGTATTTCATCAGTGATTTTCTGGCCTGCTTCCCTCAGCCTGCTTCATTTTTCAATTTGCTCAGTACACTTACTGGAGTTCTGTGGTTTACATTCAAAGAAAAAAAATCCTTCAGAGGGATTAGTAATAAGTCTTAAGGTTGTGTCAAGCAAGCTTATGTTAAAAGGATTTCTTAAACATACCATGCATTAGTGAAAGTGATTGGCTAAAAAGGTGTGAACTTTCTACCTGTTGCCTGAGTCTCCCCTTCCTGCAAGTCCTCAGCCAGTAAGCAGAGTTATTTATCTGATATCTACAAAGTACGCAGATGAATTTTTCAGGTGCACAAATTCTAATTGATAGGGTCTAATATATTGCAAAGTACAAAAACATTAGAAATAGGAGAATTAATTTCCCCTCTCAATCTTTCCTACCACAGTGCAAACTGTTAAAAATGTGAGAACTGCAGCTAGGGAACACTAGTGTTATCTTGGTGTGCCTACTTTTGAGTGGCTTTATCCCACTGAAGTACTACGGTCCTGCATGTGCCATTGTGCCAGTCTTTGTTCACTTTGTTCACCTGCACAAGTTCTTGCTTCTAATCCATGCTTATAACTCTAAAGGCGCACTGAAGCTAAGTTTATATACCGCATTAATAATTATGCATTCATTTACAAATGAGTTATGATTGCAACTGAATTCCTTGATTTTTGAAAAACATTGAATAATTATAAAAAACTGTTTTCCATTAAACAGCCAAAATCCAAAGACTCAAAATTAAGAATCAATTTCTGTGTAATGGGTCTCCCAGAACACAGTCACTCCACTCTTTGGCTTGAGAGTGTTCATATTTTTAGCACAAAGTACATATTGTGATAAATGGCAACATATTCTTGAACTAGTTTCTACGTGTCAGCAGGCAGTACTAGTCAGGGTGCCCATATCTGATTTTTCAAAGGGAAGAATATGTGTTTACAACTGCCAGTCACTCTAACTGAAGGAAGGGACAGACTGAAAGCAGCAGGGCTGCGATTGCTAGCAGCTTGAATAAACAAATTGATGTTTCTCTCTTTCCTCTCTCATTTCACACTGCTAAGGAAAATACATGAACATTTTTCAGCTGTGCCATAGTGCTAATTTTCTATTTTAAGACACTATTTTCTGGGTTTTTTTTCTCTTTATACATGTGGGATAACTTTATGGACAGTGGGGAATTTAGATTTAGAACATTAGCTAATAAATCAGATAAATACAAGCAATTAACAGAGGAGGAGAAAAAAAGGGGTTTTTTTTACATAAAAATATTGTATTTTGCTTTATTTAAATAACTGTAATTCAATTATCCAGCAAAGATTTTACCACTGAAAAAAAAATCATGCTTTTGAAATATAGGACAATAATGAAAGCAGAGGCACATCCTCAACATGCTTTCTAGTGCTGCCTACATGATTATCAGGTAAGACTGGGATCCAGTTCTGTCTATCCATGTGTAACCAGGATGTTGAATTTCCAAGTTGCCCTTAAAAGCTTTGAACTAGTAAAAGCAGAACTTCAAAGGAAAGCCATAGCAACAGTCAGCAAGATCTCTGTGAACCTGCAAGAATCAAAAGTGATTTCTACACATACCTGAGAAATGATAGTATTGTGAATAAACTGGCCACAAAGATAGGAATAAGATCAAAAGAGGAGGAGAAGGTTGAAGTTTTGAAATGGAAAACATAAAAAAGACCATCACAACAGAGTCAGCAAACCTAATCCAGTCCATCCAGATCTGTTCTGTTTGGAATTAATAACTTAGATTTCTGAGAGGGAGAGGAAGACAGAGAGAGAGGTATAACATCTTGGTTTGGGTATCTGATGGGGTTATGGTGGACTTAGATTAATTTTACAGCTCAGATCAAGCAGTGTCCTAACAGCTTGATTATAAAGATATTTCTTTTTTAACCATTCTAGATCTGAGTAGGTCCCCATTAACCTTTGCAGCTTTATACAGGGTAACAATTATTTCATACGTAAATTCTTTTTGTCATACAAGTCATAACTTGGTGTAGAGATGAAGAGGAGACATGTTGGTAAACATCATGGTCCTGGAAAAGGCCTTTACTCAGCTCTGTAAAGGGACCACAATAGTCCTGTAGTAGTATTTTTGCAGTTCCTAAAAGAATACTCTGAATGGCTGGAGATTAACTTTAGCAGCAACTGCAGTATAAACTTCAGCACCTTCCCATGGGTATTCATGTGTCTGAACTGCATTTAACAAAAGTTTTATTTCATTGTCTGTGAAGGATTTCTTGCTTTCATAAGAGGAGTTATGTTGCAATGAGATAGAACTCTGAAGAAGATGATAGACATTAGTTACATTCATGGTACTATAGTTGATTCTGGTCTAGGTCCCAAAATAAATGCAAATTTGGATCTAGAGCCAGTTTAAAGTCACAACCTCAGCTATACCTAGAGAGAACAGCTGAACAGTAAGAGATAACGATTAGGATAAACATTTTTATCTCTTGTCAAACTATAAATAAAAATTTGAATGTGGCCTTATGGTCAAATTATTTATTCATTGCTAGTATGCTATTTAGATCATTGAGAAATATGTTACTTTAATTACTGAGAAACAGAAGTATTTGTTGAGGGGATGGGGAGCATTTTTTAAAAGTTCTTAATGTACAGGCTGATGAGAATTGCTTCCTAGGTAGAAATAGTAGCTTTCATTCACTAAAGCAAATACTGCCACTGCAGTATCTCAGGTGAGAATTTTTCTAGAATGCTTCAGTCCTGGTGAAAAGCCAGGAGTTTCTTGGCTTTTTTGCTATGAGTGCAGAAATGTTACCCCCACAAGAGACCTCACTCAGACAAAATAACAGAAAAAGTTAACTTAGAAAATGTTAACTTACAAAACAGACAGTCACAGCTGCAGTTGTTTTTTAAAAACATTTTGGTGATGAACAACTTGATCTAATTCAGAAAGAGCCAAAGGCTGCAGAAACATTTGGCTGCTACCGGTTTAAAATAGCACCACCATAAAATGTCATGTACGTGTTAGTCTTCTAAGCATACATTTCTTGTTATTGGCTTCATTTCATCACTTCAAAATCAGTTTGATTTCTTTCTGTCAGTATCAAAATAGATATCAAATCTCCCTGTGTATTCTGTTGGGGTTTTTTTAACTTGTAAATGTTAAATAGATATATTGGATCCAGGTAATGGCTATTTCAACTGGTTTGCTATTTTTAGTGTGCTTCATAGAGCATCCCTAACTATGCAGGAGCTCGCTGCATTGACTCCCGTGATACAGAACAGGTAAAAAGCAGCTAGAAGGTACCTAAGGATCTATCTCTGTACTTCTAATTGCTTACCTGATTAGTTTTCCATGACTCTCTTAAACATAGTAAAATGTTGAATACTGTTTATTTGCACCTATATGATACTAACTGTTATTCCTGCATGAAATTTCCATGATGAACTCATAGTCCCCACACTTAGTGCTGCTCTTCTGAGCCTCATGAAAATAAGAACTGAGTTTAAAGAGAAAGATGTATCTGAAGGCAAAAATGGTCAGAATGTGGTACTTTGCTAAGGATTTGATGGCAAACTGCACAGTCTTGCTTTGAGAACTGGGTTATTCTGAACAACTCAAGAAAAAATAATGAAATAATGAAAAACTGGAAAATCAAGTGAGGCAAAGTGAAAAAAAATTGATGTATGTCAATCACTTCCAACCCACCTAATAAACCCCACCATGCTGAGAGAAACAGGAACAAATACATCTATGCCTAATAAACAAGCTCGGGTGTCAGCACTGATGATCTTCTCCAGTTACTTCAGGCATCCCAGTAACTCACAGTAACAGAAGCAATGGGAGAGGTCCAAAGTATCTCTGAGTACTGCCATGGCACAACTCTCCTAAGAATTTCAATTCCCTCATTAAGGCTATGTCATTACCATGACTTGCTCACAAGTTTGATTGAAATTTCTCTAACAATGCACAGCAATGCAGACAGGGTCATGTTACCCAGGCTCAGCTTTTTCCAGGGCATTAGCTGAGAAAGGTAGATTTCAAGGTAAACACAAATCTAAGCAAATGCCTAAAATAAAAAGAAAGCTTACTAACTGTACAGTAATTATTGTTATACAAAGGTAACTTTATGAGCTAAGATAAAAAAGAGCAGCAACAGAAGCTGCTAAAAGTACAACACTTCCCATCATCACTGCATTTGTACTTAAGGATCAGATCCATCACTGCAGTTTGTATACTGGGCTTTCTCATGCATATAGATAGCCTCTGGAACTAATTTGAGGCCATCTATGTTTTTCCACTCATTATTAAAGGGCATGAATTCTTCCATAGGGCAAAGCTAGTACATTTACTCAGACTCCTACGTAAATTGTCCCAGGATCCCAGTTTGATGTACTCCAGTGGAAAGTGATTAGGGTCACAGGACTTAAGCTGTATTCTAACACATATTAGATTTAAATAATCCTGTCTCATCTCTTCTGGCTCCTATCCAGTTTATTTTAACATGTTTTGCTGAGTGAGTTGGTTTATAAGGTTTAACCAAGTTTTAACAGCATTTCGTGACATTTTACTAGCAAGTAAACAAACCCCAACAAACTAGGCTCCAAAGTACATGTGTTCAATTTCTGTAAGATTGCACAGACACTGAATTTCCAGAGTAAAATAAGGGGACACAGTTTGCCAGACTAGGTAGCTCAGGCTTTCAAACTGTACATATGTCTGGGCCTTTATAGCTCCCTGTAGAAGCTAGAAATATATCTTGCATTTACCGTGCATCAGCTACCAATGGCAGCTAATGAGTGTTAAGTGACAAATTTGCAGAAAGCTTACTAAAAAGCCACCACATGAGTTCTGCAGTCTGTGTTTTTCTTTGAATTTTTAGCAATGATCTGACAGGATGTGTCAGGACTCCTTGTCTAGTCCTTGTAGCCTCCCCACAAAAGATGAGGAGAAAGTTTTGCTTTTCTTTCTCTCCCCCTCCTTTCCCTATCTGTGCTTTGTCCAGCTATTTGAAAGCAGTGCACAAATCTAATCTGAGGGAAATGTCTCTATATGTTTATTAGATTACAAGAAAATTAACTAGAAGAATGTATGAACAGATAGACCACATGGACAAATGTGGTTTAATGAAATAAACTTCAACCAGGTGTGAAAATACCATCACCATACATTTAAATTTGAACTCTGGAAATATTTGATTCTATTTTCCCACTTTAATTTTCACAACTCTTTATTCTTGTGATGGTAGTCAGTTATAATACAAAAATATTTTTCCTTGAAACTCCTCCTAGTTCATTTCACTCAAAAGAGCCTGCAAAACCCTTGCTTAGAACTTAAGAAAATGACACAGAAACTTGAGTAATGTTTCATAAAGTTGGGCCTTGACATAGGAGATGTCTTCTGGTTTGGACACTGTATATTCTTATCACCTCCAGGAACTACAAATAATTTTCCTGAATGTTATACCAAAGCCCACAGAGAAAACCTGCACACATTTGTTTCTTAATCTAATACTATATAGAAATAATAGCATTGGAAGAATGTGATATGTTTCTTCATTCCAATAGAAAATTGAATGCAAATGTATGCTATGCAACAGAATTTATGTATCAAACCAGATAAGACCTTGAAGAAATGATTGGGCACAAACTAGTGAAAGGCAAACTAGATTGGAGTAATGTATTTTCAAGCAGCTGAGCTGGCTGCTAAGATTTGTTGGCATAACTCAGCACCATAAAGATATGCCAAAGGAAAGTATATTTTCTGTTGACATAAATACTTACATACCTCTTCTAATAGTCATGACATTAGGTAGGGAATTAGAAAAATGCAAGCTCTGTTAAAGTAAGCACAGAAAACTTAAACAAAGGCGTTCTAGACTCAGACATTCTGAATAACTCTTGGCTCCATGTAGCATGCAATAAATCAGTTTTGAGGATATTCAGATCCATGGACATGTTAAGCCAAATGACTAGAATTCAACACCCTTCTTAAACCAGTAATTTGTCTGAAACATCTAACTCTACCATTTTCAGTACATAATCCATTATCTTGACAGGTCAAGATAAGAATGTGAGACTGTTTTCTTGTACTACTAACAAGGCCATTTATGTAGGGGAAAAAGGGAGATATATTAAGACGGGAAATCATCAAGTACAAACTTCACAAGCAATGAGTTAATCCTTGAGACTGGTATATAACAGCAAACTGCACTGGGACAACAGGGTATTCATGAGGTTATGCCTCTTTGCTTCTGTAAATAAATAGATATTTAAAAAATATGTTTATTGCTTTTAAAATATGATTCAGCAAAGAAAAAGAGCAGTGTGGTGAGCTAAAAAGATGATTTATCCCATAGCCAGTGTGCTTTAAATTGACCAGAGAAAGTAATCTAATCAGACTTTATTAAACTGATTCTGCAGTACATCCCTGAGGCCTTGGAAGCATTGTCTCAGCTGGTCTGCCGTCTAATCCTACTTTAGGAGGCTTGCCAACTATTTAGCCTTTTTGAAGTAGAACCACAGACATGTACAATTTAATTATTACAAACTGTTTTAATTAGAAAAAATGTGAACTTTTGATGATGCCTCACTTCTGAGAGAGGCTACATCTGTGACAGCAGCATTTAAATAACTCTGAACAAGTCCATTTTATTCAGCACAAGATATAGAAGATATTGTAGGCTCAGAAACCAGCCTAAAGAGCTGCTGCCAGGTTATATAATCTCTGAGCACTCATCCACAGCATCCCTGAAGGCAAGCAGAGAGGGGAGGACAGCTCAGGGGCTGGTCCTGCTTCAGCCATTCCCCTCATTTTGTGGCAAGCCCTGCCCCATCATCTGGCAGTGTTGACAGGGGCAGTTTCAGACCCTTATCAAAAAGAAGCTCCATTTGCACAACAGAGCGCTTGCCACAGATCACCAAAAAAGCATGCTCAGAAATTAAGGGCAGACTGTTGTCAGTCTTTGCTTGAACATGCAGGTGTTTAAGTTTGCTCTCCTTGTCCTTTGTCTGGTTAAATCTCAATAAGTTCCAATGTTTTGTAGTAAAAACACAGCATAAAGAGAATCCTTTCTTTTTATTTTTTTTTTTTTTCCCCCAGAACTGAGGCAGTGCAAAGAAAAGAGCTTGTCATGTGAAATGAAGACATGAAGTCACTAAATTGCATTTGTGCACATTAATTCATCACAGAAAGCACTGCATTTCCTCAGTGTACTGATTTGGGCTGCGATAGAGTTAATTTTCTTCACAGGAGCTGGTATAGTACTATGTTTTTGATTTCTGACTGAAAGAGTGTTGATAACACACCAGTGTTTTAGCTGTTGCTGAACAGTGCTTGCACGGCATCAAGGCCTTTTCAGTTTCTCATGCTCACCCTGCCGGAAATTAGGCTGGGGGTGCACAAGAAGTTGGAAAAGGACCAGTCAGGACAATTGACCCCAGCTGACCAAAGGAATATTCCATGCCATATGATATTGTGCTCAGCAATAAAATGCTTGGGAAAGAAAGAGGAAAGGAGGGACATCGAGAGTTATGGCGTTTGTCTTTCCAAGTAATGGTTATGTGCAATGAAGCCCTGCTTCTTAGAGATGGCTGAACACCTGCCTGCCAGTGGGAAGTAGTGAATTAATGCCTTTGCTTCGCTTGTGTGCACAGCTTTTGCCTTCGCTATTAAACTGTCTCTACCTTAAAGAGCAGGTTTTCTCACTTTTACCCTCCCAACTTTCTGCCCACCCCACTGGGGTGAGTGAGCAAGTGGCTGTGTGGGGCTGAGCTGCCTGACGGGGTTAACCCACAGCACTTGGGCACATTATCTTTCACTGTCTTAATGAGGAGGGTGCAGCTGTGCTCCATGCTGTCTTTCCTGTCTGAAATATAACACTTTTAAAGTTAAAAATACGAGAAAATCCCAATGTGCTGATTGCACCCTTCAAGAAACTGCTCTCTCCTTTGTATTTTGCCTGCAGTAATGCTATTGTGCAATGTTACAATTCCCACTTAATTAACCAGTTTTGTACTTTTTAATCGACCAGCACACAATATTTCTCCTCTTGTCTTCCTCAATTGAGTGTTCTCTGCAAGTTCATCCACTCTTCCCTTTTACATTTCCAGTCTGATGAATGCTTCTGCAGAAAGTATTGAATATACCTGTGTTTCTTCTTCTCTCCCCTGGTGAAGCAATACTACTTGTGGAGTTCTTCTGATGTGTGTCCATATCTTAAGTTGCTGACTCTTCTGTCCTTCTACATCCATTTTCTGTTTGTTCATTTTCTTCCGCCTTTCAAAAAACAAGTCAGTCATTCTTGTAGAACAGTCAAAGCCTATCAGGACTTAAATGTTTGATTCTTATTGCCTTCCTTTCTTGTTTCAGTCACACAGACCTTGTTAGATATGCGTATGTGGAAACATGCAAGTCTTGGGTTTTCAGGGATGTAGAGTTCTATGGAAGGAAGGGGAATATAAGTCTCATTCACCAAATCAATAATACCTCACACAAAAGATATTACCAGATCTTCTGCATGTTGTTTGCATGTTGTTTATGGGTTACCATAAGGTTTCTGATAAGGCTATACAGCAATGCATAAAGACAGGTCATCAACGCAAACATTGACAATATTCAGTACAACTGGAGGGATTGTGACCAGGAGCAAAATGCATGTTCATTGTTTCTCAGTGCCAGATTGAAGCACTGAGTACGAGAAAGGTTCTACATGAGAGATGAAGAGCAAAGAAAAATGCAAAGCTGGGTTAACTCTATAACATTAGCATCTGCAGCTTTGGTACCTTGAACAATAATAAAGGTTAGCTAGAAAAATTTAGCTTTCCTGGCTTTTCCTTCCCAATTACACTTCTCATTCTTTCTCTGTGATTTCTCTTCATACCTGTAAGTTTCCAGAATTTCCCTTTCCGTTTGCAAAGGTGTCTTAAATGTTGGCATTCCTCTTACTCTCGTCTTCCTAAGACACACATAATTCTCTCCACTTCTTGTACCCAAATCATCTACTTTTCTAGCACCATTTTGCTTCCCATTCCAGCTTACTTTACTAGCTTCCTGTTGTCCATTGCTTCCCTACCTCTTCATATTGGAGCTTCTTTCTATATTCCCATTGTCTTTACAAACATGCTCTTTTATCTAACTAGTTCTTTCTATTGATCCAGGAAAAAGTAATGAATATCTTAGTTTTGCCTTATATTAGCAAAAATCCTGTTTTTAGTCACAGCAAGATAGCCTAAGGATAAATGGCGTTGGGATGCTGTCCCTCACATGAATTTTGTGCGCCATGTAAAAAGAGCATGTGGCTGTGTTCAGAGGTGTGATGACAGTGGAAATCCTAAAATGAATCAGCTGGCTTTAATAATTCGCATCTATCCTAGTCCTAGTGCTGGCAATACTTGTAGAGTTTCCAGAACAATGCAGCACTACGGTTCCTCTCAGGCCTTTCACTCAGACATGAATGAGTTGGAAACATTGTTCACTGGAGTTCCAGCAGTTGCAGGGCTCTAGAAAAAGTCAATGGTAGAAACTAAGAGATGACACAAACACCAGTGTGTACTTCCGAATAAATGAATATTTCTGTTTTTTATTTTTTTTTTTTAATTTATTTGTATTTAAAAAAATTAATTAAATTAATTTTAAATTCCTTTTATTTCTAACCTATTCCTTTAAAATTCCTAGGTTTTATGTATGCAATGCTAATCAAATTACTTTATTTATTTATTTTGCTTGTATGATGGCCTTGCACTTGGAAAGCTGCCTGAGGAAAGATGCCTAGTGGAAAACAGGGAACCCAGACAGCTATAAAAATATCTTGCATTCTTTTCACAGCATAAAATGAATGTGTATGATGGCAACCCTCCCACCTTTTAACGCTGGAGCTGTATGTAGCAGAGGAGACCACATCACTATTGTCCTGGTATGATCTTTTGTAAGATGTAGGTAGTGCCATGCTGCGATATTTACAGCATTGCTCCCTGTGTTTAGTGGCAGTTCTGCTAACAACGGCAAATCTATTCCTGGCCTTAGAAAGTGGAATTCTGCCTACTCACTCTTTCCTCTCTTCTCTGCATTGCCTTCCTATTGTCATGCATGTTACATTTAGATCTTTGATGTTAAATAGAGCCCAGCAAAAAAAAACAACAACAAACAAACAAACAAAAAACCCCCTTTGATTTTAAGTGCCTTCAGATTTCTGACTATGGGGTGAATTTGAATTCCCAGATTAGAAGTAATCCTTCTGATTTTAGCATTGGGTTGTGTCCAGAACCATATGGGACCTAATTTCTAGCTGTATGTACATGCAGCCAAGAACTCACGGCCTATTTGAAGAACCCTGGGACAAGCTGACAGGAATAGTATTTCAGGCAGATTAATAATGAGAAATTTACACCAAAGAGGACAGAAACCTCACAAACTTTGATCACTTTGATTTTACAAATTTTTATAAGATTTCAGAAAATCTGAACACTTTTTCTACATTTCCTATAGTAACCAATTTCTTCTGCTAAAAGTCAGGTGTACTTTCTAAATTAGTCATTCATACTCCCTCTGATGAAGAGAAATGGGAGGACAATTAATTCTGTAAGTCTTAAACAACTAACTCTTTAAAGTGGAATGACTGTTTCACTGGAGGCTCCTTTCTCCTTCCATGAACTGCAGACTGTTACTTTAGCTTAGACATGATGTTTATGTCTCAACTTTTTTATACAACCCAATGTTCTCAGCCTTTTTGTAACCTTAATATGCAAAACACAAGGTACAATTATGAACCCCACTTTACAACATCCCCAAGTTTTTGCATGTTTTTTGTCTACCTGGAGAGGTTAAAGCAAAGATCAAGTTTAGATTGTTTTTTCACTGTTCCCTTAAAAAGTAGAGAAAAAAAAAGTTGCAAAACCTGTGAATAAAAAGGGATTAGCTGAACAGTACTTGTTCATAATGAAAATAACTCGTTAAACTAGTTGTTAAACTAAGTACTGTTCATAAAAAGACCCTTTTTAAAATACTCGGTGCTCTAGGTCTTGGGATGTATGTAAAATAAAACTACCACCACCTTCTTTGTAAAAATGGAAGAGAGAAATTTAAACTAACACGAAGAGATAGAAATAGAACCCATTCTTCTCACTCCTATACCTGGGCCTTTGCTGTTTTACCATTCTTTTCTCTCTCCAAATCAGTAAATTAACTGACAGAAATTGTCCTTAAAGCAGCAATGCTTTTACTGTATGTTTAGCATTCACTAAAGGTGCATTTGAGCCTTCCCAGTCAAGAGGAACAATTGATCCAACACAGCACTTCAACTGTTAGAAAGAGTCGGGCACCTTCTTTCCCAGCAGCTTCCCCAAAACACCAGCATAAACAGCACCTCTAAAATGCCTGTAGCAGCAATCAGTATCCCCAATAGGACTTCAGCACATCTGAAGAAACTGAAGTACATAACCAGAAGTTTGCATGGCAGTCAGCTTTTATCTATGAGGAGCGTCAGTTACCACATTCCCCCTTCCACAAGGCATGAGGATACAACACATTTGTGGCAGAGTAACATGAGTGCTCTCTCCCTCTGCATCGCGTGAATGGCTGAGCCCATCATCACTCACACAAGAGTGATGCAGCTGGGGAAAACTGAGCCTGGACATTTCAGTCCTTGGAGGCATCACTGAATGAGAAATTCTTAATTTACACAGTTCTTTTGAGGACTGGGAAACTTTTTTACTTGGGACATTTAAATCCTAGGATGTGGAGTCTACGAACTGTTGTCAGAAACCTTGATAGTCAATGTTTGTGTCCAGTTTCTGGTGTAGAAGTGGGAAGCAAACATAAGTATTTGTCAAAATCCTAAGAATGTCAATAGCATCCATGTAATATTAAACATTTGTGTGGGTGTTTATGCAGTTGGGCCCAGGGTGAAATGCAGTTTGTTTTTAGGTATCTATTGAATGCATTAAAACCCCAAATCCTCTGGACAAACATGACAGTTTAGAAACCACTGCTTTCTTCTTTGCTTCCATTGACCACAGACTGAACTTTAAGTTTTTAGAGTGTTGTGCTTTGTGTTTTAGTTTATTGTGTCTTAATCTCCTTGCCACACTGCTATGCTTCATTGTGTAGCTACACTCAGCGCAGACAACTGTTATCCTCCATCTAAGAAACATGCTCCAAAAGCTAGAAATCCCTCCTTCTTGACAGCTTTCTTTCAGAATGATAAAATTTTTGAACAGTCTGCTCTCCAAAATGTTCTTACTATTAATTTTTTACAGCCTCTAACCATGAGCTTCATATGGCACCCTTCTAGAAACTACTCAAGAGGAGAACATTTAATGAAACATTTTGAATAACCTGCAAGTGATTTTATCCAGAGGCTAATAACTGCACCCACATTGAATTCTGTCAGTTTTGAAGGTGCTGGATGCAGGAGTCACACTGTATGCTTTCAAAAGCAGGACTGAATCTTGGCTAAGTGGAGAATCTTGACAAATCAGAGAAAACACAGTTAAAATTGTTTTTCATGTTTCAAATGTCTTTCAGCTTTTATGGTTATTCAGGAGTATTTATCAGTCATGAACTGCCAATGGTGAAGTAGATTATGCTCTACAGTCTGTTTACCACTTCATACTCAAGTTTCAAAACAGCTGAAATAGATTCCACCTTTCTGCCTTGCATATTTTGTACATGTACATGCACTGGATACCATCCTGCTTCCTGGTATCAGCAGCTGCTATCAAACATTTTTATGAGCTGTCAGAATAAATATTTTTTTTAAAAGGACCAATAATTTAAATATCAGTATCTGAAGATGTTAATTCTTTTCTCATACCCGCTACATATGTGTCAAATGAATTTTAACCGTTATTTAAAAATTTCTATTAAAAACTTTGCTGTTTTAAATTTGGCAAGGTGAAACAAGCAAGGTACAAAATTTATGAAAATTTTAATTTTTTATGCAAAACCTAAAGAATTGCATATGATGGGTGTGTGTATACCGTCTGGGTACAGAATTGCCTATCTTGTCAACATCAAGATATGCCAGAAGTTGTTTCTAATTCAAATCAATTACATACCCTCTCCTCTGAGTAATCACGTCACACAAAATTACACACCTACACACCATTATGTACACAACAATTCAGTGCTCTGAGAATCCCACATCACTGCTTGGCTGCACTTACATGGCGAGGTGACTGGCTACTTCTTCAGCTCTTGTCGTCAGCCATTCAGACTGTGAAAACATATTGGACTACACTGCAGCTCTTTTCCTCCCCGAACTTTCAAATTTCATTTTAAAGGAAAGGAGGATGTTTGAGGACACAGTGTGCATACAGGTACCATTCTGTTATGGAGCTTTGTCATATAGCTCAGATGCAGGCAGTGATATGGCTATGAACCCACTGAAGAAGACATCTTAAGACAGAACTCCGGTCAGGCTTTTCTAAACACTCTTGGTATGCTATGAGACATCCCAATAGTGTGTGATGGTCTTGTCGTCCTGTGCAGACTTGACTGAGTAATGAAAGATCCCTTAGATAACATGAATTTACCTACAGGCTCCATAGGATTCCTATATTTAGCCATAAACAACAGCAGTAAAGGAACATACTGTACTTTCCTTCTGCTCCAGTTAGTGTTAAGTATTGTAAAAATTAACAGATACAGACTGTTATATTCCTTGCACCAAAATTTTTCTGGAATGTGACATCACCATGTGCCTTGTAACTGGTGAGACATTTTTTTGCCCATGTACTTTGTTTCTAAATAAAGCAACAAGAATTTTGCCCTCCTCCCTTTTGTCTCTGGTTTCTAATGCTATGATATTAATAAGAAGTGACATGTTTAAAGCCTTTATATATACTGGTGGAGAATATTTTTGCAAGATATGTAGTCTAGTACTCCAAGATGAGGACATTTTTATGGTGATTTTATGGTGTAAGGCAAGCGAGGATTTTCCTCACAAAAAATCATTAGTCAAACCAGTAGATCATTAGAGTAAATTAAGGGAGATAAATTATTTTTGTGGACATTTCAAGCAATGTAATACACACACCTACCCATAGGATAAGACTCAGGCTCAAAGTGGGAATAAGAGGAATGGTTTCAGTCTGATAACATCATCTGTTATAGCATAATAAAGAGTTTCAATGCTGCTGTCTCACTGCCTTCATTTTCACAAAAAAAAAAAAAAAAAAATTATAGTAGATCCATTTCAATTTTTTTTTTTGANCAAAAAAAAAAAAGAAAATTATAGTAGATCCATTTCAATTTTTTTTTTGAGTTTTTCTCCAAAAGCCCTTTTCCTTCCTAATAAGTGCCTGAATATTTAGGTGTACCCAGAATATTTTTTTTCACATTACATAGAAAGATCAGTTGGCATGTGTTATCTGTTAGAATGGCTTGTAAGAAATGAGTGACAAGTTACTCCATGTTTGCTTATGCTGAAGTTGCCACATTTCCCAAAATACTCTGTGTAAATATTTCATGTCATGCATAGCACGATAAGACACTGTTCCTGAAAAAAAATATTCAGATTTTCACAGAATCACAAAATAACTGATTTTTCAGGGTTTTTTTTTTAGACTAGAAATCAGTCAGTCAGTTATGACTGAGCAGCCTTGTCAGCAGTTCAGTATTTTCGTACAGTATCATATTGATACAGAGGGAGAGGAAACACAATTTCAAAACTATTCTCTCAAAATAAGTGAAAGAATCATGTTTCTTTCCACAAGTTGCATTCATAAAGCTGACTGTATGGAGCCTTATCCAAGATATGAAACCCCGCATTGTATTTTTAGTTTATTTTGTGGCACAAGAAGTATATCTGATCAGGGAACTTTGCAAATATTCTTCACAGGACAAGTGCTGTAGGACAAGGACAATATTCATGTAAGACAACACTCACCAGCTTTGTCATTGCCTAACAGCTCACTCCTTGTCCTAAATGATAAGGTCTTTCCAAGGATATTAAGTATGCTATTTCAGATACAGTTAGACAGTGATTTTTAAGATAAGTCTCTATCCACTGCCTGATGCATTTCATTTGGGCAGCAGAATCATTAGTCACGTTGGAAAATCCTGGCCCACTCCAGGGATAGACAGCTGCACAAGATGCTGGGATGCCATTTCCAGCAATGCTAGTTGGCATCTTCTGACACTGCAGCAAGTCTTATCTGGGATTGTAAGGTATCAGGAATGAATCCAGATCTAGATTTACAATCACGTAGGATATAACAAGAAACAAAGGAAGAGAAAATAAGCATAAGTATTTCTGATCATAAAAAACACGCTTCTGAAGCCAAAACCCAAGAGTCATGGGAGGTTCTTTTGTGTGTATCATTAGGGTAGGGAAAGAAGATATTCTGGATGTTAATTTTTTCCAAAGGCTTTTGTCATTAGGAACTTTAGGAATGTGGAATCTTCTACTCCTCTTTCTTATGGAGAGAGCTGAATGATATAACACTGTGTACATCAAAAATTCTGAACATTAGGTGAAGCGGCCAGTTATTAAAAAATATCTAATAGGCATTTTAGAATAGCAATAACAAAATCAACTCTTGAAGCAGCCTGAATAAATATAACTTTTATCAGCTTTGTCTCTCTCATTGTTTTGTGACTACACCTCCTATAACCCCTAAATTTGTCTCACATTGGCAGGACCTGAATGTGTAACACGAATTTCTGTAGCATCAAAAGCCTGCATTATTTTCAAATTTGAAAATGCATGGGTGTAATGACAGTTTTCTCTCCTTACAGTAAAGAATATCAGAAGCCTTTTTTTTAGGATTGTTATTCTATATGGAAGAATTTGAAGAATATTAGTGGTAGAAAATAAAATGAACATTCAGTGCAACAAGACAAACTCAAATATTATTTTGTTTTCTCAAAATAGCACGTAGCATCTTTGCAAATGTGGGCATCTAAAACTATGCAGATTAATCTTTTCTAGGAAACAATTAAATGGATGCATTTTCTACTAGTGTGCATCTAATTCCAATTTTCTACTGCAAAGCAACTCTTTCATTTTTCTGTTTACATTCTAATTTAATTTAATACATCTTAGAATTTACCTGAAAAAAGAAAAATCACTTATAACAGATCTTCACATTTAAATTAGTTGATGCTATTAAATTGACAACTATTACTTTGACATAGGTTTTCATGTGGTTTTTACCATAGCTAACCTTACATCCTCTTAAAAAATAGATTCTGAAATTTTACCAAAGAAAATGAACCAACCAACCAAAACTGACAGGGACTACTGCAATCTTTTTTTTTTCCTACTGATTATCCAGTTATTATCAAGATTATTTAAGCCTTTTTCTGGGTCTGCGTAGTTTTGAAGTAGCTTGTGCAGTGATTACTCTTCAGTCACCTACCTGCACTTGAGTAATGGCTACAGGAGGTACTAAAGAGATCACCATCAGAGAGGCTGCCTCTTGCCATGCTCTTACACAATTTTTTAAACTACTGAAGAACTTTGTTGTAATTTGGTGGTATCTTATGCACATTTTATACTACTGAAAGCTCAGGGCAATGGGCACTCTGACTGGTGGTGTTCTTTCATCCAAAGCACCAGGATTATCCCTTCCAGTTACAAGACAGTAAAATGAGAGACTAGGATCAAAATGAGGAATCTGAATTATTGAAAGTATTTCAGATGCTTATAGAGCACACTACTGGTCTGTTTAGCAAATAAAACCTCAGTGCAAATGAGATTATTCATTAAAATCAATCTACATGAATACCTCAAAACCTCTAGACCTCTAAAGAATTGCCACACAGTATGTACTCTGTAGCTTTATTCCTCTTGTGCTCAGCCATCAGAAAAGAATGAAAGCAAATTTTAGGGGTATTCTTCAGGCTATATCCACAGTATCTGATATTATGTGGTGAATATCCACACTTTCCTCCAGTTTCCCTATCACTTGCACCATTTATGCACTTACATAAATGTTCTAGACAGAAGTCTGCATCTTCTAAACTTTTATAAGCTCTTTTCTTTTAATGAAGCAATATTATTGGGTTTTAGATGTGCCATATAAAATGTAGAGACACTTTAAAGACCCTTTCAGCCATATGGAAGCATAATTTGATGAATAACCATAACAAATGCATTTGTTTTTATAAATAAAATCCTAGCTGCTTAAAAATAATACTCCTATAATATCTGCTCAAGAGATCTACATGTTGCTTGCAATCAAATTTTTAATAATGTTTATGTGAGGAAATGTGATTGCTTCCAAAAATATTGCTCTTCTTTCCCTTTCCCTTTCCCTTTCCCTTTCCCTTTCCCTTTCCCTTTCCCTTTCCCTTCCCTTCCCTTCCCCATTGTGAGGTGAGAGGAACGTGAACAGCAAGAAGTGACTGTGGAAGAAGAGAGTATTTGTGCTTTATGTGCTGCCAAATCATTAGCTGCCCTTTTAACAATCTCTATTTATTTCACTGCTGCTAAAAATATCTCAAAATCTTTCTGCGAAGCCATAATTTAACAAAATTCAATATTCTGTAAGAAACAAAAGGTTTAGGGATCCTCAGCCACGCCCTAGAAAAGGCCAAAAGCACACGAACAATCCACAGTATTTCTGGAAAAAGACTGTGTTTTAATCTTTTGCCAGCCAGAATCAGCAGAGATTTTAAATCTTCTCCTGCAAATGTTAACCCCACAACTGACAAATCTCAGGAGAAAATCTTTGATGCTTTTCACTGATTTTAAGAACAGCTCAAACACTATTTTTCTCTGCGAGCAACTGGAACATTAAAAACACTTTGGAGATTAATTTTATTTGAATTAACACAGTTTTATGTGTAATATTCAGTCATATGAAAGCTGATGAAAGTGTCCTTTAACAGCAGACTGAAATGGAATTATGAGTACAATGTGGTAAACCAGAAGGCAGAGAGTAAAGTGAGGACTCTATCTTCATTCAAACCTCTTGGTCTTACTGCAGAGCTGGAAAACAGTCCAGCATATAGACCCTGAATTTCAACTACTAGTGCTACGTCAAGGCAGTAAAAGAATGCATTTATACTTGTTTATGATTTAAATCAAAATAATGCAATTCAGCCCTTTATGCATTGGGTGGCTTTTCTGTTTAATCAACTTCAACATTTACCCACAAGTACCTATGGAGGGATTTTCGCAGCACAATGAGAAAATAAAAAATATTTTAAAAAATATTTATGGACTCCAATGGCTGAATTTTTACCAAATGTAATTTAAGATTACAGTGTTTCTGTATGCAATAATCCCTTCCCATAAAGAAAAGACATCATTTATCACGAGATGTAAAACTTACTATAACCTTGGATTTTGACAGCAATGGATGAATGATCTTCAAGATAGCTTTGCCTGGGCAAATATTAAAAGAAGATGATCAGAAGTACAGTATCTGTTTCATTTGTTTAATCTCTCAGAACAAATGCTCCAAACCCAAATATTTGATCTTTAGCTTAATTTATGTATTGACATTTTAAGTCCACGGTCTTATATGTGTTTGATATATACATATATATATATATGTGCATAACTTAGTCAACTAGACTGTTCAGTTAGCCCATAATTCACACTGCAGGTGCAAGTACTCCAAGATAGCTCAGCACAGTGTGCTTTGGTCAGGCAATTTTGCTGACAAGAAACACAGTGCAAATACAGTGATTTTGTTTCAATATCTGTAGAAGTTGCCACATTCTTATTACACAGATCTTGAGCTATTAATTGTGACCAAACACAAGCTGACTTTATGTAGAGGCAGCTGAGACACACGTGCACCACAACACTTCAGGCTGTGGTCGAATACTCTACATGAGATGCAGCACAGTAAGGAGATGGCCACATCGCTACCAGATTCATGCCTCCATCATCCCCTGTCCTCCAGCCTCCAAGACAATAAACCTTGGAACTGATTATAATGCAGCACCACTGAACATAGACACTGAGCTGCAGCAGGCTACAATATCTGGGATCCTTTTTTTTTTCCCCCCAGGTATTTCTTTTTCCTCTTACTTTAATCTGGCCATATAGAGAGTTGACTGCAGGCCTGCCCAGGTGTGATGGTGAAGCTGGAGACTTGCTACATCAGCCTGACTGGCAATATATGGTCCTTTTCTTTTTTTCCTGGTGCCATCAGCAAGCCAAGTGCTCTGCCTCTTCCTGGGGTACAGGCAAACAGCCCAGGGGCTGATTCATTAACTCCAAGGGAGAAAAATCAGTATGGTGCAAACATGTAGGTGCCCTTCCAGAGCTGCTCCTGTCTTCTACCACACTTGCTTTGATGCTGGTCAACCATCTGGCAGCTTAGTCTGCTAAATTCTGCCCTTACTAAACCCAGATTCATTCCATTCTCCATGACTATGGTCTTTTCTTCAAAATTCTGCCTATAGCAGACGCATTGTGCATGATGAAGGCTGGATCTGTAGCTGCCTAAATTGCTTCAGGCTTGGCAGCAGGTGTCTGTCATTCTCCTAATCTCCTCCCAGCCCCTATATTTTATACTTTTTTGTGGAAAGATTCAGAATTTCAGTGCATATACTTTGTATTTTCAAGTTTCTACATCATACCTGGCCCTGTGGCTGGTATTCACTAATCTACAAATGCTCTAGTTCCAAAACACATGCAGGATCTTAGGCTCTGGGCTATTGAAGCCTAAACCTGTCATGAACATGACGTATATAGCTACCAGAGGCAGCAGGTTCTGAATATTCAGTAACGCTAGAGCAGTATGTTGCATGGGCTATGCACTGTGAATATTATTTATAGTTCACTTGTGAGCCAATTGTTTGCAGCATTTGCTGGAGGTAAGTAGGGTTTTCAACCTTTAAAAATAGACGTTAACAATAGGCATGAATGTTATCTCACATGCATATATATGTGCCTGCTGCAGAGCTACAGTTAGCCCTCTGAACAGAAGAAAGAGCTGCATCAGCACAGTACTGATGAGTTGATCATGCCTGTTTCAAACATAGAGTAGTACATGAAGCAGCATTTCTTTTCAAAGTTAGGCCATTCCATCACATAGGACTGAACACAGACCTGCCAGGCTACAGAGGGGCTGGCCTGTGGCTGCTTAACATCGTGTATGGTTCTCCACCCACCGAGTCATATACTGACAATGGCAGTGAAATCAGGTTTTTCACAGTTGTCAAAACGTGGTGGCAGGGGAAAAAAAAACTTGGTAGCAGGGAAAAGCTCACTTTTGTCTATAGAGCCTTCTGAACCCCTGTTTGAGAAATCATGCCAGAAGGTGGAAGCAAGGAGGTGTTTTGCCTCCTTGAATCATCTAGTCTTCTGAAACATTGACAAAGGGTCAGAGAAAGGGTTTCCTACTGGATTCATAAAGAATAATGCAAATATATATAATATATATATTTTTTTTCTTGAAAATGACATGGTTTTCAATATTCTATTAAGCACTTTAAAGTGATTTTCTTGAAATTCTTCTTTGCTTTGTAGAGAGGTGTGACTTCAAGGCCTCAGGGTAGTTCAGAGGGCCTGCCAACCCTGAAACAAGTGCAGCACTTTGACACTTTGTTCTTGTATTTCAGCTCTGGCCAGGCAATGAACAAATTTCCTTTCATAGCTTGATTTAACATAAGGATTAAAAATATATTTTAATCATGTATGAAGCTTACATTACAAAAAGGCTATCACAAACGAATCCTAAGGGGGTCTAAATTAGGCCTGACTTCTAGAAATACTTGTTAGCCACCTAACACATCCCAACACGCTTATTCGTTTCTGTGGGACATTTCATGTTAGCAAGACATTTTGAAGGCTTATATCTACATGAAGACACATTTTTGGATGAAGATAGAAATGTCTAAACTGGTTCTTTTTGTCACACTAAGTTATCATCACAAAAGCACTTTAGGGAGAATAGATTCCAAATAACACAGTCTAGGTTTGGGCTAAAATCAGCATGCTCCTAATCAAAATCTCCAAACTGAGACTAATTAGACATGAATGCAATCATCCTTGCTTTTTACAGAACAAAATCTGACACAGATTATGAAAAAAGAATAGCAATTGTAGTTTTACCCAATGGGACACGAGACTGATTAAATAGCTGAAAATATTCTTAGATTTCTGAGTGGGGGGTGCCTGTGGGTTTGAGAGGTATCTTAATTTTTGCCTTCTAATTGTTGCAACAGAAATTGAAATTATTTGTTTCAGCATTCATTTTCTCTCTAAGTCCTCTTACTTCAGGAGAACACTGGAATGCTGCAATTGTCAGTACGGATAACACCTTCACATGTATGCTGCTCGCTGACCTCAAACTACATGAATAAAAGGCCAAGAGAAACTATGGTGGAATAAGATGCAGTGTTTTAGTAAGGAATACATGTTTTATATTTTTTGGCATTGTGCCACTCTGTTCAGAATTAAGGGATGGATTATTGTGGATTTGTTTTCTTTCAGGAATTAGGGCTGGCCCTGGCTTAGCTTCAGTGCTGCAGAGGTATTAACTGCAATGCATTTCTGTCTTACAGCTTCATCCCATTTAGCCATTGTGACTTTGGAGTGACTTCCAAAGCAATCCAATCAGAATGAGTTGGCAGATTAATGTTAACTTTCATGTCAGGACTGAAGGCAATGCAAAATGAAAATGCTAAAAGAAGAGGCATTGCACCAGCTATACTGTAGCTAAAAATAAAACCGCACTGTCTCATGTGAGCTAATGAGCCTTTGTTTAATCTACAAATGGGTAAAGCATTAGTAAACAGCTTTTCTGTATACTAATCACTCTCAAAATTTAAATAAAATTCATCCTATAGCCTCTGGCCAGCAAACTAGATCATATCCAAGGGCTGCCCTTTATTAATCTAAAATTTTGGATTACTACAAAAGTTTCCATCTTCCTTAACCTTGGCAGCCACTGAGTTTCTGATAAATTTTATACTGCAGTTCCTCAGGAACAGAACTGGCAAGATTAGAAGATTCACTGTTTCACCTTTTGTTCAGGCAATGATTCAAATAGTGCATTCCTCCTTGCAACAAATCAGTATGAAGATATATTTTAGGGCTCAGAGGCCAAGTGGGGAATTTGGAACAGTATCAATTAACCCCGTCATACAATTTGAATATTTCTTCTAATCCAGGCATGAAAGATCAATGATCATTGCAGCTCTTTGTAAGGACTATAACTGAGAAGAGTCTATATTGTCATGTATGACTCAAGCTTCTAGTTTAACACATTCCCCTCAATCTGATAACTTAATTTCCAACTCCTTCTAAAAATGTGTTTTTCTTCTCATCTGTATGGTACTAGTTCTCGAGATTTGTATTTTTTGGTCTCTTGACATTTGAATCTCTATGCGATTAAGCCTACTTTTGGATTTCCAGTTTAGTAATTTCTGTGCTCCAGAAATGGAAGTGATGCAACAGCATGTGGTGCACTTGGATTTCTGGTTGAAGAGCTTCTACTGACTGTCATTTATCACCGGCTTAAACAAATTTTTGTCAAACAGGAAGCTGGAAACGTTTTTCAGCCATTGTTTGTGCCTTTGGAGAGACATTCCTTCGGCAGAACTTGTACATCTTAGACAAAACCAAATAGTTAAATCTCAGTGATATAGTTTTACCCACAAAAATTTTTTTCTATCTATATTAGTTTAGCCAGGATGTTCTTAACATCAACACAATATACTAACATCACAGTACCAATCTACACTGTCCCGGTTTTTAGCTTCTCAGATCTGTAAGCAAAGCTGGTGGTTCTTAGTCAAAATCAAACAAAACTAAGCTTGCAATTCTTCTTTCAACATTAGAGGTATTTTATTTTCATCAGGATATTTTTTCTGTTTTATTGTTACCCGATTTCTTATATGTTAGAACACAATTAAAAACAATATTAATCTTCCTGTCTTTCTCTGTTCAGTTTTAATAAGCACTTGCTTTAATATGTAAATACACTTCTCTCAGTACTGTATTTGTTCCAAGATTCAAATATCTTCTATTATGCACAATAGAATGGAAGACTTGATATGTAATTTTGTATGCCCACTAATTTTGCATCCTATATGTTGGGAAGTGCATAACAGAAAAAAAAACCCTAACAATGAAAATACCAGGCAAGGATACTTTGGCCAAATTATTGCTCTGATAATTTCTCATGCTCACATGACATGACACAGATGCTTTCTTGAAAATACACTGATATATGAAGCAGTTAGTAAATAAATTAATATTAATATTTCTGACCTATAATAACAACAAGCCTATAACAGGGACATTAGAAAACAGAGTTATCTCTCCATACTTACTATATGCAATTATTCTAATGAAAACTTTCTAGGCTAATAATATTGTCAATAAAATGTCATCTGTAAAGTTAGTGACATTTTCTAGAAAGCCAAAACCTGAGAAAAGTTAAATACTGAAGTGATGGAATTAAGACCAGCTAAATTTTAAGGAAAAAAAGTCATTACATGAAGTTCATTAAATATCAGCTATTGAATGTATTTGCCCCACTTCCACTCTTGGCTGCTGTGATTCCTTCTTTTATGCAGAGTGGACCTGTTTGCTCTGGAGGTCATTGCTGCTGGCTATGGATTCACATGGGATGTGAAGGTACTTCTTCCTGCAGCATTTCGCTGGATGCCAGCAGAACCCCAGGCACAGCGATGCAGCCCTTGCAGAACACCCCAGGGTTAAAGGCTGGGTTCCCTCTCATTTACAGCAGCATGCAGTTTACACGTCCTGCTCTGCAGGGGAAACAAAGTACTAAAGATCAAACTGGACACTGCTGAAGGATGGAATAATAGCCACTTATTACTGAGGGACCTCAAACCTACTTAATCTTTAGGTCATATAAACTGGACAAAGCAATTCTGTCTTTGGAACATGTCTGGCATTATTTATTTGTTTGATCGCTTTTTCTTTTTCTCTAAATTTCACAAGCTATGCATGTTGGTGATGTTTATAACTGAAAATGTGTCTTCTTCAAATGCTATGTTTCACAACTCAGATATCAGTATTATTGCCAGCATATGACCCTAAGGTTTTATTTGTATAACAATCCTGTTGTTTGGCAGATCAGTTTATGTTGTAAGCAAAGTGACTGTAGCATGTTGCTGAAATTATATGAGGAAAATACAGAAAATAAAAGCTAGTGGTAATATATGTGTTATAGATTCTTCCAATAGCTATAATTTCTCCAAGACTGTTAAAGAACTTGGCAAGATTAACTCCCACATGCTCACAAAACCTGTTATGTTCTGACTAGGGCAAAACAGAGTAACACATGGTGTCATCCTGAAGACCTCTGAGCTGGCTCTAGGCTTGCTGATATGGTCCTGCAGCACAATGCCTGGCTATAGCTAAGACAGAGCTATCAGCTAATATTTGAAAACAATACATTTGTGGTACTTCAGTTTTGCATCCAGGCTAATAAGTCAGACCTGGAAACTAGCTTAATTAACTCAGGTACAGCATGGCTACATTACTTACCAATCTGGAGTTGAGTTGCAAATCTCTCCCACGACACAGTATGGAAAATATTTTCTCTTCTTCAGGATGAAATCAACAAGGAAATGGTCTGTCAAACCCTAGATGAGAACAAAACTCTCAAAGTCAGCAGCATCAACATTAAAACTTCTTTCTATCATTACTGCCTCTTGAAATACATCTTGTCTGTTCTGTCTCACTGAGAACTGCAACGCAATATGATAACATTACTTCAGTTTATGTGTATCAACAAATTGGCTGATGTATTTAAAAAAAATATGTCCAAACCCAGCCTAATTTCTGCTCTGACCTAAGCACATAAATTCTGAAAAAATAATATGCTTAAAAATTATAGAGTAATTAAAACTTTAAAGGTATAAAGAATAAAGTTTACCTATTCTCTGTTATGAGGATGTGTTAGAGATTAAATAAAATAAGATTCCAGCATGCTTTATATACTGTAAACAGCTAAATCCAAAAGTTATTCTAAAATAATATTTTCTCCCCCCCCCCAAATATTGTTCAAACAAATTATCCCGTAATAATTACACTTGAAAATACATTCATCATTTGCTGTTATGGGCCAATGTTATGCAGATATCATATTCGGCTTTCAGTTGTTCGTGCTCCACTTCTCTTGACCTACTTTAAGTGCCCAACTTGAGTATCTGCAACAGGTATGATTATTTTTCTTAACTGTGGATTTGCCCTTGCAGCTATAGAAATAAATTGTGTTCATTCTTCTCTGAACTTCATTTAAAAATATAAAATCTGCAGATTACCCTAACACCTCTAAAATTAATAGTTGTCTTAATTTCTTTCTTTTCTATTTTCATGTTATTGAGCATAAAATTCTTCCATCAAGTAACCTTTTTAGAACACTAGCAAGTTGAAATCTCAGATAAGACTAATCCTTGATTTGATATTTTCACAGAGGTTATATAGTGGACTCAATTTTGGATGCCAATTGTCCAGAAAATCCTGAAAAAAGCTGATTTTCCAGGTTAAATCCATTTTCAGTGTGGCATGTTAAGCCCAGCAGAATATTTTTTAATTCACTATTTATGGTCACTCCTAACAAATGCCTTTCATCCTCAAATATTTTTCTCCATCCTCTTAATGACTATAATTTTTTAAGTTCTGCTGGTGTGCATGATATGTTGGAAGCAAATGAAAGACAGTACTTCTCTGAAGGAGCTTACAGCTGAGGCTATGGGCTCTGCAGCTGCCCAGTTTCTCTTTGTGACAAGTCCCAAGGAACTGTTATCCTGAACCACATCTGATCCTGTATCATCTATAGCAGCAGCAAGAATTTGGTATTGAATACAAATTGGAGAAGAACAAACCTCATATCTGTTGCAGGGACTGGATTTATTGCAGTGAGACAGCAATATGAAGATGAAAGTGCAGACAGGTGGGACATGAAGCAGCAAGAATTTAAAATTCCAAGTGGGATTAGCTTTAGTAATGCTGATTGGTAGGTACTTGTTACCTAGTGAACTTGTCGGCCCAGATATAGCAATTTCTTGCACATGGAAAGCATCAGGGTCCTAAGAATAGGACCCATAGCAGACACTAGGAGAGCAAAAAGTCACCCAAGCTTGTCTGTAAGAAAGACCAATGAAGAAATAGAAAAGGCTGCTGAACAGCAATGCTGGTAGGGAAGTCAGAAGGAAATTACTTTCTGCAATACGTGAGAATTTGGATTTAGACTATTAATCCCAATTTCTAGTGGCCTTTCTCTGCAAAAACAGGCAGGAATGACATTTTTCTTTTTTACCACAACCCAGTGAAAAGTTTCAGGTTCTTACCTACCTTGTGTGCCTGGTTTGGAAGAGGAATTTGGAAGCAGATCTCCCAGCTTCCTAAAAAATGAACTAAAAGTGCATTATTCAGAGTTAACCTAACATCCCTTCCTCTAGCAACAGGACATTTGAAATCTGATTTGATTATTGGCATATAAAGATGTCCGTGAGATTAGTCCCAATAGACAAGCCAAGCATCAGAATGCTTGAGAATCTGCTGTGCTTACATTTGCAGCTCCTTGCCATCTTCAGGATATGCACGCTATCCAGCATCAGAAATTTTGGCACCTACAATAATTTATTGGTGGAGTATTTTGGTGCCGAAATAATTTTAGTGCCTTGCAGGTTAAGTAGCAGCTAAGCAGGGCTTTCTGAGGGTCCTACAGCTGGATTTAGAGAACTGAAGCAGCAGCCTAAATTTAGAGAGCTAAAGTGCTATCTAAATTCCTTTGCAAAGCTATGTGGGAGAGGTAGGGAACTAATCTTCTATTGGGGGAGGATAACTATTTCCAAAGGCTTGGACCTAAGGAAAGCATGTGACAACGCAACTACCGAGACACTGAAATTTCAGTACTGGATTATGTTCCTTGCTGGTTTGGGACTATGCTGAGCTAATGATGTAAAGCAATTAGAATTCTTGCACAGAAATACAGGGAATTTCTTGTACAGAAGTACGAGAAGTATTCACCACCAGTCCAAAGCTTCTGCTTAGCTCTGAACCTCCTCGATACTTAACAGGGTGCTCGGAACTAAGATATTTGAATTTAGATACCTTAAGTAGGTGTTGTCTATGTAGCCTGAAATAGATCACAAATGGGAGATCTGGTTACAGTCAGTGTAGTTTCTGAGTTTCTATATGTCAATTTCTATACATCAGTTCCAGTGTCTCCTTCCTGTCCTTTAAAGTCATGTAGTAAACTAATAAATACTCTGCTACCTATGTAAAATATAATAGCTTTGGTTTTGTGCCTTCTCTTATGTACTGCCAGCACACAAGTTGACTTTAACTCCATACTTGTTTCCTAAAATCTTCTTCAGAATTATTCTGCAAAGAAAACAATGAAAAATATTATCCAAAAGTATCCCATTTTTTTCTGTGACTAAAATGCTTTCCTCTTGAGAGCTTGTATATTAAATTTTAATTCTGAGAGAATGTTCATCAATAGATTATAGTCAGCTACTATTTACACGAATTAATTTTAATGGAAATATTCCCAGAAGTTACAATGTAATCTATAAAAACATCTAAGATTACTAGATAAATAGTAATATATTACGAATAAATAATGATATATTTATTTATAATTAAATAGTGATTAAGAGATGAATACACTAAAATATCTACTATTTCTAAAAATATATACTGATTTGTAGAAACTCATACTATTGATATTGTTACAGCTTGCTGGGAACTTCATAGTTAATGGTACTATTTCACTGAATTTTTGACTGATCTTTCTTCTGATGCAGCGACGCAGTTCTTGTCAACGCTTTGTTTTGTAAGAGGAGGGACTTTTCTTCTTGTAAAAGAAAATTATAATCCTTTACACGGCAGACATGCTGTTGGCTGTAGATGATCACGTTGGTATATGTATGGCATGTAAAACTCACCTCAAAGCCCTGTCCAGACAAGGAGAGACATATGTGGTTTGTTTGCATACAGACAGAATCACTCAGAAGAAGTGAAGGCTGCCATACCTCTTGCTGTTGTCTATTTTTCATTCCCGGGTATCGCGTAAACGTGATCACCTTCTAACAGCTTCTTTTATGTGTATATGCTTACAATATGTAATTGAAAAACAGCTTTGATGAAAGGACGTGGGGATCCTGGTGGACACCAGGTTGAGAACACGAGCCAACAATGTGCATGTGCAGCCAAGAAGTCAAACAGTATCCTGGGCTGCATTTGGGGAAGCATTGCCAGCAGATTGAGGGCAATGATCCTTCCCCTCTACTCAGCACTGGTGAGGCCAATCCTGGAGTATTGTGTCCAGTGCTGGGCTCCGCTATACGAGAGAGATTGAGCTACTGGAGAGAATCCAATGAAAAGGCCGCTAAAATGACAAAGGGACTTCTATGTGGAAAGGCTGAGTGAGCTAAGACTTCTGCGAAGAGAAGGTGCAGGGGGATATTATCAATGTATATAAATACCTGAAAGGAGGGTATAAAGAAGAGAGATCCAGGCTCTTGTCAGTCATGCCCAGAGGCAATGGGCACAAACCAAAACACAGAAGGGTCCATGTGAGTATCAGGAATCACAGAGCACTGAAACAGGTTGCTCAGAGAAGTTATCGAGTCTCCAACCTTGGAGACACTCAAAAGCATGGCCTNTGGAGAGAATCCAATGAAAAGGCCGCTAAAATGACAAAGGGACTTCTATGTGGAAAGGCTGAGTGAGCTAAGACTTCTGCGAAGAGAAGGTGCAGGGGGATATTATCAATGTATATAAATACCTGAAAGGAGGGTATAAAGAAGAGAGATCCAGGCTCTTGTCAGTCATGCCCAGAGGCAATGGGCACAAACCAAAACACAGAAGGGTCCATGTGAGTATCAGGAATCACAGAGCACTGAAACAGGTTGCTCAGAGAAGTTATCGAGTCTCCAACCTTGGAGACACTCAAAAGCATGGCCTTGTTTGAGCCATTCTGTTATTTTGCGATTCTGTGATATTTTGAACACACAGTACACTTGGAAACTTACTTTTCATGAAGTATAATATCTGTTGCACTACGCTTACACTGTGCAGATAGTTCTTGGGTTTAATCCACTGAATTTCTTTATTACAGGATACTGTATGAACATCTGAAATGAAACACAGACATTTTTATCCAGCCTAAAAAAGTGCTTTATCAAGAATTTTTAAAATCCTTGAAAAAATGATTGAATGTTTAATTCCTATTTTTGTTGCAGTTACACTATAACTTAGCCTTCTGAAAACTGTTTTGACTTTTATGTATACATATAACCCAGCCCTTTTTCTTTTGAAGTATATACCAAGGGTATTGCTAACTGACAAAAAATAATAGCTGTTAGTGAAAATTGTAATAAATTTTGTAATAGGAATGTCCATCCTTTCGGTGTGGTCCAAATCTATTTATAAAATCCCATGTAGATTAGAATGAGGGTTTTTTTCAAATTCTTCTGTGAAAATTGGCATAAAAATACATTGCACTGTGCTTCATCATATAAATATTAACAAAGTATTATTATTGTGCATACTGCTGGACCAAGTGATCCATATTTCAAGATGAAAGGTTAAGAATAGATTTGGACTATTGTGCTGAAAATTCATGTCATTACTAGTCACATGAAGAATAAAATAATTTTTAACAGTGGGATAATTTTGTTCTCTAATCAATAACTGTTTTCTCCATTTTTTTTCCTGTATCTCAGCAATATGTGTGACAACTCCTTTGCAGAAAAAAGTATAGAAACATCAGAAACAGTATTTCTCCCCTTTTATGCATGCTTGCAGTATCTAATGGTACTGTAGTAGTAATTTCCTCAATAGTGGTTCATTACCCGCAGTTAACAACACCTTCTGGCAATTAACTAATTACCTTCCTTTGATTATCGTGAAAGGAAATGGCTATCAAGGGCATTGTTTGCTCAATTAACCAAAAGCAATAGACTACATGCTTAGCAGTAACTGTAGAAGGAAATCCCTCCAAAATGCACCTGTCTTACTCAGTTTTTCATAGGAACTGTGTAGTCTGAAATAAGAAATGAAAGAAATTCAGAGGAACTAACATACAGGGGTGTGTGTGTGTGTTCTATCGTGTCTGGTTTTTTTCACAAACAAGTACCAGGACAAGAACATTCCCCTGTAAAATGCAAGTTCCTGGGCTCAGCCAAGGTTCATGGTATTCTCAGAGCTCAAACTAATGTAGCCATGAACGGCTCTGGCCAGGACAGTCTCTAGTATTCTCTGAGCTGGATGTAGCCCAGGGGATGATTCTGCTTGGCCAACTGCCTTTTCCTCAGAAAAGCTGCCATGACTTCCTTCACGTGGGTGGAGAGATGGATAGATGGATGGATGGGGATGTATGCCTCCTACAGAGGGCCCAGCAACACCTCCATATGGCCCATGCAGAAAAGACAAGACAAAGCTTATATCTCTCTGCAGGGAAAAGAGTGGGCTGTATTTCTTGGTCACAATCCCTTAAGGCTTCAGCTACTCTACTTACACTTAGTCTGTGTAAGATTTGTAACAAAAAGCGTCTACCCAGCGATTTATAAACAGTTGATGGCTAAAATTTCTTCAATTAAAGATGGCATAAATAATGGAAAGATGGAAATAATTTTTTAAATAAAAGAGATTACTTTTATTTAAAAAAAAAAAAACAGCTGACTTTTTCTTTTTTTTTTTTTTAGAGCAAAATAATATACTTTTGACATCTCACAATGCTAAATCAGTTATCTAACAGGAACCATAAGAGACATTAATGGCAGTCCTTACCTTTTTCTCCATGTTCTTAATGCTTCTCAGTTCTCTGTTGTATCACTAGGACCTGAGCTGACTCCGTATTTTGTCGTATGGTCAAAATGCTTTTTGCAGTGTGGTGATTTTTTTCCCATTACAATTCACTACAGATAATAACAATTAATTCACTTATAAATTACTCATAACTCTCTAGAAACATCTGAATATTATAACTGGTTTTTCTTTATTCCTAATTAGTGTGATATTAAACTTAAGGAATGGAAAAAAAACCAACTCCCTCCTCCCTCATCCCTCTCACATCCAGCCACAAACTACTGTTATTTTCTGGCTAGGAACAAAAGAAGATTTTAGAATCCTGTACATATGAAAATTGCCAATATTTCTCTTCATTTTAGTAATAATAAAAACATAAATATTTTAGAAATTCAGAATTCTGGGACCATGTATTGTAATAACAATTACACAGCATCTGAAAAAAAAGCCAGGTTTATTTTCTTCCTCAGACAGTAACATTTGTGGCCTTTCCAAATAAAGCACTTTGTCCTCAGTAATCTCTCACTAAACTCAGTTACACCACTTATCTTCCTTACCATTCATGTAAACAAGCCAACCCAACAGTACCTAACCTGCAGTTTTTAAATTCTCTCGTTTCCCAGTGGTTTTTTTGATCTCCTCTAGCTTTGCACAATAAGGATTTACTTTACCTTTTGCACTAGTTAAGGCTCTTTAGAAATCTCCTTATTGAAGAAAACGCAAGACATAAAATACATGAAGGTGGAGAAATCTTACATTTAATTAATTTTATTATAGCCTTTTGACTAAAGAGTAAGATCTTTGTCCGTGTCTAATGATCTGATGTCACTGATTTCACAGAATGTCTTCAATTAATTTTAATGAGTGATTGAGTTTTAAAGGTTTGCAGAAAAATTACCTTCTACACATTAGACATAGTCTAATGTGCTTTGTGTTTAAAACCGTAGCCAATGCTTATGCTGTTGAGTGACACAATTTCCTTAAATNTTCTATTACCTACATAAGGTCAGGCAGATACTGCACACTGCTAAGATAACCATAAGGACTATTCAATATCCCTGTTTTCTCATTCTTTCTTTGGGTGTTATGATTTAACATAGAACTATAAGCAATATTCCTAACACTCCAACCGATACATTAGAAGTTATTTGTCTACCAGCAGCAAAACTATAAATCTGTCATTCCAATAATTAACATTATGTTGCTTCCAACCTAGCAGGAAATTTAGCATTTTATAACCAATATTCATTAATTGCTAACCTATTAAACAGGTTAATGTTGACCCAAAGAGCTACTATCAGTAACACAGTAAAGAATCAACTGCCAATAAAAATGTACAGTATTTCAGAACCAACAAATCCCATGCCTGAAAGACCTTCTGCTCTTTAGTTTAATTCTAGATGCTTAAAAGCAGATAGAAAATAATGTCCATATGTCTCAACATCCTGTGGGCTCACTATCCCGTGGCTTCTTTTTTTCTTTATTCTTTGACAACATCTATCACTTCTTGAAACCTTGAACAATTAAAACAAGCTTAAGTGACAACAAAGTGTCTAGATTCTATGCTTTTGTCGGACAGAAACCATGACTGATGAATAACAACTTGGAGAATAGTCTTCTGTCCTATTTTTAGAGTGCCCAAGGCTTCTTCAGGCAAAATAAAATGTTAATGTGCTATCCAAAGGAGGGGACAATTGCCTGGATGATTAGCAATGACAATAATGAAAATCTGGTTTTAAAAATTAGATTACATTTGTGGATAAAACAGAAAACACTTATTTGTAAAATTTACCGTTTAGATGCTGTTGCCCCATGCTGTCTTGAACCCCTTTTTAAAAATTCCTTTCAAATGAATAGCTGATGCAATCATGGTAAAATAAAGAAGTGCGTATTGGTGTACAGTGTCTATGGTATAACATGAACAAAGACTTCCCAGGACAAATTCACACATTCTCTTGAAAAATTCTCAAACTACATATACAGTTATTAAACTTAGAAATTTCTACTGAAAAAATTTATATGTGCAAACACTAAAGTTCAAAATAATGAAATAACTGTCACACAATGGGAACATTTAAAAATAAATTATTTAGCTAAAAGAATATAGTTATAGATTTAGCTGAGAGCAGAATAAAGAAGTGTACAATTTGCATAAAATAAACCACGCTCAGCTGTTGATTGACTTAATTAAACTCTTTTATAATCAGCAACAACAAAGCAAAAAATTCTCTGTCTATACCCTTCTCTGTAATGCTGTGTTGAGAGGAAGAACATTTTATCTATGCTCTCCCTGTACTCTGAATGGAGGATCATGTTCCAGCTTAGCGTAAAGACAGATGCAATAACACATCATGCCTAAAGTAATATGCCACTTACACAGCAGATGGAGCCCGGTAACTCAGACTAGTTTGCAAAAAAGATCACAAAAGAAGTGTTCTAGCATGAAGGGAGAACAACACAGCACAGCAGCAGGAGTTTTTATTCTTCCCAGTATATTCTCAGCAAGCTTATTCCTTATTGAAGAAAAAAACCCCATTGCGGTAATTGTATCTCTCTGGCCTGCTGCAGTGGAGCAGACACACACCACTCAAAGATGTTCAGTAATACCACTGCAACAAGCCTCAGAAAGGGGACATTGGTGATTAATGATTTAGGAATAGCTTTTTCCTTTCTAAGGCAAACAATTAATCTGCTCATATGTCTGCATACTGCTGTTCTTTTAACTTCCTTGTAGGTTTCCCTGAAACGTGTGACATTCAAAAAGCTTTTTGGTGATCACCTACCTTCCTTTCTGCTGCAGTCATGGGTAGAAGTCCCTTTGATTTTCATTAGGAGCAGAAAACTGTAAGTTTTACTTATAGTTTCTTCCTACCATAGGATTCTATCCTTCTGGCATCATAAATTTTTAAAATGTTTTTAAAAGGGCTACTAAAAAAATAATAATAGTCTGCATATCAGTTTTATTGCTATTTCCAAGTACAGAGGCTATAACCTCAGACATAACAGAAAAAAAAATATAATTATTTTAAAAAAAAGTAGCATTAACTAGGTTAACTACTTTATTTTAAGTTTCTATGAAAATGGATTTATAAGGCTGTTAGAATGAACAGAGAAAATGTCTATGCCATTTTGTAGGACACTTCAGAATGGTAACATCCAGGCTGTGCAGAAAATGGCTGATTTCCACTATAAACAAAAAGGCATTAGCATTGCATAATAGCTCCAGGGCTGGTTTCAGCTGCATTATGTCACATAGGGATGAATGTGAAAATTGCAAGGTGATCTGGGGTGAAAAGCACAGTATGTTTCCTAAACTAAAAACAGACAAAACCTATTGATGCATCCTGATAACACTTACTTTCCAAAGGATCAGGAAATCAACATATCTCCTTAAAAGCCTTCAGAAATATTTTACACCTTGGAGCAGGAATACCTATGTCTGAAGTATAAATGATTTTGTCTGTATTACAAATTACTGCTCAAGATATATATTTTTCAGCCTAAATCTATAACATCTTTGGTGCCTGCCTCTGCCTGTAGATGAAAGGCATCCTTTGACACTCAGTGCCCGCAATGTTTGTCAGTTCCGTGGCTCTGGCTTGAGGCTCTCAGATAGTCATGAGACAATCTGAGGGAGTAGCCAGAGGTTTGAAGTTAACAAAAAGTGACTCAGTTTATATCTAGGACTATGTTAAATAAGGTTAGGTCAACTGGTTTAAGTACGCACACTATTTATAGTATATGCTGTTTTTAAAGTAAGTATTTTTCAAAGGAAAACAGGTTAATGCCTCATTGTGTTCCTCAATTTGTCCCTTAAAGATAAATTTTTGTGAGAGGCCAGAGTTACCATTTGACATAAATTTTTTTACCTAGTTAATTTGTTCTAGATGAGTTATTTCACACATGGAGGAGGAAACTAAATGTGTACACTGACATGGGAAACTACACAATGTTAATTAACTACTGAGAGGAAAATTTGAGAAACACAAAGTATTTGGCACATTATTTGAACAATCACTTTTAAGAAACCATGGTTTGTGTACAGAGGTTTATAGACAGAAGAGAAAAAATTAAACAAATTTTTGAACAAAATGTACTAGTGAATATTAGATTGGGAAAAGGCAGGCCCTCCATTGCAGAATTATCATATTACTTTTCAGTGGCCTAGCAATACATTTTGCCAGAAAATGTCATATACTTTTATTGTCAAGTTACTAGCAAAGATCTGTCTTCTTAGAGGCAGATAATATCAACTCTATGACAGTCTGAGAGATTATCTGTGAAAGAGGACTTTGAATGATAGCTGCTCCATACTGAATGGAAGGCTGCAAAAGAAAGAACAAAGAGTGTTGTGCCAAGACTAGTGTAGCTGGGTCCAACACAAGTACCAAAGTATCAGTTCTGTGTGTTTTGTGCTTGGCTTTCGTTTGATGAATATCTAGAAATGAATTAGTTTGAATGTTTTTTTTTTTTTTTGTATGCAGTTATTGCAATGTGAATATATTGTATGCAGCATTGCACACCATGCTCCTCCTCAGTAACTGTCAATGGTAAGTGAGCATTTCTGGAGCAGTTCTGACAAGAAGCACCAGATCTTCATGCTTCTGCAACAAAGACAATCACACAGGCAGGAGAAAAGCTATGTGTAATTTCTCCGGCAAGTTTAATAGCCTGCTCTATCGTGTGGCCAGTCATGCAATTAATGGGAAACTCAAGACCAATCTTTTTCACTGTGCCCTTTTTAGTTTTATGAATGCATAGGATTCATTGTACTAGTTTATCAGTGGGAGCTCTTAATTTTACCACACCGTTGACATAGCAAATGTGCCTACATGGAATCCTTTTGATATTTTTTATTTTGTCTCTTCTTTCTTTTTTTTTCCTTTATACCTGAAATCTTTTCTACCTTGATCATTTGCACGTTCATTACATGAATAAATCAGTGTAGGAAAGAGGAATTTTTCTACGTTGTCTAAATTTTTTTTATTCTATTTTAAAATTTTCTATACTGAAATATTTCATAATGTACAAAAAGTACATTCTAGTACCTAAAGCTTCCTCTACTTCATTTTCTGCTACTTCTTGGCACTTTTTTTCCCCTCAAATGGTGCAGTGGAAATCATATACAGGTAATTTCTGACATAATCAGAATTTTGAATGAGCATCATCTACTTAACATTTTGCTATGGCACAATGTATGAGTAAATGTGTTAGTGTCTGGCACTAAAAAAACATGGCCTATATATACCTGTAAGTTAATGGGAAGAAAAAAAATGATGGGCTAAAAAAAATTGAGCCTTCCTGTTGAATGCAAAAAAATTTTTCTTCTTCTTTAGGTAGACTGGTGTAAGAACAATAATTCATTATGAGACATTACTGAGCTAAGACGATGGTTAATTCTAAAGTATTGGAGAAATAAAACTCACTACGGATGAAACTGCCTTTGAGGTGTGCTCTCATGAACTTCCCATTAAAGTGTTAAACATCACATGTTACAATTTATTCTCTTGTATATGAATGCAGTTAGTTAATTGACAATATATAGATTAACCAAAGACCGAAAATGTTCTGATCTCACCATTACATTCATTTTCTAGTTCCCTGTAGTGCTAGTGGGAACTAATTTTTTTCCCTGCGTGGCATGAATGCTTCATGTCATCTCCCTGATGACTTGAGGGAGAGAACAAGTCACACAGGCCAAGACAAGGTGGGTTTACCTGTATGGTCTAACTTGCCTCAGTGTTTTCTCTGACGCAAGGACTGCAGCCACACTTGTTGAGATATGCCTAAAGGAGGCTAAGGTACTAAATTAACTGTAAAAGTTGCCATATTTTAAACTACAGACTAGAAATAAAAGTCTAATTCTACAATACAGTCTAAGTGTATCTTAGGTGAAGTATTTAGTGGGACACTATGTATAACCAAGACTTTTTTGTTCCTGAATAATGTGAGTTCTTCATTTTCACTAATGTGATGAAGGCTGTATGTGAATGTGTTACTATTTACAGATTACTTGTAAGCTACTGCTTTGAATGAGAAGCATTCATAACTTACTATTTAACTCTAATTCATAACTTTAATCTCCTTACTACCGGGCTCACCCCAAGATGGGTCCCCAGACTCATCAGTGCTTCTGAGCATAGTTGTGTGAAGACTTACAGCGAAGACATTTTCAGGAAAGCATGTCTGCGTAAGCATATGCAACTCTCTCTAATTCTGCTAATGTTCTTGTGACCAAAAATGCATTTTTATATATTTGTCTGCTCAACTCACTCCTGTTTGGTAAAAAGTGCTTGCCAAGTCTTGAACGTGGTACATATGATTCACTAATCTTATCTCTTATTTGTACACATTAGTTATTCAACAATAGCAGCTGGTGGCACTAAAAAGAATTAACATTTCATAATGCTAGGTACTGTGACTGCTGGCAGCTGTCCAAATACTTTATCTTCAAAATAGGTGATAGATTAGTGAAACAAATTTAACACAAGTTATATTCAGGACAATACTCTGAAGATGTATATACATGGATAATTTGTAGTACAAAATGAGTGAAGAATGAATGAAAATCCCAAGTGCTTCTGCTGAAAAAAAAGTACATGTCCTGACAAGTGAAATAACACACAGGTCTTTGAGGAGATGACATTTTACCTACCATTCTTCACCAATCAGCTGTAAATGGTTGTAAAATTTGATGAAGTAGCTGGCAAAATAAAAAAGGTGGGAATGATAAAAGACACAGCATCTCAGTCATGAAGGAAAATCATGTATAAGGAGCAGTACTCTAGTACAGAAACTAATTGCTTAATCATTGGTTTTGAAGTGTTACTTGTTCTATACATATTGGTTAAACAGCATAAAGAACAACCCCAACAAAATCCATGAACTTGCTTATACCAAAGGTAAACAATTTAACAGTAATCTATTTTCAATTAAATTATTCTGCACTGAGCCCGCAACAAGGGATGTGTAACGAAACTCTCATTTTTTAATGTGAAATCAATATTTGATTAAGCATTTCCAGAAAATACTATGCAAAATGCTACTATAAAATTCCCAATACGGTAAACAGACTGTGGGACATGTTACAGGAAATACAGTACAATGATCATACAGAACAACAAAACAAACTCACAGGGATTTTCAAAATGGAAAAAAACCAAACAACAAAGCAAAACAAAACAAAACCAAAAAAAAAAGCAAGCTTTTTTGACTGCTTTCCTAAAGAAATAGATGCAATAAAGCCAAACTGACTCTAAAAATGGATTTGTAGTATTTAAACCATACAGCTATGAGAAGTTAAATATCTTAGAGTTCAGAGCCCTATTAAAAAATACATGGTATCTTATCTCAGAAGTTGTATAGCACAGTTACCTAAAAGGATTTAGAAGTACAAAACATCATCTAGAACCACAGAGTGGCGAAACATCACCTCTTTCAATGATACACACTAATATCAGAAAAAAACACTAGAAGGAATATTTTTCAGAATATTTTATACCCAGATTAGACTGAGAGGATAGAGAAAGGAATGCATGCATGGGAAAGCCAAGGTTAAGATACTGAACAACAGGTTGAAGAGAAAAGAAACATTCCATACCATGGACCTATTTCTGTATTATCTGTCAAATTGTTACCAGATGCCCTGTGGAAGTAAGCAATTTGTCTTGGTCAAAGGGTTATGGTGCCCATGAGACTGTCAGGATACTAGGGTTTGCTAAATCAAGTATGGAATGCATTACACGTAACCCATAGCTTTATGGAAGTATTTAGTCTAAACTAATCAGCAGGACAACCACTGAATCATAAGTATCTAAGGTAGATAAAAGGTAGTAGTCATCTTCCACTGACTATAAAACAAGCTAGGCAATAGCTTACTGTATCCTGTTGATGGTGGATGCAGTAAATTTCTCCCAAGATAATTTATCTTCTGCATGGGAATGGCAACGTTGATGGGAATCAGTCACGGAAATTATTAAATCCTTATCCATGCCTACCTTATGGCCAATTTGAACATATCAGAGGAGCTGAAAGAACATACACCCACTCAATGGCATATCAGAACTGGAAGGAGTTGTTCTTCAGATGGATAAAAAAGATCCCAGAAGGGAGAGCAATATCAGCTGTGACTAGGTACAATGAATGAGGTCCATTAATACCTCGGTGCACTCTTAGAGCTTATCCAGCAAGGTTTCAAGGTTTCAGCATGGAGAATCTTGCTAATCATATGTATGGTATGCCTATGGCTGGGACGAAACAGTAAGACAATCTGTGTTTAAAAAAATCCAATTTGCCAATCTAATGGGTGAATTACTTCTTTAAGAAACAATGGGAGGTTAAGAACTGGGAAAAGTTGCCGAAAATGGGAATGATCCAGCAAAGCAGAGTAATTTTAAAATTTAAATAATTTTCTTACTCCTATAAGTATCCTTCCTTGATGAGAAGAGGCAGCTTTTTTTTCTGTAATAATTTCCTGCTGATGCATAACAAATGGTGTGAAGATGGAGCTCTGCATAAGGTAGGTCTCACCTAGAACCTGCTGAGTGTTCTCTGCAGCTGAGGAAAATGCTCAGCAGATGATGCTGGGAAGCTAGCTACTTTTTTTGAGTGTTGGTAGTTTATCCAAATGCAGCAGTGGAATCAAGCTTGCATCTCTTACCAGTTAACACTTCATGGAAACATGGAAAAAAGGTGCTGGGAAGAACCCAGTTCTGGTGGTCTCTGTCTTTACCACAGGCCAAGTTAACCATGATTAATATACCTTTCTGACTGCCTGACTCTTTTAAAAGGAATCTTTTCAATGTAAGTCTCCCAAGTCACCTGGAAATGCTAGTTTATATTTGCTGTAGTTGCCAGGCAACCATTACAATCGTCCAGTTACTAAAAATTATCTGACTGGAGTTGACCTTAACTTTTATGCTATGGTTATCCCTGCAGCTTTCCCCAAAATAACAAAATTCTGTCAATCTGCCAGAAACAAAATTCTGTCATTACACTGAAATTTTGCAGCCCATTAGTCCATAATATGAACTACTGCCTTTAGGTGTCCCAGAGGGATGAGCTGCTAAAGCAACTGATTTATTTCAGTTAGAAGCAAGGTTTTTGTTTTTTAGTGCATGTGTATTTCTTCTTTCTTTCTTTCTTTTTTTTTTTTTTTAATGACTATTGATATTGATTTTAAGTGTGTAGACCTGGGGACTTATTCTGCACTGCAGTCAGCCAAAATCTCAATTAGACTGGATAGGAACACAGCCAATTTTTAAGAATGCAGTATGTGGCCTTCGTGGCCTTACAGCAACAAAAAGCTTGTCAGTAATTACCATTTATCAATGTCAATGTATAGATCAATATCAGTGCAGAATTCATAGTAATAAAATTACATGTCCATTAAATCACATTGACTTTTAATTTATTTAGTATTTATTGTTTATATTGCAAATAAGGCATGAAAAAGAAACTGTTATACAAAAGTAGGCAGATATCATTCCTATTGTGCAACCAAGAAACAATAAAAAAGAGAGATTTTAAAGTTTCCTAAAGACAAACTACTCAGCCTAAACTCCACTACTACTTCATACTCCTAATTTAATGACATCTGAAATTCTCAGAGGAATCACTAATAAGGAAACTGAATATAAACTAAGGTGATCACCTAACTTTATCTAGTTTAAGTGGGTGCACCTGCTTCCAGCTACATTCTCCCTACAGAAAATGGAGAGAGCTCCCAAGGAACCTTCATCCCGTTTAAAATGGTGTATTTATTTCTGTATTGAAAAGACTTAGATGCAATGCAGATGAGTAACTTAAAAAATATACCTAACTTTTAGACAACTAAGGTTCAGTGAGATGAATTAATCAATTATAGGTAATCAACAGGAAGTACTACGCAGATGGACTTTAAGGTCACATTGCAATTATGTGCAGCAAAGGTAGAACTAGTCTGGTCTCAGATTATCTAGCTCTATGATTTATCCACTGAATACTACCCTTTCTGTAGATACTGGTAAACTGTTGGAGATATCTTTTTTCTAGCACTTGAAAAAGGATACTTTATTACATTATGTGACTCACAGTTTCTTTCCAGCTAGTTTTCATTTATATTCTGCAAGCTCAACTTCTTAGTGTGGAAAGCTATTCAATTGTGTTATAACAATATGATTAGTATTTAAAATAAAAGTTAACACAAAGGTTGCCAAGCGAAAGTGTAATATAACGGTGTTAAGTATAAGAAAGTTATAAGGACCTCCAACAAAGAACACAGTGAGATCCCTCTTGGCAAAATTCCAATTTACCTTTGATGTCACTCAAAATAAGCAAGCCTTAAAGAAGATATAAGCATAATTTTCTTCTACTTTAGAGCCTATTTGGGCTTTTTACATGTAATATTTTATATTGAATGCAACAAAACTTTGCGTTTTTCTCTCAATATGTTAATGTTCACACTACTCCCAGTGAAGTTGATAATGAAATTAATTCAGTGATGTATGATCCTAATTTTGTTTGCTCACCCACTCTTAAAAAATTAGTGAGAAACAGTATCCTGAAAGGGATTTGCATATGCTTCATTAAAAATTCCTGCTGCAGTCCTCTTCTTATATGAAATGGAAGTACTTCCTGTTAAAGTTTTCAGGGAATCAAAATTATTGTAATAGTCTTACAGTCTGAATGCATTAAATGCTGATTGATGTGGTACCTTAGTAAGAAGATATCTAATACTTCAGCTGTACTATTCCTAAACCTTAAGCTGAGGCCACAGCGGACAATGATACAGTCATGCAAAACAAGGAGTTTCACAAATGCTTTGAGTCTGAGCAGTTGCCCAAAAGAGACACTGACTGCTTTTTGTACTTGTTTTCATCTCTATTCTGTTGTATTCCTTAATACCAGAATAATTGTGGAGTTGCATAGTGAATGCACAGTGCAACTACGGATTACAATACCCATTAGATTATCTACGTCTTGTGCTGAATTAATTTTAACCTGGGTTAGTTACTCCCCCCCAAATTTTAGAGTCATAGTCTTAGAAAAGAGGCATAAAGGTGAGGAAGGGAGATAAGATGGAATTGAACAGCACAGAAAGAGGAATGAACAGATAAATCCATTGCCCTATTTGACTGGGCTGATTTATGCAGATTTAACGTTTGTGAAAAGATCATCCCAGGCACCTGTACAGTGGAACCACAAAATCATTAATATGGGCATGTTTAGGTTAATTTGCCTTCAATCAGACTAATTTCTAATAGTTTTACAATAAACTGGTAAAAGCAATATGAACAGTCAGTGAGTAAGCAATCTTACACATATGTTTAAGATTAGCAGGTTTAGAACAGACCTGCAGGATTGTAAAATATCAGATCTCATGGATTTTTTTTTTAAATGGCACCTGCTGTTTTAAATATCTGAGTGCTTTTCAATGAAGATATCAGCAGAGCAAGCAATGATGCATCTAGTGAGACTGTGCTTAAAGATGAATGGTATCTGGAAGTAGGACAGCAGCAGAATGTAAGCAGATATGCTAGAGGATATAATGTCAGTGGCTGGGAGCTATTTGGATAGCAAATGCTTCAAGTTTTATGAATGGCTGTCAGGAGCCAGTCGTATAAAATAAACTTTACATAAGCTACATAAAAGCTTGGGAATAAATCTGCAAAGTATTTTGTGCTGGCTCCTTTAGGATCAGACGGTAGATCTGGGTCTAGATCTGAATCAAAGTGGGATTGATCTTGGTAGATCAGTACCAAATCTCCCTGAATTAATTTCTAACCAAAGAAGATCATATCTTTCAGAGATAAAAATAAATACACTCATGGGTATAATGACAGAGAAGCCATCTTGTCATTTGACCAGCTACTTATTAACATTTCTGAAAATGCAAGCAAATCTGGTGTGAAATAATCTATCTTCAATTTCCAGCCTCTGGATCTTGTCACGCTTTTTCTAGGCTAGGCTGCTCTCATTCTGTACCACCTAGATGTTTAGACACTATGATCAAATCATCCCCTAACTTTCTTGGAGTTAGTGTGAACAGATATTTCCTAAACCTTTTTCCTATTTGGAATGTTTTTTACTCTTTTTATCACAGTTATGGTAAAAAACAGCTTCAAGCATCAGGAAAGTAGGCATAGCAGGCATCTGGTGTCAGCAAAATGCCTCCAGGATGGATATCTTTGGCCCTGGCTGCTTACTTTGTCTCTGCAACAATAAACTGGAGACAAATTACTTGAGTAATGCAACTTTCCAAAGGGTCCAAATCTCTGTCATCCAAACCCTCTATCCTAAACATGACAGAAATCAGCCTAATAACAAAAAATTTCAGTGACCATAGATGCTGAAATATTTTCCTAAAAATATTTACACTATTCCATCCAAGAATTAGAAGATGTTTTATTCGCAATCACACCCAATTTACAGACATACAACAACTAAGCAGTCACTTGCCTAAATAAAAGTACTCTTCAGAAACAGATCTGGAAATAGAAACAAAACTTCTCTTTGAATGTTCATCAGAGAATGCATCAAATGTGTTCTATGGTGTACTATAGCTATTTAAAGCACAGGTGAAGTTTTTAAAATTTGGTCTGTCATTTAAATAGTAAAATCATGATTTGCTATGGAGTTCACACAAATGGTGGCATCTAAAACCTAAGATGCCCCAGAGAGAAATGCACAAGGATTTAAAATGAACTGTTTAACCATCATTTTAATGGCAAGGATTTTTTTTCCCTCTGCCATGCTCTATTTAATAAGTTCAAAACATACAAGAACTTTAAACTACTTGATTACTTGAATCTTATTTTATTTCTATTTTTCTTTCTGTCTAAGGCTGTTTGGTCAGGTATGACTGCATCTCCAGGCCCTTTTCATCAATAGACCAAATAGGTCTGACAGTAGTGAATGAATAAATACACACTTGCGGACATTCGCTGTCCTAATTTTGTGCAGCTGAAATTGTGGGTTCACTCAACAGCCGTTCGTATGCACCGCTAGTGCCCTCTGCAGTATTATAATGTAGTTGTGATACGCAGTATGATAATTAGAGTACAGAAGAAAAGAGCAGCAGAGCTCTGACCTTTAAGAAACTGAAGTGTGAGAAGCATATGCAACATTAATACATTAACCAAGAAGTGTTTATTTTATTTCCATCAATTTAAAATCAATAGCGTGGTGCAATATGATTGCAGCTTTATTTTGAATGAAGATCTTCACTCACGCGAGTTGCTGCACTGACATCAGCTATCAAAATAACTGTAAATTAGAATGTTGGCACTGCGTTACGACAGTTGTATGGCATTGCTACAAGTGAGGAACGTGTGCACATGGCTAAAGTGACTCAGCACCCAGTAATGGCCTTCCAAGGCCCATTCAAACTATAAATATTCTTGACTATGTGACAGTGCTACTCTCACCCTCTGCTTTGTGTAGTCTGTCATCATCTCAGCTATTGATTTAATTTACTCCGCTGGCTTTACCCTGCTTAACCACAGTAATCCCAAACCTGCTTACACCCACATATCGTTCTCTCATTCCTGATAAAGTTTTGCTGAATGCATCTGTTGAATATTTGTGCTGCTGTTTGTTTTTCATCAAAATCCTGAAACTGCTACTCATCCCTTTATAATATCAGCAGTAGAGAAGCACTCAGTGGAAGACCCCATAAATTCTAGACTTATCCCCAAGATACGGATGATAAGAGTCAGCCTATCTGCTCTTGCACCAAGTCACGCTGCATGGCTGCTGAGCTGCTCATTCAAAGGCTGGGAATGAACTATCATGTCTGACCCATATAGCTAGGTTAGAGTTTGTCAGCAAGTGTTTTGCATATGCTTCTCATTGATAATAGCTGAGGAGAAATCTCTGACACAGAACTGGTTTTTTTGGATGAATTACAAGAGGAGTGAAATTTTCGTATTAGAGAAGGCTGTTCTGTGTATAAGAGATGTTGGAAAGAGATGACTAGGAAGGCATTCTGCATTGGAAAGGGTAAATTAAGGGGGGTTCAAAGTGAGATAGCATGCTTATGAAGACCATTTGCATACTGCTACCTAATTAGTGATATTATGGGGTCTTGGACATCAAAGCAATGATTCTCTATTCCAAGTTTCTCTATAATATCAAAATGCAGAAATACTTTTGCACCATTCCCTCTGTTTAAGTGCAGAGTTAATAGGTGGTAAACTGGAAAGTACTAATTGTAAAGTAGTTTCAGTTCCTGAGATCATTTAGAAATAAAGAAATAGATGATTTTGATCTAGCTGATTACACGATACAGATCAGGAATAAAATGTGCATATAGGCAGACATTTGAAAAACTATCCAGAATAATTTAGGAGTTAAATAGCTTAATCAGTAGTAAAAAGATGCACATTTTTGTTGTAAGCTGATAGAAAACACCTAAGACTAGATGAAGAACAGGCAGCTCAGGGAGAGGAAGTAACAAGTATGAAGATGGCATTCTGAGATGTACCTTTCTGACCCTTTAAATTTGCTAATGAAGGTCAGGAAGATGCCATAAAGCAAGGGCTTCAGACGGGCCAAAGGCTGCTCAGACATTTTTAACACTTGAGACAAACAAGACTACATTAAGCCTCAGGAGAAAGCGACATTTCTAGAACTGTATCAGGCTAATCAAAATAACATATTTGTCCTAAAAAGAGCTGGCACATTATTGCCAGCAGGAAGCAGATTTGTGAAACATGCTTGGATTTCCTGAAAAAAATTAGAAAGAAAAATCACAGACATGACTGCCAGTAAATGTAGGAGAGTGAGTTGGATGTTTTGTTTGGGTAAGAGGTTTTGTTTGCGCAGATCTTTTCCGTATGTCATGCATGGCTGAATCTTGATGACCCTATCCAGGCTTAAAATTTTAACCCTCACCCAGAGGTCAGCTCCCACAGAACTGTCTTCTGCAGCTACCAGCCTGTTTGTAATGAGAATGGCTTGTAGCAAATACAAGTACTTGGAACATTTCAGTGGGCTGGGAGTTTAAAGTGGACCTTCAATTTCTAGATTCATAGCTTCTGAATTTAATAGCTATTTTTATGATTGTTATAAATTCTGGACAAGTGAATATCTATTTGGCTTAATTTTCTGTCTCTCTTTAAAACTGAATTTCTAAAAATGCAGTGATTTGCAAAAAAAGCCACAGTTTGTGAGACCACAAATAGAAGGCCCTGAGAGAACAGGGAACTTTATAGTTTCTAGCCAAGAAAGCTGTCTCAAACCTTAACCATAGGATGTTCCTGTGGGACTTTGGCCTAGTACTAAGACAGTAGTGTAGATGTTAATCTACAGTATAAGCTACAGAGAAAATCAGCTTTCTGTCCCTACATGCAAAAGAAAACCCCACAGGGCATCTCCAGACCACTATGAAATAATTTTTAAAAGTTTGACTCCTAAAAATATTTTTTTGTTTGCCAGAATCAAATTAGGTGTGCTTTGGCACTCTCTATCTAACTACTCATCAGACTTGATTTACAGCTTCTGTTTTGTGCATGTAGTCTAAATAGACACTGGCAAGCAAACAGGCTGTCAGATGGGTAGGTATTACCCATTTTGATGCACAGGTGTATCAGAAGCTGCAGTGAGGAAAGGTCTGGCCAAAATACAAGCATTTCCCTGGAAACTTTTCTTCTTATACCTCTAAGCAAGCCAGGGGTATCTCAATAGATCATTCTGCCGATTTTTGTTGAACAAGAGTCAGCAGTGCTCTCTCGTGGTGACAGGGCTAACTGTGTACCAGACACAGATACGGACCACAGCCAACAGCCCCAGGGAAGTGACTGCTCCCTGCTCTTGCTTGGTACCCAGGAGGCCACTTCTGATGTACCCAGTCTAGGCTGAGACCCTCAGAACAAAGAGTTACAAGTAAAACAGAGGAAGACATCTGGAGGGCCACTGACATGATAAGAGGGTCTCCCCGTGCCATAGAGCTGAAGGACCTGAATTTCTTGAGCTTCAAGGAAAAGGCTGAGGGCATGCATGTAGGAGCATTTTTGCCTTCTGTTCCTAACACTCTGAATTATTGTTGATAGATTCTTCATAGTTTCAGCAAATATTTTGTCTATAATTTTAAGCTATATTTTGTCACCTATATTTAATGAAAATGACCAATCACATATTTATAAAGCATAGAATGGAAACTGTGGGCTCCTGGTGTGACTACAGCACTATAAGTCACTGGCAAAGGTGCAATTTCCTTATATTTCACATAGATAAGGGCTATGAGTACATTTATCCCCTAAAATATGCTTTCAGTTTCTTTTCTGCAATACTGTCTCATCCCTAAGGCATAATATCTAATTTGCACCTAGCTATATTTACTAGGAGGATATCATCTGATGATGTGGCCCATTTTCCACAGTAAAACTCTACTGTTGCTGATGGAAAGAGTCAACTGTTTTATCTTAAATGAGACAATAAAGTCTTCTAGCCAAAGACTGTCTTGTGCTACCTATTTGTACATCACTAAGTGAAATTGAATTCTATTCCATGACATCAATACACCTAACTAAATTAACGTAAAAATTATACATAACTACTAAAGTTAGGGATTAATGAGATGTTGGGATGAAATGTACTTGGCTTTAATCCTCAGTCAAAATAATACAACAAATATAACACTTCTTATTGCAACATCATGTAAGCTTATATTGGAAAGGGGCTAGAAATAATGGTACTAGATGAATCACTTCTTTCAGCACACAGAAGGTCTTCCATTAAATGCCAGCCTTGACCAAGTCTGATGGAGATCAGCAAATGAACAGCCTGATTCCATGAAGTCTTCTAGAACACAGTAAATTTATACTACGTTATTATCTTCTCTATGGTATCTGTCAGGGAGGAATAGACAAGTTCTGGTTGATTTTTGTCTCAAGTAAATCTTGATCAAAAGATGAACCTGCATAACTTTTAGTGCCTCACATACACTATGAATTATAGCACTACACTTTATTACTTTGGCCTCTTCAATATTCAGCGATTTACCTGAACACTTTTGCTTTCCTCTGTTTATAGCTTCACTGACTTCCCTGATCATTATCCAGAGTAAGCACACAAATAATAGAATTTACACAGGAAAAAATAAAAAAAAAATTTCAAAATGGAAAGGAAAATGTACAATTTCTGAAGAATTCTCAAGCCAACACTGGGTGTCATGTGTCAGACACTAAAGATAAGCAATGAAATGTCAACTTCAAAAGTGAGCTAAATGGCTAGAAATTTGTCTTCATGGCAGAATTAACTCTAAATATACCTTGAGTATTGCCACCATGTGTAAATCCCACCTCCATCTTAGATGATACCAATGAGGTATGTGCTGTCACAAGTGCCATGCACAAAGTGGAAACCCTTTCTTTAAATATAATAGTGATCTGTTCAAACTGATGGATCCGAAAGGAACATATATGACAAGTAAATAGAACTCACTACCTTCTAGTATGATTGCTGTGTAATATGAGAGCACATATTGTATCATTCAAATGCCATAGCTCTTCTCTACTTTCCCACAATTGCCTGTGAGGCCAGGAAAAAACCCACCAGGTTTATTTTCTTAAAAGTACTGACTACATAACTCATAGAATAGTTCAGCTCACTCTGATTCAAAACCCAAGAGGATATGACCCTCAGGAGACTTGCAGCTTTACAGAGTTGAGTACTGTGTAGGAGCCAATGCTGGCTGACTTGATCGGGAAAACTTAATTGTGGATAAGTTATACTATGCATGCAGTAATGACATACATTAAGCAAATTTGCAAAATAAAAGGCTGTTGATCTCATACACTAAACTGAACAGGCACTGTTGTAATGATCCCTCTGGTGTGTATACTCTTACCCAATCCACAGAAGAAGGAACAGTACAATTAAAGGCAGTAGAAAGCAACAGTGGGATTGAGAAGATGGAAAATAATATGAAAAAAACACCCTTGCTATTTCATCTTGCTATTTCATGAAGCAGTATTATGTCTTGTTTGTTTTGTTTGCTTTTCCCCAGGACTTTGTTTTCTGAGACATATAACAATACACGTGGCACCATCTAGTGGTCTCACAAAAATTTCCTCAAATTTTGAGACCGTCTTTACCTATAATCACATTGCTTTTAGGTACATCTAAGTGAATCTACATCTAAGTGAATTACTTAGATGTAGAACTCTTGATTAGCAAAAACTTGTCTTTTAGTCAAAACTGTCATGAAGGTGTCATCACTGATGAAAAGTCAGAACATTTCTAAATAAGACGATAATATAAGAGTCTAACACGATTTCAAATTTTTATACTCTAGTCTTGGATATCTGCATAAAGGTCTATGCAACCAAGATGCAGCATTATTCTTTTAAGTCAAATCCCCGGTCCAAATAAATGGCAAAACCAAAGGAGAAGTTTACTCATGAGAAGATTCTAATTTGATACTGAACTTTTTGATTTCTGCTGCAGTGTACATTGACTGATTGTCTAACACAATGTATTAGAGATGACGATTTATGTGCTACTGGTTTCTGGGTCACAGCTTTTACTTTACTTCTCCTCAGGTCTCTGACCTTGAGAAACTAGATGAATGATTTAGCATAGGAAAATACTGACTTTCTTGGAAAAAATGAAGGGGTCTTTTCAGATCTTACTCAAACTGAGCTAATTTGCAGATCTGTAGAGCTGTCCTTAGCCACTGAGTTGTTCTAAACTACTTCTAAAAATCATGCACTTATATGGCTGCACTTCTAACCTCAGCCCTTCCTCATTCTCTCCTCTCTTCTCAGGTAGGAAGTGCAAATCTATTTGATAATTCTATGCTTTACCATCTTCATACATACACATATAACACAAACTAAATTCCTATTTTGCCTAGAAAAAGCCGCTCTTCTTTAGGACTGGTAGAATTACCTTTCTTTGGTATGCAGAAAAAGATGCAAAAGAGCAAAAATGTATTAGTACAGTAGGTGAGGTTACAAGAAAATCATCAAGGTATACAATAGAGATCTGCAACATATCACTGTCACTGTAAATCCACCTTTTTAATGTTTTCATTAATGCAAAATGTCTTTCTAGTGTAGGTTGCATTCAGTCTGTGAGTTTTCTCAAACTCTTTTGACAGCAAATGTGCTATTCCTCACTATTTTATCACTTTCCTGGTCCATCTGTGGGATTTATGAGAAGGTACTTAAAATAATGAGGGTATAGCCAATCCTAAAAAATTAGCAAGTCTCAAAAACCATTCAAATCAATGAAAAGTCTAAAAGTAGAATTTTTTAAAAGCTGTATAGTGATTATATAACCCCTAGAAAATATACTAGAATGTTAAAAAGCAACCCCTATGAAAACAAAGCTTATAAATTCCTTCCTTTAGAAAGGTAGTTCACGCTGACTGACACAGTGATTAAGTTTAAAATTCCCTTCAGTAATAAAATATAGGTTGCTTATACCTTGAGGAAGTAAGCAAAATTGTCTCAGCATTTCTGGTGACTGTGTACATGGTTTTGTGCAGACAGTTCCAGTCTCACTGGAGCAAGTTAACTTCAGGTTGGAAATGGTTAGCCTCTCATAAAAGCCAATCAGTTCATGTGATGTGCCACATTCACGCTGCTGCACTGCTACTGTGTAGCTTGGAGATTGCTAATTTGGGGATATCCTTACTTTGTCCCATAATATGGAACTGATATATAACAAAACTCCTTATTGAGTGAAGTACACCATATAGATTCAGCAGTCACATGTGAAATAGAAGGCTTGTACAATCTGTTTTTTGAACAAAATAATAATTTCTCTCTGCCTTTTCTCAGGTTCACAGTATGTCCTAATTTGCAATTGCCTCCAAATGTAATTACTATACAATTATTTTTCTCTAGATTTCCTATTATAAAGATATTATGAAACAGCACTTTGGTCACATAGATTCTTCCTTACTGATTTATAAATCTTTCTAAATTTGACCTCATATTAAGGTAATTTTCCCACCATTAAATAGAAATACATTGTTTTCACAGCACAATAACAAATAAAAAGGAAAATAATTGTATGCAAAATCTTTCTAAAAAATTAGATCCCCGGTAGTGAATTAATCCTCCGCTTATTTAAAGCATCTTGAATCTAAAACACCGGCTGCTGGTTTTGTTGCTACATCAGATTCACCTTAGGAAAGGACACAGTAATAAAAGCTGATAAACAGCAATACTCTGATTGGACTAGATGATCTCTAGAGGTCCCTTCCAACTCTGCCAATTCCGTGATTCCATGATTCAGAAACATCTATAAATTCCCTGGATAGGAGAAGATAAATTCCAGTGATCTGTGAACACTATAGCAACAACTATAGCTGGTTTGGAAACTGAGATTTCTTTTTGCTAGCAACAAATATTCATGACTTCACCAAAGAGCCAATTGCAAAGTAGAAACAAATACATTGGTGGCAAAATGTATAAAGTGTAGGTCTCATAGGTCTTAATGAAAACTTAATTTTAGAAGAATATGAATATGGAATCTCCCCACGTGAAAAACCAGAGGTGAAAATCTGACTGCAGATTAATGACAGATAAACATTTGAACTTTCTAAATGGAAGAAATAAAAAAAAAAATTCTGGCATATATCCAGTTCTATCAAAATCCTCTTTACTTCTCTGGAGAAAATGTTAAGGAATCCACTAGTAGAAATTGTTTGCTAAGCTACCCAAGACGATAACAATTTATGGTGGTTCCCTACATCATCTCCACTTAAGCTTTTAGAAATCAGCTGTGGAAACCTCATGTAAAGTTGGTGGTCAGTGAAGTTGCAGAAACACTTAAGTTTATCAGTTGTTAGATTGTGAGTCTGGGGGGGTTGGATGCCTAAGGCTCATATGAGTACTGGGATGTCAACCACTGCATTGCTTGGTTTCTTTTTGTTTGTCCCGCTGCCTAGTGCAATTCACAATGATCTGAGAGAGAGAAAGAAAGAGAGAGTGAGACTAACAGGGAGTAGCCAGTGTGAAAAGTCAAAAAGAAAAAAGTATGCCATGTTCTCCAAAGAGTTAGTTATCTCTCCAACTCAGTATTCACAACCATGAACCCTCTTTGTGGATGTTGTTGCCAAAGGGACTTTTCCTTTTATCCTCACCAAAAATGGATGAAAAGAAAAAAGGAAAGTGTTCTGCTTTTTTTTTTTTTTCCTGAAGAGTCAGTAGGTAAAATAGTTATAATATAGTTCATCAGCATGAAAGCATCGCTCTATGCAGCTAGTATAATGTGGGCATTCAGAACAGGCAACTATTAGCCACACCTTTCAACTAGCAATCATACTTGCCTCAGAGCAAATAGGAGAAAGTCAATTTAGCAGCTGAGTAAGTCCTTAATGAATGCAAACTGCAATTGAATACTGGTCTTCGACAACTAAGGGGCATGTAGACGTGTAAAGCCACTATCTCTTAGCAGACACCTCTCCCACAAGTAGAAACAGTGGAATTTAACAGCATGAGATGGATCAAATCCAAGGAGAGTGACTTTTTCAGTAAAAACTTCAGTAAGACTAGAAAAAGTTACTTTGTCAGCATAGCTGTCATCCTCTAGTTGCTTTTTTTTACAAGTACAGTATTCATTGAATTCTCTGTGATATCAAGACTTTCTCTGGCAGGTGAATTTTTGCTTCTATCACTTTTCCATCACAAAGCAACATTTTAGATTGTGCTCTCTGTGAAAAAAGTACATTGTCACCAATTAAAATATTTACATTTATTAACTCAAAAAACCTTACATTTTCCCATCTGCTGAAAACAGGAAATTACTGTTAACAGAAGAATGCTGTCTTTATACAGGTATAAACTAATGTACAAAAGAAAGCTCCTAAATTTACCGCACTGTCTTGCATGTGCCAGTGGACACTGGCAAGGCTAACATTAACAGTCCAACCTGGGACATTTAGCCTGGTGGGACTATTGATTCCAGTTCTATCTCATCTTCCAGTCATTCAGTTGAGGTCTAACAGTCAAATACTTCCTCCTACCTAGAATTCATGTTGTTTCTGTATGTCCCTGGATTCAAAATAAAAGATGGCTACTCTATGGTAAGTAAGAGCTTGGTAATCTGGAGGGTGAGAACATGTTACAAGAAATAGCATATGTTAGCTTCCTTATGCATGAGCAGTACCAGCTTTACGGCCCCTCAATAGACTTAGTAGTGAGCTCTAGAACAGAGCAGCAGAAGATTAGACAGGTATAGGTAGCATATGGCTCATATAACCTGGGAAAGAGGAGAAACTGACTTCTCTCAGCTGCCACCATGTGAGGAGGTAACACCAAACAGCTCAGCCTCCCTGGAGATGCTGCACCATGCCTATGTATATATTTGTTCTTCACTTTGCTTTACCAAAGAGTACAAGTTACTACAAGAGAAGCCAAACAGAGAAAAGGGGCCTGCTGAGGCAGGTGCATATTCCAGAGGAGAAGAGCTCTTTTTCTTTTGTTCTGATGAATGCCAAGCAGATGGCTTAAACCGACCTCTTTGACTTTGAAAGGGAAGGGAACATGAGAACTTCATGGCTGAGTCCTTGGCATCAGTCTCACTCTGGAAGCTGTAATTATCTAACAAGAGACAAGGCTGTTCTACTGTAAGCTGGGCTGCCTGCATTCAGACATGATTTTTTCCAGGCTAGATTTTGAAAGAAGGACACAAATAATGTACTGTAAACAGTGTAGTTTTTTAGCAAAGAAGAAAAAGAACAAGAAATGCCATTGATATTATGTCTTTAAGGTATGTCTAAAAAAGTTTTGAGAATGCCCAAGGTATTCAGAGGTGGTTCTAACATAGTTTCTAGACTAAAAGAAAGGGAAAAGGGAAAATTAAAAATCTGTATTTAAAAGTTAGTTCCTGTTTTTATCAGCAAGGGAGTGTATTTAAATCTAGCTATATAAAACATGCTTTCAGAAAGCATCTTCTGTTTAATTAATATTCAGAACTGTGTTAAATCATTTTATTTTTCTTATGTAGGCTACAGAGGCAGCTGGATTATGTTGACAAAAAGGTAACTTCCTTCCTAGAAACCTAAATATAAAGGTTCAAAATTTTTTATTATGAAACTATGACTTTGACAGTCATGCTTTTGTTTCACATAAATACTAATTTTATAGGTATTATTGAGAGTAGGTATGTGTAACTACATCATATTTTTTTCTTTCGTGATGTAGTAAACCCAACGCTACATTATTTCAACACTTACCAGAAATACCAGGACAGCAGGTATAATGAAAATCTAGACCCCCCTTTTTCTGCCAGCAGGAGGAGAGGGAAAAACCAAGGCCAGGGAGTAGGATACATTTTCTCATTACTGATAATGAGAAGATCGTATAATCTCAGCACATCAGGTGTTGCCTGGGGGTGCTGCTCTGCTACCACTATGATTTTCACATCTCTCTGCTGCTGCCTTAGGCAACTACCTACTTGGTTTGAACTTACACCTGACCCCTGCCTTGGCAGAAGTGCTTCATAGAAGTCATATGCCAGGTTTAGAAACTTCATTTGGGAGTTGGTTTATTGTTAATAATATTTTTGAGTTATAAAAATTTGAAAAACTGAATTATTTTGAAGGATTATCAAACTTCAAAAGTTAAGCCTGTTTATAGAATACAGAGTGTACCTCTAACATACTGGATACTGCCAAAAAAATGACGAGTGCTTGTAGTGGTTGATTCTCTGTTAAAGGGCACTAAGGTACCCATCTGCCAACCTGACAGGGAGTCACGAGAGGTATGCTGCCTTCTGGGAGGTAAGGTCTGAGATGTTGTCAAGAGTGCCACAGATTATCAAGAGCACAGACATTGCTGCTCTTTCATGTGGGCACGAATGACATCACAAACTGGAACCTGGGCAAGATCAGGAAAAATTACAAACTCCTGGGGGGTGCAAGTGAAAAGTATTGGTATCCAAGTTATCTTTTCTTCCATTTTACCAGTTAGAGGAAAGGGTGCAGCCAGAAATAGATGTATAATGCAAATCAACTTCTGGCTTTGTGGTTTGTGCCACTGTGTGGGTTTTGGCTTTCATGACAATGGGACATCCTTCAATGACTATAGACTGTTTGGGAGGGATGGAATCCACCTGTCTAGAAGAGGCAAAGGTATCTTTGGCAGCAGACTGGCCTATTTGTTAAAGCAGGCTTTAAACTGAAGGACTTAGGGAAAGTGGAGTCCAGAGTAGCAATGCTCAGTCCATTGCAACCAACTCATGCACAAACCAGGCCAAGCAGCACAGCAACAAGTGCTCCTTAGCTGCTTAGCTCCCAAGACTGGAACCAGAAGACCAACCACCTTAAGTGTGTGTATATCAATGCATGCAGCTTGGGCAACAAACAGGAGGAACTGGAGCTCTACACCCAGTCAGAAAGTTATGATACTGTAGGAATAATTGAAACATGGTGGGACAACTCATACAGAAAAATATGCTGATGACCAATGAAAGGAAATTTCTGACACTTCTGGCTAACAGATTGTGAATATATGCTCCAAGGGAAACGATGGGACCAGTCTTGACTGATAGTAGGCTTGCTTTTGTAATCTATTTTTAGAGGAACAAAGGATCAGACAAAATCCTCAGGGCATATAAATCTAGGATCATGAGGATTAACTAAGTCTTGCAGTAACTGATTTTCTGATCATGAAATTTAATGTGCTTGGAGAAACAGGAATTACTCCACTGCTTCCTCCACTTCTCCTTCTGAAACTCACCAAAATAAGTACTTGACAAAAAGCTTTCTGTGCCTTTAGGTGGGAGCTATCACTCTTCCACAAATTCTGTACATCTAGACCCCCTTTCTCTTGGTTTGTGTCTCAGGACCATCAAATGTAGAAAAAAATAGCAGAAAACAAACTACAGATGGCATCTTTTTCTACCTCAGAAACTGACATAAGCAAATTGGAATTTCAAGGAAACGAAACCATGGAAGGAGCAAACCTATCTGAACAGAGTCTATAGCATTTTTCTTGTTTATAATCACTCATAATGCCAGTATGCATAATACTACACTTAAGTTTTCTCATATTTAAGAAGTACATATAATTCTATTATCAAAATATTCTTTTTTAAATCTGTCCAGAATCAACAAAAAATATCCTTTGTCCAGGGACTGTTTTCCCTCAATCCACCACAGTTTAAAAACTGTTTAAAGTTTTTAAAAAATATTTTGAGAGTAAGCAGGACAATATAAACAAAAATTGGTGGTTAGACAAGAAGAATAAATGAGGTAAGGGGCAGTGGTAGCCATTAAGTAATGATTCATGCTAGCACCATGTGGGAAATTACAGGACCTTTGATCTTATGTACCCTAAAGCTAGTGATAAGGAATACTAGGATCAAAACTAACTTACTAAATTATCTTTTTTTTAATATAATACTTTTGGAGCTTATAAATTTTGATTAGAAAAGAGGCAACTTTTACCCCATTCTAAACTGATCTGATCCCTCAATCTCTACTGGATTTTGTTATAAGGCTGTGAATTTTGCTGAGTTTATTTCAAGGGAGAGATTGAGTGGTAAAGTGGTAACAAAAACCTACACATTTAGGCTCTATTTATCAGAGCACCAAAGAAAGGAGATCAAAGCTAACAATTATGATGGAGAGTCCAGAAGTGGGTAGGGAAACAAAGGTATTGGAAGTGACCCAAAGTCACAGATACCAGGTACTGAGGGGCATCAGAACTGACTAGCACTCTTGGTTTTCATATTGTGAAAGCCAGAAAAGAGGGTTTACTATTTTAGCTTTTTTTTTTCTTTTTTTTTTTTTTTCTACAATGAGATTTGAGATCTTTGTTAGTGCTTAGATGTTAAAAATCAGGCAAATATAATGTAATTTCCTGTTTTGAGCTTCCCTGATGAGTCAGTTTGCAGCCTTTCTTCATTTTATATTACTGATGTATTTAATTTGATTGCAATTGTAACTTTGATTTGATAAGGGCATTGTTCAATTTTGTTCAGCATAGTTTCAGGACGAGAGCCTAAATTAGGATATTCATAGATTTTAAATTTGATTATTTATTAACTTGCAATCAAAGTAATAAGAAGCATATAGGTCTGATTTTTCTATTAAAATTTGGGTGAGAGTATCCAACCTCACAAGGTTAAAATGTCTAGCCCAGATGATAAGTCTGTAAGCTAATAAAATGGCTTCTAAACATCTGTGTATTTTTTTCAAAGAATGTATTATTGTCATCATTGTCATAAGAAGGGAAATTGCACTTAAAAAATTTCTAGGGGAGATTTAGGTCGGATTCACATGGTCAAAATTTTCTCTGCTACACATCCTTTTATCTTACAAAAAATATTCTCTTTCTTTAAACTGTTTGCATTACATTTGCTCAGGCTGCATGAAATGAAACACAAACGTCTTTCTCATGTTTCATTATGTACTCCATAGTATTAAAACCAAATGCTTTTGTAGTGGGTTGTAGACTTCTTATTCCCAGGAACTCTTCATGAGTATTATCTCTCTGATCTTGACTGTTGCTCCTTTTTGTACATCTGGACCAAGGCAACAGGTGATTAAGTTAGTTTCATGATCTGTAAATACCCACTGTGATTTGGCAGCTAGAGTAGGTTTTAATAAAAGCTACTTTTTTTGGAACCTAGCAAAACTGAAATGTGTGCCTACCCCAAGATTACTAATAGAATAAGCAGCTTAGAAAGCAGGCAGTAAATAAACTCTGTAATTGAAAACGCCATGTGTTCTGTGGGAAGGAAATGTGATTTTAATGATTACTTCAGTCTTAGTGAATAGATTTCACTCCACAGGCCAGATAATATCTTTGCAGAACAAATGCAGTAGTAGATCAGTGACAGCAGAAGATCCTGCCAAATTGTACCCAGAAAAGTTTCAGGACAGAGCCAAATTCTGTTGTGTGCAATGGCTCTGATTCTCAAGGTTAGTCAGTATGATTATACACACAAGAGAATGTTAAACACTGACAGTTTTTGCAGAGCTAGTATGATGCATAAAATAAAACCACTATTTGCATAATAACATAATTTACTAAAAATAGGTACAATAGTGTCAGCTTTGCTTTCATTATTTTATAATACTATAATGGAGTTTCTGTTCAATTCAAGCAAATAAGCAAGTCCTGAGTTTGTTGTTTGCTGCTGTTTGTTTGTTTGTGGGTTTTTTTTATTTTTTTTATATGAAGATACTAGAATATCTTTTATTATTTGGGTTTGTTCCATGTTTCACCCCTAGTGATTTCCAGCTCTACTGGAGATATATCAACTTACACATCAGAATTTGACGTTAACTTCACAGATTTATTTTATTACTCCTGGGCTTACAATCTTCATTTTGCTTCACATTGGCTCTCCCCCAAGCACAGCTTGAAATGGATTAAAATTGAATAGCATTACTTGTGACAAATCTTCTGCTAAACATGCAAAAGAGCAATACACTGGAGATGCCTGAGTTTATTTCTAATAACAAAATTATGGCTAAAGTGGCTTCTGAAAACACCATTCACTGATTTAAAACTTTTAGACAGAATGTTATTAATGAGCTTCATCTACCACCACTCCCTCTTGATGAATGCTAATGATATTCCATTGGAATAAACCAGGGGCTGGGGGATATTCTATAAGCTTTCAGAGTTCATTTTGCTAAGATGCTGGTAAAGTTGAACTCAAAAAAATTTAGGCACCTAACAAAGATCTTTAAATTAGAAAGATGCGTGTCTACGATTCTTTTAAAGACAGTAGAAATCAACTCTTTGGCTCTGAATTGTCTTCTAGAGGACTCAGAACTTTTTTGGTATGGCTATACTGTGGGATAGGCAGGGTCCAGCCCCTTTGCTATCAAAACCAGGGAGACCGCGGCAGTGCAATACTTCCAGCTTTTAGGCTCCCTTTCCGCAGAGTCCAGACATGGCCTTGTCACACACTTTAACCTGAGTTAGACAATCCTCCCCCTGGTTTCACATAACCTCTGTTTCCTGCTCAGAGACAGTAACCTCACAAGTACCCTGACTTCACCACCAGTTTTCCACCTTTCATTATATTTTTTATTTTTTTTCACTTGGCAGATTCATTAAAGGGATGCAGGCTTTTGCATCCAAAAATCTTCCCCATCAGTTGAAATTGCTCTATAGTGTGATGGCATTGGGTAGCAAAGATTGTGACCTTCTGAAGAACACTGTTGTCAGTGGTCGTCCCACATCACCACAGTTTGCACTGTTGCCTTAATAAGCTTTTTCCCAAAAGACCAAAAGGAAGTAATGATTTCTAAATCAGTTTTTCAGGTCTTGTGCTGTTACAGATGTAAGACATTAGATTAACAATGAATTCATCTAGAGCTCTTAAATCACTTATAAGGCTGTAAAAACAGAGTCCCTGGTAAGTTTTCATTGTTAAATTTCTTATGGTAATTTGTAGTATATACTGCACAGTATGTAATGTGTAGGAGAGAGTTTTTCTCCATATATTTTGAAAAATTGTTTACATAGAAAATATATTCTTTCCTCTCCAAGTCATCATTTTATTCTGTTGGCAAGGAAGGTTTTCTTTTTAGCAGAATTATAATTATATAAGGAATCTATACTGTCACATTTCTGAAAATGCCAAAAACTACCTACCTAGCTTTTTCATAGAGATGTGGCACATGACTGATGGTAGGATAGCTGTATTCATTTTTCCTTTCTCATAAAAGTAAAAGGGCCAAACATTGCCATAAGTAAAGGAAGCATGATTTATTTTAAAATTACCACATAGTTTTCTAATTTATATCCAAAGAAAGGGTAACATTTTTCAAAAGAAGTAAAGCTCCAGTGTCCTTTCCAGAACTTACTATTACAGTGGGGTTTATATCAAGAAAAAGATGCAACTGTTGAATGTGGCTGCTTAAATGCTTACTGCGAAGCTTGACGTCCTAAACTAAGATGCAGAAATTTTCATGTCCTCAGTTAAACTAATCCTTCCCAAGCATGAGTAACTGCAGCTATAACTTTCATCTAATCTATAAGGGCATTCACTGGTGAGACATATAGTTCATTTAATCTGTGGTACCTGAAGTAGTTAGCATTGCTGAGAATCATCTGTCCAAAAAACGTGAAAGAGGACAGCCTTCTACCCAGAGCTTAAGAGTCAACATATGTGGAAATTCCAGCTTCTTTGTCTTTTACTTTTCTTGCTCGGGGAGGCTTTATTCCATGTTAACCTACAAACAAAAGAAACTATTTTTCTGCCAAGAGAGATAAATCTAAAGGAATGCAATCTCTCTTACCGAAGACTTTCTATTTTGTACAAAACAAACACTAATTACAAAACAAACACTAATGCAGGAACCATAACCCAGGCAGGAAAGCACTATCACTCTGCTGGAGCTCTAAAGTGACAAGAGCCTCCTCATAGAGCTTTCTCCACAGATAACCAAAAGGGATAGTAAATACAAAATTATCATGCTATCATACCATCTAAATTAGAATTTTTAACATTTTAAACAGGTAACATGCAAGATGACTAGGCCAATCAGGAAAGCAATTTAAAAAAGATTGTAGCTTCATTCCAGAGAACTCACCAGCTCCGCAGGTTGCAGCAATCTCTGTACAGTCCTTGCTGGTCTTTGAGGGAGTTCCTCCCTCAACTCAGCCCAATCTGCTCCCTGCTCCTACTAACAGCAGTTGGAACTCCTCTTTGCCTTCACTTCTCCAGGTTGGACAAGCAACAACTCCTGTTGCCTCTCCATCATGTGCTCCAGCCCCCGCCACCTTAGTACCATCTGCTGTACTTGCTCCTCCTTAGTCCTACTCACCACACTATTTCTGACACCAGCCAAGATGCTGCTAGCCTTCTTGGCCACGTTGTATTCACTCTGGATAAGAATAGACAATGTCAAAGAAGATCAAAAGATAGTCTGAGAACTTCTGTTTATTACATATTCTTTCTGTCCTTTGTGCTCTGGGGAACGTTTTTCAAGTTTCATATTTTTTCAAGTATTCATATAAATATCAGACCTGAATTTCTGGAGACTGTAAATGGGTTTGTCATTCTTAGATTATGTCTATGACAAAGCTACTGATGCACAAGAGGGCAGCATGTCACAGGAAAATCTAGCCTTGTATTTATAAAGCATACTGCTTCTGTTTCTGGCATAAAATGTTTTGGGGCTGATATATCAGCTCAGTTAAATCTAGTCATTGAGCCAATTTAATGAGCCCAGGGAGCTGAGCAAATTAAACATGTTTTCCTATATTTTTCCAGCCTTTACATCCTTATTGGCTATACAGGCTTTATATATACTATTTCATACTAATGCATATAGGGAATTCTGCCAAGAGTGACAGTATAACAGCATTGCTGTAAGCGGCAGCCAAAGCATAATAGCGGCAACAATTGACTCGGCAGCAAGCGCTGGCTCTGGGACTTCAAGGTCACCTTTCAGCAGCAGCAGATGAACTTCCAAAAACTGGTGCTTTGCCACCCTGAGGATACTGCAACTGGGTTTTTCCTCCTGTGCAATTTCAGGAAACGTAGGAAACATTTGTAACAATTATTCAGATAGAGTGTTTTAACTTACTTGACCGTGAAATAACTTTGCATTGTGCCCGGGATTCAGTACGACAAGTTAATTTAAGCCTTACTGCATTTTTAAGCCTCCAAAGACACCAAACCATGCAATTATCACCATGTAGTCTACGCAGTGTTCTGTTTTACATATTGTGAACAGCTCTGTGGCATGGTAATGACATTCTTAATATGTCTTATGTACAAAAGAGCTAGGACTCAAAACGAATGTGTTTGTACTGCAGTTTTGGAGAGCAATATTTAAACACTGTCACAGAAAACGCAAAGTCCAAACATGTTCTGCTGTGTCTCATAGACTGTCAGCTTTTTCATATCACACCTCCAGTGCAGAATCCTCTGGGCAGTCTCCACTTGGGTACTCTGGGTAATTTTAATAGCAGTTTTTCTGTGCTTCATTTCTTTATCTTCAGAAGAATGTCTTTGAATTCTGCCTTAGGTTCATCCCTGGTGTGTGACCGTGTTTCTGACAAGTCTGAAAACAGGATCACTTCAAAGTCTTCTGCATGTTGGTGGTTTTCAAGTCTCAAGCAGAGAGAAAATCCAATCAAAACCCACACACAAGTTTTCCTTCATTTTCATTAATGTGCGTTCAATTCTAGATGCAAATTTAGCAGCATTTATCTCAACACACCTTACCACAATTTGTAATAGAGACAAAGCTATGATATCCTATTGTGTGCTCATTGTGCAAAAATATTCAATATAAAAAGTAATCTTTTATGTATTAGTAGCAAATACTTGATATAGCTGTCATGCAAATGTCAGACAGCCTGAAAATATCATCACACTATGATTGAATAAAACTTGAGCGTGTGTTTCTAAAGTAGAGATTCTTATAATTGTCATTGGAATTTTCTTCTTTGTGCACACATGCATTATAAAGTAGGTTTTGTTACATAACTAGAACATCTCACTTTTAGTGAACTTTTAAAATATTTTCAAAACTTTGAAACATCTATTGTTTTAATTGGGTAAGAAATACTGGAAAATACCTTATTTTTCAATGTAATTTTTTTTGCAGCACTAAAAATCTTCCGACATGAAATTTTTCAGAAATGCTGACATACTCCCACTGCCCAGCTCCTAGGTTCCACTTGCAGTCTTCCTCCTCCTTACAATTATCTGTATTGACAGCTCCAAGACATTAGTGCAATGACGGTCTCAAAATCTTGAAAAGCATATGGGTGGTGGGATCTCTGAGGAGTCTTGAAGCCCAGACATTTGCTGGGCTCATCCCAGCAGCCTGCTTGTGGGAATTTTGACTCGGTGCTGGATAAAGTCAAGACAGCTCTGTAGACAGACTGGTTTTGTTTTGTGGAGGTTCCTAATGGGCTTGCACTAAAACTTTGAGTTACTGTTAAATGCATGCACCTTTTGGATAAGGAAACAGTTTCTGAGCCAGTTGCAGCTCAACTACTGCACTCATCCCAGTTGTAACAGATTGTCTCACTGGGGAGCCAAAGCAGCCCTTGAGTCTTGGATATTGACTTTACAGTCATGATTCTCCATCGCCATTTTTTTTTTGCTTTTTTCCAGCCTTTTTTTTAAAAATAGGATAATTGCTATAAAATTTCCACAATATGTCTAGGATTTATGAAAGTTCAATTCAATTAAGATTCAGATACGAGGTGGTTTAGATTTTGCAACTTCTTCTGATAGAGTATTGCCTCACTGATGCAAAACTTGCACTCCTACTACTAGGGCAACCCCTACTTTAGAACTGGTGGACTTGGTAGGGGTTTCTCTTTGGATGTTCTGTGCATAAGGCGCTCGTGTGATTTTCTCATGTTTCCCTGTCAATGATATCTCAAAACCCTCTCTCATTGCTCATTTTCTTTTTCTCTAATGTTGTATGGCTATACTTACTTAATGCTGGCTTACAGACAACTGGGCAATTCCTACAGTTTCTCCCACAGCTTTGTCATCTCTTGTATTTATTTATTCAGTTCAGATCTCACTTTAAGTGAAATTGAAAAATCTAATGTGTAACTAAAGACAGTCAACTGTGACAATGAAAGAAATATAAATCAAGACATGTTGTACTGAAGCTCATCATGATACTTTTTATCCTATCAGTCTTTAAAACATTCTGACTTTTGTTCCCCATGTACCCTGATACAAATGCCTATTGTACCCAATATAGAAAAGATTAGTGCAGTTTATTAGCATTAGTACTCACTTCCACAAATGTGTTACTGTCTTTTACAAAGATGACCTCATTAGCAAGAAGGATTTTGCAATGAGTCAAAAATTCATATGTCAGTATACAATTTCTATCCAGCCCCTAGAGTATATTCTGCTCTGCATAGGTGAGAGGAATAATTGCTTTTCTGACTTTGTCTCCTAGTGATATGAGTAGGATAGGATATGCATAGGATTAAAGGTATTTTGATGGTGTCCAGAAGGGATTTATCCCATCTGATATGGGGCTGAATATAAAGGCACACCTTTATTCATCATTATACATTCATAATCAGGTACAATACCTGTATCTAGTGCATGAGCAAAGACAAATACTTTGTCAATGGTATATATATAACAGAGTGGGAAAATTTGCTATTAAAAAAAAAAATCATGTAATTGAAAGATGATGAAATGATAGAAATTGCATATGCCCCGGGATTTCAACTGAAAATTGATTGAATGAAAAAAGAGTTGTGGCTAAAGAGGAAGACCATAATTCACATTTGTTTGTTTTACCTTGTATTTATATCCATAATTTATTTTTATTGTTGGCTTTATATTTTTTTAAATGTGGTAATGTACTTCCAGAAGAAGAAAAAGACAATTAAATCTTCTGAATATTCTATGGTAGAAAAGAGAATGAAAAACTGGGCAGAGGATGGCTCATGAATTTCAAAAAAACTCATGAATTTGCAAATGTGCCTGCCTAGTGCAGATAGTAGCAACACCTCCTCAGACATGACGCTCTATAATGCACTTCGACATGGTTACTTGAGAGCTAGTAGATGAACTGCAGTCCTTGTTCAGAATGTTTGATCAAAAGGGAACAGTCACAATTGTGCCAGGCTTAACTCACAAAAAAAGCCATGGAGGAATTAATGCAAGTGTATCCAGTCTCTAAAAGGATCCTACGAACCCTTCTAGGACAGCAGCCTTTGCACAGCAAATAATCTAGAGGCTAGAAATCCATTTCAGAAAATAGGAAGCATCTATCGTTTGCACCAGCTGGGCTGCCTTGTGCTGGCACAAGAAAATTTTCAATTTGAACAGCTATTAGCAGGATGTCAAAGTAGACTTTATTTAAGAATCTTCAGGACTTATGACTGTATTTTATAATAAAAAGTACAGTTAGAAGTTGACTCTTTCTTCATACAGGAAAAGATTAATAGCTCTATTCAGCTCGCCTTTTGCTTTCCTCATTATATTTGGATTAAGTATTAAAATATAGAGCAGTATATCAAGATTTTCTGAACTATAGCTCACAAGCAGAACAGAAAAGTCTCAGATGGGTTTTCTACCAACCTCAGTGAGAGGCAAACTGCATTTCCTATTATAAAGTTGGACTTTTAAGGTTACTACTATTTCTTTTTTATTTCTTTTAAAAACCATATTTATTTCTTTGTAAAACAGGTTACCCAGGGTGCAATCTAAGAAGTTCAATGTTTTCAGAATGTTGAGACTAAAACAATATACTTGCATGTAAAACAGTGGCATGTAAAACAGTGACATGTAAATGTGAATTAAAAAAAAAATAGATCAAAATTGTTCTGAATATTCTTCTATTTAACTTTGGCCCCTATGAGAACTCCTAGGATTACTTATAAAAGCAAAAAGAACACAATACGTAACACTTTTAATACTTACTGTCACAAACCTATTTTAGTTGGTCTGCTAACTAATTACACAATAACGAAGTTTCGTTGCTACTGAAAGCTGATTCACATGAAAGTCATGAGAGGTGCACATGTATACAGGTGGTTTTAAGAATACAGCTGTCCTGTCCAGGTCTGATGACACCAAATTCCCTTACAACATGCAATAGAAGTCTATTATTTTGGAAAAAAAAATGCCATTGTCACTAATTCTTGTAATAATGTTACCAGTTTCAAGATATTTCATACATCTTTTAAAATTCTGGTTGCTGGAGATTTGTGATTAGGAAAGGCTTTTGGCTTTCCTTGAGACATGCTTTTCTTAACACCCTTGTTGTATGCTGACAGCTCAAAACCAGTATGAGAAAAATAAGTCAAATCTATTATTTTTAGCATCTTGGCAATTTTAAGCTAAACTCTCAAATTATTGTCCTTAATTTCACTTCAAACACTCAGTATCATTAAGCAGTGTGGCAACCAGAAAGCCCTAACCTTAATTTATTAATAATATAATAAAAAAATAGAAAGATTATGTAAACTCAATTTTCCCACAACACACTGTTACTCTGTTAAATGGAGTGGTAGTAGAGTTACCTGCCTTATGGGCTCAAACTGTCAGCTTTCAGCAGCTCAGTCATCTACTATGTCCTGCAACTTGGGAAATTCAGTACCTTTTGGAAATCTAGACAGCAAAATGAAAGAAAAGATAAGAATTGGGGAAAAAAAAAGGAATAAAATAAAAGGAGAATACATTTCCTGAGAAGAATTAACTTATCACTTATTGAGATGAAGGTTAAAAGGATAAATTAATAAAAAAATTCCTTAATTTCATCAATGGGAACTGGAGAAAAAAAAAAATCAGCCAAACTACTTCTGACTATGAAACTTTGCCAGAAACCACATATTATGACAAGAAGCTTTTCCTTGCAGGTCTTTGGTATTCTATACTTTTAATAATACACATTTACTATTTGGCATTTAATTTCATGTAAGGAAGTAATAAAGCAGCAATGTTATTGTTGTTTTCAACTCAGTGTTTAGGCTGCCAGACCATAACTTGTATGTGATCCATCATCCAAACAGCATTTGGAACAGTGAGTGATGAGTTTGGCTACAAGTTCTCTGTGGTGTTTATCCCTGTATAAATTCCAAGTCCTTTGCAAATAGTATTGATTTTCACAAAAGTTACTATGGTCTGAAATATTATTTCCCACTTTAGAGGTAGGCTAAAAAAACCATTATTTTTACGTTTACAAACTGGAACATTTATTGGAGCTGTGTTTTTTGAGCAGCCAAACATTTTCTACCACCTACTGCTGCTGAAGCACAGCTGTATGTGTGTATAATTGTGAAAGTACAACTCAGGGCATCAGAAAGGAACACATCAGACAGATGAAATAGGGACAGAATCCCACTCCTCATGGAAATACTTACATTCTTGTGCTCTAAACTGTCTTCTCTAATTCGCCAGCCACTAAAAGGGTATAAAGATGAAAGCAAAGTTGTTCCCTCTGCAATACTATCATGCCTGGAATTAAGACAGAGAACTGTGGAGAAAAAAAGTTGGTGACATGATTGCAAAATACTGAATCATAAACATAAGAGAGTCAGTTTCAAGTTAGTAATACATAAACAGACTGGCCTTTCCTAACTCTTAAATGCCTAGTCTTGCAAATTCCTGTAGTGTATACGTACATATACAGGTACACACATATAATGGACAAATTATTTACATATTTATATCAAACTTGCCTATCCATAAAAACATCTCCAACTTGAAAATACAGACCCAAAGGTTTGAACACAATTACCCCTTTTTTTTTTACTGGTATAAGCATCTTTTATATAGTTAAAGATAGGTGATGAAAAATATCACATCCAATTAACATTGCAATGAGAATTTGATCAGACAGAACATGACTGTGGCCTACGATTAAGCCTCTTGAAGATGGCAGTTCCGCTTTTACAAAATGCACACGGGGATCTCAAATCAACGAAAGTGATCAGAATCTAGCTTGAAACTCCTGCCTACATGCTACATATCTCACCATTAATATCTAGGACTACAGTGAAGTTATTTAAGTAATGGAATGGGAAAATCCTAAAGAAGCTAAGAAAGCGAGAAAGGTAAATTGTTGTATTATTTATACTTAAAATCTGAATTGGATCTTAAAGGGATGTATTCTTTCATTTCTGTCAGAATTTGCTGACTGGTCTATAACATAAAATATGTGACTTTATACAGTATAAAACTTTAGAGTTTTCTTCTGCGCACTCAAGCAGCCAGCTAGGAGGATGAAGTACAGTTATTCAAGATATCTTAAGCCAAATTCTCCCCTTGTACATTTCTGCAAACACAGTTACTGCATCATTGAAGATGATTTAGAAGTGGTTTTAATGATGAACGTAGTTAATTAAATAAAGTGGGCTTAGTCCTGTAAATATGGAGGTGATTTATGCCTTCAGGTTTGAATTACCACCTTCTCCTAAAAAGTAGGATCTGTTTTCTGAAAACAGCAGGTTACCACTGACAAGTGAAAATCCAGAATCCATGAATTCAACAAGTATTATTTGACAAAAATCACCCACCATCAGCTACAGAGCTCTATCAGGTAGACATATAAAATCTTAAGCATATTTCCAAAAATAGCTTTAAAGTATTATCCTGTTAAATTTGAACACCATTGGTAGAAAGGACACTTTTGTTCCCTCCTGTTTCTCTTTGACACATTCTAACAGAAAGAGGAAAAATAGATTTCAGCAAATGTACCCACTGTTCCAATCACTTGCAAAACAGTAGGAGTTATTTTAATGGACATGATTTAAAGTAGACCTTTACCAAGCCTAACCTTCTATTTAAAACTGCAAAATATAATGAAGTGACTCCTATGTTAAAATCTAAGTAAAACGCAGAAAATAAAACACAGAATTTAAATATTTAAACTTAAGAATAATTGTTTACAATTAATCATGTTTCACTCTGAAAAAAAATAAATCATAATCACTAAGTCACTCCTTTCTGAACCCTTTTGGTTTTGGGAAAAAATAAAAAGCCAACAGTAATTGTACAAATGTTTTGAATTTAATCTCTTGACATTCACCAATAAGTTCCCTTACTTCCAGTCACAGGAGATAAAGATATGGTGTATTTGATCATTGGTTAGAACCACATGTTTCATTGCAGGGTTAATCTGTTTTAAAAACAACTGTAACTGGAGGTATATACTTGATCAGTAACTAGATCTAAAGCTTGGTAGAACATGCTATAGGAAATAAATGTACAAGATGTAGACAGGTGGCTCCAGGATTGAATGAAAATAATCAACAAACAATTACTTAGTAAAAATTGTATATGTGATTTAAGAGGTCTGAACCTTATTAAAAAATAAACAATCCTAGTTTTGATTAGAATATACACTTGTAATTTTAAATTACCATTTCGTACTCTTCACAGAAACAATGGTACAAAAGCTGCAAATGTCTGTAAAACTTGCAGGGGTTTTTTGTATATTTACTTTAAAAAGTGACTAGGACTGATCATAATTTATCAGATGTTCAGAAAAAAAGTCATATTCTTTGGCTAAGGATCAGATACATGATCAGCAACAGCACTGGAAGATTTTCTAATCTGTCCTGTACCTCAGCTCCTGAAATCCTGTCAATGTCATCAATATCTTCACCTTACCTAAGTTAGTTGAGATGATGTGGTCTCATATTGACAGGATAAAATATGGCTAGGAGTGGAACAACCCCTAGATCAGGTGCTAAGATATTCCGTACCATCAGTGGCTACCATCAGCTGGCATCAGAAAAACTCGTGGACCGAAATGGCTAGCTCACTACTCTCAGCCCACTGGGCAAAATCAGACACCGATTCATGCAAATTACACATGAAACATCTAATTTAAACCAGAGTCCTAGAGTCATGGAATGTATTCCACTGCATATAGTTAATGGTATTTAATATAAATGTATAGGCTTCCCTCTTATTTCTGTCTTTTCCTCTTGATGTTTTGAGATATAATCCAAAATATTAATTTATCAAAACCACCTACAGGCGGTATAGAGAAAAACAGTCTAACAATTCTTTTCTGGGATTTTTTACATTTGAAATTTTTAATTTATACTTACTATTAAGTGTGAACCAAGTAAAAAAGGAAACCAGAGAAAAATAACACAGTAACGCTGTTAGGCAGGAAGTCATATCAATGGAAGTTTTGGCTTCTGTATAGCTGTGTGATGCTATTGGTCTTGCACTTTTGCAACATGGCTGTTCAGTTACTCACAAAGATCTTAACAACTCAGTTTTCAGTAAAGGCAAATGTGAACTTCAGACCCTACTTACAATGTTCTGTCATAGTCCAAGATTATTCAGAAGTGTAACAAGCCAGTAAATTTTACTTTTATTTCCTTTTCTTTGATCATTATACTTTCCATTCCTCCTAATTTCCAAGAAGCTTTAGAATTTCTCTGCAGAGAGAGACGTATTTCAGAGTAACCTCAATAGATTTTTTTACTGTGCCACGTACTGAATTGACACTTCAAAGCAGTCCTCAAGGAAAGGTCACTTACAGTCTAATTTAGATCATGATGTAATGACTACATTTGGGGAGTCAGTACAAGGATAATGATGATGTGAAAACCAGTTTGATTGAGTCTATTTAAGTGAACAGTTAATAGAAAAGAGATCAGAAGTCACAGAACCATTAATGATAATATGGGTGAAAAGGATATTGAAGCTACCTGCCCCAAGAGAAGATAAATCGTAGCTCCATCATTTCTGATCTTCAAAAATCTTAGTGATGCTCATTTAACTATATTTACACCATTAAAAAATATTTTCTGTTGTCTAACTTATATCTCACTATCCCACTTTCCTGCAATTGTAATATCACCACTTCATAAGGTATCTATTATGAAACACTTGGATCCTCTTTAATCCTCTGTTCTTCATATTATCTTTTTAAATATTTGAAAGTCATCATTCATGTATTCTCTGTTTTACTTTGCTACGCTAAATGACTTGGATGTGTTCAGACTTTCCTTATTGCTTACACTTTGCAGATCATTTTTGTTGCTCTCCAATCATGGCAGACCTCTCTGTGTGGAGGAGTCAATAAGAAAGCAAGAAATATTGAAATTTGTTACTCATCCATAACAGAAGTACTAAAAAGGGCTTGAGAATTTGTGAACAATATATTATTTTTTTTGCCTGGAAAGGCAAAGAATTGAAAAACCAAACAAACAAAACAAAACAAAAGCATCATGGGAACTTTACAGTTTGTTTTGTAATGAGAGAAATTATGAAGGGGAGAGTGCTGGGGAAGGAAGGATACCAAACCTGTATCAAGCAAAAGAGGTGGGAACAAGGATAAGGAAGAGGCACACTCTGGCATTGATGGTTTGAATGTTACATACGTTTGTGTGTAAGAAACTGTTCCAGAAAAACTGAATTATTGCTAGGTAGAGGAAATTGGTCACCTAAGATATGAGAAACAGGAACAAGAAAACCAGGCCAAAAATTAGCCAAGAGAACTAACTTGAGAGAAGATGGTGGGTATCTGTCTAAACAAATCTGTTGCTTTGGGCCAGAAAAGTCTATTTTTGTTTCAAGAAATACTCCAGATAGTTTTTATTTCAGAATTGTTTTTATGGTGAGTCTCTAACTACAGTGCTTCCTAGTCATGTTTTCTTCTGCTGCTGACATACCTGAGGCAGTTTTTTAGAACACAAAACTCAGCTTTGCTTCAGTAAAAACAAACTTTCATGGCAAGCTGAAGAAAAAACATTTGATGAAGACTTAGGTGGCTGTCTGGCAGAGTGTTAGAAAGGTGTTATTGTGAAGGGTTGATACGCCTCCAAAATTCCCTGTTCAGCATCCTAGGTCCTTCTGTATGGCTACTATCAAAAATGCAAAGATTAACAACTTCAGTAGCCACTCCGTTCTTTTGGCTGAGCAGACAACCTGTACACATATGAAGGCTAATTATCATAGCAATATTCCTGCCTCCTCTGTATGTTCACCAAGCTGCTGCACTTGTTATTTGCTGACATAGAAGAACAATCTTTCTCAACAGTACAACACCAGATGGTTATTGGCTTCTAATAATTAGAACAAATCCCAGGGGTTTCCTGCTTCTTAGCTTTGCTATAATAGGTGGTGGCAGAAAGTTAACCACCTGATAAAGCATTTAAAAAGTAATGCAGGCCATAAGAGTATGAATGTCTGCACTCTACCATAGGGCTGTATTTCTTCAGTTGCAGTATGATGATGATACCAGGGGATAAATATCCCTGCAACTAGCCTGTACAGCATTTTTCAGTTGGCAAATTGGTTACTTTACTTGGATGTGTTTTCTGCAGCATGGAAGAACTTAGATTGGAATCAGAGCTGAAATTCAAAGATCTCCAACACTGGGCATTTCTCAGCCAGTGCAGCACACACTTCAAGACAACAAAGAAGAAAGTAAACATTTTTTTTTTTTAACAGCCTGCTCTTAATGTACACATCCTTACCTGTACTTTTTTCCAGTTGTTTCTTCCCACCTGTAACAGTATCCTCCAATTCTTGAGCCTGTCTGACATAGATACCCATCTAGGGATTTCTATACCTCTCCTGGGGACACTAATGCAAAAAGCTATCAGGTATTTACTAGTCATGTGCAGCAAAAAGAACAATATGGCCATGAGTGGTTCTTTCCTGGCATTGCCAAGAGTTCTCTAATCAATTCTTCCAGTTTTAAAATAATTCCAGATGCCCTTAAAGATGAGGAGAACCAGAATACAGGAGAAAGAACTTACTTATCTGCAGAAGATTTTTTTCTCTCTCACTCTCTAGGAATTAGATCTAGTGTAGAAAAATTATCTGAATTTTTTTGCAGTTTTGTATGGAAAGGACAGGACAGGAGAAAACCCAGATAACCTCCTTCTTCCCTTAAATCATTTGGAGAGCTATAGCTGAGAATAAGACCTAAGGTGGAGTCGGTTTCATCTCAGCGTCACAATGTTTGGCTGAATGTTAGATGCTGCTCCCTTGGAAAAGAACAAGGACAAAAATTATGGTAGGATTTATGGTAGATGGTATGTTAGGTCTCATCATACTATCATGTATTCTGTAGTCCACAACACTGAAAGCAATCCTAATTAGCACTGATGTAAAAATAATAGCATCTAATATTGCCACTTATATAGATTCAACTGACCAGCTTGGTTAGGTTTATATGTAAACAAGAAGAGCCAGGATAACCTTGTGACACAGTAAGCCAATACCCAGTTCTTGCTTGGCAATATCCTGTCTTTTGCTCAACTAGGTCTCAGCAATCACAGAATTAGTGTCTGAACCTTTTTTTTTCCTATTATTTGTTGTGCTACCACTTGCTTCACTGTAAGCACTATAACCATGCTTCTCTCTTCACCAAATAAAAAAATCTCTGAATCTCTCTGAACTTCCAATGTCAAAATAGAAATTTTGAGCATCTCAGCCCTAGCATTTCAAAATCATTAGAGGTCTAGGATATAACCACATCATATTGTAAGCAGGAAAATAGCTCAAGGGCTTCTGGTTTAATTATTTTCTTTGTCCTTCTCTATGAATCTTGCATTATTTCAATAATAGCAAGTCTAGCAAAACATGCAGTAAGTTGATAGAAACGGTGCTAAAATTATCTTGGTCTACTTTTGATCCGGGTAGAAGTTTTTGTCTTCTTTTTTTTATTCTTCCATTTTACTTTTCCTTTCTTGCATCTCTACTCTTGGTGGGCTGCTATAATCACTTGTTATCCTCTAAGTTACAGATGTAGATTAGAACATATCACTGTATCATCTGAGAGAGTCCTCCTCTTTTTTTTTTTCTTCCTCCATACATAAGCCTCAAGTGTCTGACCATTGTCATTCTCTGCTACCATATGATGCATATAACACAACATTGATACGATGCTTTCTAAAGGACAGGACAGACAATCCTCTTCAAGGTTTTCTTCCTCAGTCTGACACAGAGATTGAAGACACTTCCAAGATATTTTCAGGGCACAGGTAGATAGATCACTTCCAATCACTTATGACAGCTGCTTCTCAATGACCACATCTTCATGGCATGTAAAGGTTGGCTGACGATTCTCAAGTTAAATATCTCTGTGCACATTCTTTTTCTTTTGTGAGATATTCAGATGTCATTGAGCTCAATAAATACTACACTTTGACTGCTTTTTCTGTTACATTATTCAAGTTCTGCCTTTTGTTTATGTCACTTGGAATGTATCATTAATATTAATTTTTTAGGTATTTTTTAAACCTGTTTCTCTTCCAAATACAATTTTAACATCTGTGGGTTTGAACCAACAGTTATTTTGAGATTTGTTGCATATTCTTTCAAGAGAATATACCTACTCTATTCTCCTCTTTACCAGTTTGTACTGTCAGGTGCCTTGTTTGCCAGAAGTGCAATATTGTCAAACCAAGTCCATTAAGCCTTTGCTGTTCCTTTGAATTGTATTATTATATTATTTCTAGCAACCGCATTTTTCAAAAGAAGTTACAATTCAAAGTTTTAAAATTCAGCTTTTCAATTTTCTTTCTTTTTAATGGTCAAGTGTAATTAACACTGCTTTGTGTAACTACTTACCATGTATCTATAGAAACTTACATAAAAGCCATATATATGTATTTCTAAAGGTACAGAAAACATCAATGCAATGACTTGGGTAATTAAAGAACACACTTTACACAGCGGCTTGATTTGGTTTCTCAGTTGAAGGTTGGAGCTACCATCTCCTTAAACTGCATTCTCCACGTCCTGATCAATCTATCAGAACTGCAAGAATCCTTTAGTGCTGAACAGAAGCAGAATTCACCAGAGAGCAGGTAATCAATAGTAGTTATGTGCTGTAACAAGGTGAGAAGACACATCATTTGTGAAGGACATTTCAGAAAAAATACATAATTATCTCCTATATAGCCTGGCCAGCTACCTCAGTTTAAAGAACAATTAATACAACATCGTAGTTGTGAAATATATCTGAAAGAGGAAATTAAATTCTGGTGTAGAATCTGCTCTATTTTTTTCTACTTTTTTTTTCTCCTTTTTTTTTTGATGCATTACTATTAGTAATGAATTAACTCTATTCTAGTATTTCATATATTGTACATAAAGAGTAAGACATTTTATTCAAGAGCATTTAAGGATATTAGAGCTTTTTCAATTAAACTTTGTATCACTATAATAGGCAAACAAAAATTATTTAATAGCTAAATACATTACTAACCCACCTCACTGTTTGATAGTTAGAATTAACTAACAAGGAATGTCTCAGACTCTTGACAAAAGAACACATCTTCATGTTTTACAAGAAGCCATCATAACAGAGAAAAAAGTGAAAACAGTTAAAAAAAAATTGCAGAATGTTACCAGAAGAACTGTAGAAAACAATCCCTCTCATATGGAGAAAATGACAGAGCATAAACTAAAGCAGAAGTGATAATATAAAGAATGGTACCTGAAGCAGAACAATCATGAAATAAGAGGTCATAGCTACACAATAAAGGTAGCTGGTAGGGTCATTAAAATTGGAACCTGCTTAAATTTTCCTCCTTATTTGCTACTAGTGACTTTGCTAGTATTTTCCACATTAAATATGGGACTCCATATGGGACTTGAGAGAAACTGCTTTCTCAAAAATGTACAACTGTTTAACATAGTTTTGGTGTTTTTTAAAAGGGCAAGACAATTATCACTGCTGGTGCAGTTCATCAGTTTTAATTGCTTCAAGTGACAACTGTAATGCTCTAAGAACTATGTTCACATACACACCAATTTAGGAAAAATAAAAAAGAATGCTACAGCAATATTACTTTTGCTTTTTCACTTGAATGATTGATGAGGACACTTCCCTCCTTCAGAGCAAATAGTCAGGCTGGAAGTCATGACAGAAAAGCATATGAAGAAAAATGTCATGAATTCCTTTTTCTTTTCTGTAAATTCAATATAATTAGATATTACTAACAACATATTTCAAAGACTTCAGTATCATGAGCTCCACTCTGCAGCCTCAGATATAATTGATGCTGTGCAGAAACAAGAATTAGTTGACCAAGAACTCCTTGCTCTTCTTTGAGTCACCATTTTTCATACTAATTGTCAACTACTTAATTACTGATATTTACAACTAAAAGTGACTTATAGAAATCTCTTTCCCCTGGTGAATTAAAAAAAACCAAAAACCCGAAACCAACGACAACAAAAAGTTAGATTGATACTGATGGAAAACTAAAGAAGGGAAAAAAGGCACCCATTCAATCTGACCTCATCACTCAGTTCTAAGTAGGGGAAAAACAATACATTTTCTAACACCAGTGGTAGTATCATATTCTTTATGTCTTGCTTCAGGAGATAGACTGAACTAGTGGAACGGCTCATAATAGTTAAGGATTTCTTATTAAGTAGATGAATAACATTTCAGAAATAATTTTCTAAGAAAATATTTTATTTTCTAACAGTTGTCTAGTTCAAGGCACCTTGTCTTTCACCTTACTGAGATACAAATAAAAAACTGTTATACATACAGGATATAAAACTCCTCTGAAAATGGATTATTTTCATATGAAAAATGAGTCACATGATTGTAGACATTACAAATTAGAAATATGATATACTGGAGATGTGTTTTGAGTATTGCATATGTATGTGTAATAAAATTTCTACATATTCATTTTGTGCATCTGTGAATTGTTCTCCTTTCCATACAAAATCATGAACAAGCACCAGCTGGGTGTGAATGAAACTTGAACAAATTCTCAGTCAATTCCAAACTCCAGTGACAGTGCTTGAGAGATAAACGTTTACATAAAAAGCAGTTGTTATTTTCATAGAAAACTGTGAATACACAACCAGGGAGATATAGAGAAAAACCTGTCTAAACCAAAACAAAACTAGCACCCAAAACAGAGGTTCCCTCACACCAGTGTTATTGTAGCATTGTTTTGTTTGCAAATCAATAAAGATGTAAATTATTGTAAATTGAAACTGACTCCAGTGATTACAGGGATGAATGATCCTGAAAAAATTGACCCAGTGCATGCATAGCCTTGTCTAACTCCATTGTGACCCAAAGTTACATTGATTAACAAACTGAATTTTTAATTCCCCTGATTTTAAGTTGACATTGGAATTCTAGCTTTAAGAACCAATACAATTAAGAAAGTACATCAAGACTCTTCCTCCAATGCTCCAGTAAGCCTGGAACATCCTTGTTTTTTTTCTCTTACACCAAATACACTCTGGTAATCCCTTGTCTTTCAAATCATTTTACACCAGAAAGACCTATTCTTTTGTTCCTTCTTGCATTCCTTGCCTACAGTTGGTAAGCTATTCCATGGTGCCCACAGAAGTAAGCTATTTCTCAGCTCCTACTTCCTGTAATTCACACTTTGAGATATAAAGAACATTAACTTTTCACCCTTTTCAAAGGAGCTATAAATGACTCGATTTATCATGTTGGGCAGGGGAATCTTAATCTCTTTGATCTGTCAAGACTGAAGGAAAATGTGCTGTGCCACACATCCCACCTTCTCTATTCTCCAGATACCTCAAAAAAGCTTAAAAATGTGCGGCTCACTTCCACCCAACATGGTCAGGTTTTGTTCTCCAGAGGGAAACAAAGGGAAAGCAAAAGAGGAGAAGGGAAGCTTATTATCTAGCACAAGACATGTATCCAAGCTAATGTTTCACTCCAGAAACTGAAATTTCAGATCCAGATGTGGCCAAGGGTTCTTGACCATAAATCAATTTTAACTATCAGGCTAAGAACACCTACAACAATAATAAATTTCACCAGGGAATTTCTACCATGTTTGTAATTTACAGCATTTAAAAGGCCAAGTTAATAAATTGAAAAGTTAGTTTCTATGTCACGGAATGTAACTTGCAACATTACGTAAAGGACCATCACAAAATTCCACGTGCTTTAATAAATTAGTCCTTCAAGGGAGATCTACTGCGAAATTCACCACTTGTGTCTTAGTTACTGAGACATACACAGAAGATTGACAAAACATGCCCAATACACAGAGAACAGCAGCAAAAAACCCCAGTTAAGCATGCACTGTAATAAATGAAAGTATTTCCAAAAATTTATCTTAGAATAAAAGTGAGTGCTGATCATGCGTGCCTACAGCAGAAATAGCAATGAGATTAGAATACTCCTTTTCAAAGAGAGTTTGAAAATATGTGAAAATCGTTAAATGTTTGTTGAAGACAACTTGTATTAATTCAGACATGCATATGCTTGCTGATATACATTGTTACATAATGTCAAATATTGTAATGATAAATTGGTAGCATGAAAAAGAGTGAGGATATTATCTTAATGCAATTAAAAATAAATGGCAAAGAATATATATAATTTCCTAGTATCACAAAGTTTTTCCCTTTCTCTGATACTTCATAAATGAAATTATCAGTTTATCAACTCCTTTCACATCAGAGAATTGTATTCTAGCACACAGCTGGCTCCAATAACTTATAACCTCTGATAAATTACAAACTTCTAAAACATGCCTCCCACACTCTCAGAAGTCAGTTTAGTTGCACATCCTTTCAATATCAGTAACTGAAGGATTATTTTTTCACTACACAACAGCTCATGTAGGACATTGAAAGTCTATGTGGCAGTATGCTCTATGTTTTCAAGTCAAGAGATTTAAATTCTTTTCTGAATCTCCTCTAACAAGAAACAAGGCACATCATCATTATTGTTCACGTTAATCAGCATGGCAGAATTACCAAGAATTGGATGAAATTGTATTTTCTTGTTAGCTTTTGTAAATAGGCTAATTAACTCAGTTAAGTGCCTTTTGACAATTGAAAATTTTTCTCCTCACATTATTACTTTTTTTTTTTTTTTCAGCAAACATGTTTTCAGTACTTGACTCTACCTATGTTCTAGTTTTCATGAAAAGACACGGTGTCATTGCACTTTTTCTTTGTTTTAGACGTATCATGAAATCTTTGAAGGTTTTCCTGGATAGCATCCTGGTTTCTATACATCCCATTCAGAAGTGCCTTAATGCACTCTACTGGAATTCATAAAAATCTCAGAGTTGAAGCTGTGGCACAAAAATTGTCTAGGGAGTCTATGATTATACAAACAAGCACACATCTTGTCTTATACAAAACAACCCTTAACTATCATCACCTCCTAGAAAGCCTGTGCACTGTGCTCACTAGGGATTCCAGTCAGCCCTTCTGTTCATTCCTTTCAATTTAAAAAAATAAAATACCTTATTACTACCATCCCCAAAGCCTTTCCATCATTGTTTTACAATTGCTTTCTTAGCAAGAAAAATCCTAAAGCTATTTTATTTGGAGAGATTTCTAGATTCCCCTGACATAAATAGCAGCACTTGCAGTCTGAATTGGGGAATCATTGCCTGTCTGTCAAAATGTTGCTCTGTTGCTTTACAGTCCTTGGAATGTCAAAAGTGTGACAGATTTTAATACAATTTCTTGCAAGACAGGAATTAATATTATTAATATTATTACCAATACAAAGAATTTGATTGGAACTTGGTAACACTACACTGGTTTGACAAGTCATTGCAGTTCATAGCATGAGCTGTCAACCACTAATTCCACTATGATGCATTTCAGATAGAAACTACGCTGTAAAATAACAAAATTGAGATTAAGTCTTTGTGTCATTTAAGTAGTAACATCTTTACAGATCCCAAAACTGTAAAACTTTCAGATTTGAAGACAGCAGACACTAGAAATTTTCACTTACCCCACTCATGACAAGGAAATTTAGCAGAGCTGGTGAAATATTAAACTACCAACTCTGCAAAGATCTTTTTGTATGTAAGGGATGGCCAAAGAACAGTTTCTTCTTTGTTTTTTTACCAGTTAGAATGAAAATTAGGACATATATATGCCTTTCATTTGGGTTAAACCAAGCCCTCTGACATTATATTAGCATTTGATTATGAATGGAAAAAGTTGCTTACAGCTTAGTGAATGAAACTTGAAAATGGTTGAGTTAAAGTTATTAAGAGCATGCCTTAAAATGGAGCCCTGTGTGTTCATTACGGACAGCTAAACTATTTGATGTTAAAAAACAAAGTCTGCCCAATTTTCTATTTGCAAATTCTCTGCATGATCTTATGAAATTTATCTGCATGTGACTGCCTTAATTATTTCTTGCATGACAACCACGAATCACATCCTTTACACAGACTGTCACTTCCCCCCAAAGTGCCAAGTTGCCCTTTGAGGGTCAAGGGGGTCCAGTCTAAATTATATTAATTTCTTTACTGCAACTTTTTTGTCTTTCTGTGCCTCCTGTGTTCACTGCATGACTCCCCTACTGGGTACCATCTATGGGTAGTGGTGAGTCTTGTTTCTGAAAGTATTTCTCATCCTATTCCATGTTGTTCTTTTGTAACAGTCTCTTTCACCTCAACTGACATTCGTAATAACCGATTTCTAAATTCCAAAAGCAGGGATAGGGAAGACTTCAAAGAGCTTTTTAATTTCATTCAGCTAAGTTAAGAGAACAGTTCAATTTAAGCTGCCTGAAATGTTATTTGCAGTATGAATTCCTACGGCATTGCAGAATATAGGTATTTCTGATGCTTCATTAGGATTTATCTTCTTTTCCTTGAGATGCTTCTTCCATGTGGAGGGAGGGTTCATGTGCTTCAAAAGGGCAGTTTAGTGATAGATGACAGTGACAAGGCACTCTGTGTGGCTCTGACACAGAGATGTTTTTGTTCCTTACACCAAAACAGAGAATGTCAGAGAACTGTTTGAGCACAAGGCAACAGACAGCTTTTCCTCACAGTTGCTGAAGCCTGTGACAAGACACACGTACACAGCATTCCCCCCAGATAACTTAAACTGCTTAAACTGGGGTCTCTCATTGCATGGATACATACTCATTCAGACAAAAAGCTGACAGCTTCTTGCTGTGCTTGTAAAATCCAAGTAGAGATGCAATGGGATTTTATTGCTGTCTTTGCTTGGCTTTCCTCTGGTGTCTCTTTCTCTAGAAATATTCTGCAATAACAGACTGGGCTTTGCAGGCAGTATATACTGCACATTGTGAAAGATCTTATATTGTTAGAGCAGGAAGGGAAAAAATAAAATCTTTGTCAGAAGCCTATTTTTGTTTCTGATGCTTTTAACAAAACAAGAAATTAAAATTATGTTTCCATTATAATCCTGAAATTTTCTACTAGGAATACAGTGATCTGGGGTTTATATTTTCAGATCTCCATTCTATTTCTGCTCATTAATTTCCTTACTTCCATGCCTTTATACAGTTTATATCTGTATGTAATAAATTTGGTATTTCTCTTTGAATTCTTGTTACAGAAGGGTGAAAAACACTACATTCAAGATAAATACCTTGTATTATTACAGCTTCAGCACAGACCGGTGAAAAAACTTTAGCAAGATTAAGGAAGAAACAGCTCAGTTGGTGATCTAGAGCTATGAATTTCTGACTATTAAATCTTGTCCTAAATCCTTTCAGACATCCTGAAAATCCTTTAGTACAACTTTGCCCTTGTGATGCGAAGTATCCACATTTAATGTGCAGTACATGTCTACATCCTCATTTACAAACAGTAACAAACTGCAGTCAATAAATAACGCAAAAGGAGCTGTTCAAACCCCAAAGGGCAAGGGCTAAAGATCATACTTCATGTTGGCCTTAAACATCTGAAAGAGTTTAGCAGTGGAGCTACCTCTAAGCACGAGGGACTTGTGAATAGTAAGAGAAAAATATGATACTGAATATGGAAATACAGCACAGAAGTGGGAACTAGGAAAAACAGTTGAGGTTAATACCTCAACTCAGGGAAGGAGTTGAGGCTTCCCTCAACAAGGGAAGCCATAACTAACCTTGCACATTTACTGTGCCAGACAAGAATGGATTCTCTGAAGCATATGCAGTTAAGTGAACATGAACACATAACCTCTTCCTTCCCACCTACTTTTCCTCTTTCAGTGCCATTGCAAAGGTTGCCATATAGAGACTTCAGAAAAAAAAGGATTTTGATCTAACACCTACTAAATTAAAGGTAATTAGCAATAGCTAACAGTTAATGATGCTTTTCTCATGAGTGGATGCTAAGAGTTATGAAACCTTGCCTGGCAGATAAATGGCACCTTTCTCAGCCATCTGTCTTATAAATGATCTTATGTACAGCTGTTATTTCAGCCAGATACTGGCAGCTCTGCAATTGTTTGTGGCCTCAGTGAAGAATAGTACCTGTCACATGGTTTGAGTGTTCCGACTTTTAACAGACCTGTTTTCAGCTTGTCTGAAATGCTGAACCACTGGATGTGAGGAAGCAACAAAAAAGGACAGGCAAGATAAAAACCAAGGGTACTCACGTTTCTCTTTACCTAGGTTTAGAATCCCTCAGGACTGCCCTGAAAAACTTTTCCTACAACTCGCTGCTAGTATTGCAGATGGTTCTCTACCCACTTGTGAGAAAACACTAATGGCAAGCCCTCTGCCGTCCTCTTCCTGGGGAGCTGCATCATCACCCTAACTTGGCAGTTACTTCATCACCTCTTATGACTTTCTTGTGTGGTGACCCAGCAGTCTCCCTCATCTTGCCCACCCTCACCTCAAATTTAGCCACTGCTCGTTCGCAGCACAGTGATTACACTTCCTTATTCCATAACAGCAATATTGGGATGCTTTTGACTGAGCTGAACTCTGTTAACAAGTCTCAAACAAACAAATGTAGTAATCTGTTATTAATGCTAAATGTCTTTTATCAGAGTGCCAACCGTACCTAAGGATCTCACAGTTGTCATAAATGTTACCAGATGCTGGGTTTAATAAAACTGGTAAAGGTTTTGGAAAGGAGGATGCTCACTGAAATCTTATTACTTCCCAAAGTAAATGTACTTTGTGTAGAAATCCTTATTTTCTGATCGTGCTATAATCCCAAAGAAAGCTTCACTGTGTCTCTTCTTTCTGGAAAAAACCCCAACTCACTGATTTGGCTGAAAACCAGCATGTTGATTGATGTTAAGTTACTTACATTGAAGATTACTTTTTGATATAGTATGAAACACTGTCAAAGTTTTCTGGTTTATTTTTACCACAATTCCTTTCTCTTCTATCCAGAACAGAACACTTAAGATGGAAGAAAACTCTTTGTTCTCCCATCTTTAGCAGCAACAGAATGTCAACAATATACAGGCTTGAACTCCAGTTTCTCTGCAGAAGTTATCATCACTTTAACTACCAGAGACCTATGAAGTTTTTTGAAGTATCAATTAGAATAACCACCGACAGCCCCTCGACTGCCTGAGCTAACAAGCTTACTTTTATACTCTTTTATACCCTGAACACATGGCCTTAACACTGAAGATCTGCTGTACTATCATGCTTCCATGTTACAGGATCTTTACACTCAGTTTAGAGTTGCTTAGTCATTGTGAAAATAAATAGTAAGCTACTTTTTTGTCTATAATCCCTAGTCATCCCCTGCCAAAGCTAGTCACCGTCCCATTAATTATCTATTTAAAAATGTTACCATGATTTGGATTGTATGAGGCAACAGCAGCCAAAAAGATAGTAACAACTCAAATTGTTAAAAAAAACCCCAACCACTGTAATTTAAGCATATATAAAATACCATACAGTCCTTCCAGATGATGCACAAAACAAGCTGAAAAGATGTGCTATGAAGTGGATTCTGAGGTTTCAGAATAATGAGAAAAATTAAGTGTTTATGTAAGTTCATGTTGCTAGCCCACCTGTAGCTGACCACTTCCAGGAGAGACTAATTTAGAAAAAATAATCTGAGACACTGCAATCCTTATGTGAGTACTGGACAGGTGTACTGATCTGCTCACTACTTGAAGTAGTTCACACTGTCACTGATATTGTGGCTTGCAGATGAAGGTAACCGGCATCCGAGTTTGATTTTCTCCGTAAAGTATTACGCCTTCAGGAGCACAGCTGCAACAATATTCTCTAACACACTCAAAACACTAGCCCACCTTTTACTTAGAAACCCTACTATATTGGATCAGTGAATATTTGTGCTTGAGCCTCTTCTATGACTCAAAGATAACGAACAAAACACCGTCATCTTTTTCATAAACAGCAGCAAATTAGGCTGACGGTTTATGAAAATTGTAAGATCAAGAAAAAAAAAATGTCAACATGGTGAAAATATTCTAAAAAAGTCCTCAGAAAATGAACCATTTTCTTTTTCTATTGCTACAGGATAACTTTGTAATGATGTAAAAGAACTGTCAAATTGTTATGTGTAAATTACAACCAAATGCTGTTGCATCATTTGCTTTTGATCCACCAGAGATCTATTTGTCTTACTTAAAGTTTGGGCATGTATGGCATTCAGTACCTAATGGATGACACGCATTCTATCAAAATTTACCTAATAATGCAGGTAATTTAACTAGCTGACAATATCTGTCCACAGGAAATTTTTGAGATCAGGATTTTAAGGATCACGTTTAAGCCTGGAAAAAACAGAGATGGCAGCAGTTAGTTCATATTCAACATGATTCTTCTGCAAGTAGCCCTCATTTGAATACATGGGATTGCTTCTCCGTGTGTAGAAGAATTCTACCTTTAGTTTTATTCCCATAGGGCAATTCAATTGCTTTTGTTTTGATAAGAATTTATCAAGAAAGATAGATGGCCAAAAGAAAACAATAACAATTTGAGAACAAGCACTTCACAGCAATTTGAAAGCAAATTAACACTGAAGGTTTATTTTACCTGTGCAGCCTTTAGGTAGGATGCTAACTTAAACCTGTGTTAACTGTTAGTCTGGAATCTGCTTGGATGTGAAATCCTTAAACCTCATTCCCACTACTTTTTTTAACTACAGTATTGTTTCTAGAGAAATTTTTCATAATTGCAGTGGGAACTAATTTTTATTCAGTTTTGCTAGAGTGAAATATAATTCTGCAAGAGTGAAATATAAAAGTATAACTTGCAAATAATTTATATTTTGAATAGACAAATAATCCAAGGACAGTTTTCTTTTCATCACAGTTAAAGTATTTAATGACAAAATCAGGGTTTCCAGTAATGACTCAAGAGAGCAGGTCCCACTTTTTTCCCCAGAATGGCACAGAATAATTTCTACATCTTTGAGAACTTTCAAGAAATTGGTTACAATACATACCAGCAAGTGTTACAATTCTGGCATATCATAGCAAAACCCACCTACCTTTAAGATCACTTTTTAGAAAGCATGGTTTTGTTAGTATTTCACATAATGCACAACTTTTGCTAGACACAAAAGTAGCTTTTTAAGACAGTTTGCAGTACAGTAGTCAAGTCTAACAATACATTATTTTTATTCTTTGCAGAACTTTAAAAAGATAAAGAAACTATTGATGTTGTTACAATTTACAAATACATTCATTCATATGAAACATTAACCTGAATTATAGTATATGTTATGTACATAACTATCTAATAATACTAGGTTGTATACACTACAAGTCAAGTTCCAGAAGGAAATTACAATGCTCTAATATTTACCTTTGGATAGACATTTATACATCTCTGATTTTTTTTTTTTTCTAAAAACTACCAAATCTTGTAGTTTAACAAACAGCAAGAACAAAGTAAACACAGACAATTCGCTTTTCCTTCATTCAATAACAGTAGGTTACTACGGAATTTTCATAGTAAATGGCTTTTGATGGCTGAATAAAAGTCCTGAGTTATGACACATAAGACAACATACTTAACTGGAGGATATAAAAAAATAAAATTGAAAAACTGTCAGTGGGACGAGAGTAATGTTTTAGAACAGTTCAACTCACAAAAGGTCTGGAACTTAGCAATGCAACTGTAACCTTGTCTTGTTCAGCTGACAGTCACATTAGTCACATAAACACCTGAAAACCTATGCCTTTTTATCTGAATTTAGACAACTAATTCTTTTCAGGTTTATCTGATCTGGGTTTTAGACATTTCTTCTAAATTATTGACCAGCTAGATGGCAGCAGTTCAAAACCTATTCCTCCTTTCCTTCAAGTGAAAGACTTGTGAAGTTAGCAGCAGAATATACTTTAAAAAGTAACAGTGAAAAAGATGACAACAGAAGACAGCTACATGGCCAAAAATGTCCTACAGGTCAAAACCCCCGGACTGACTTCCAATGCAGCTATTTTTAAAAAATACCCTATAATTTTATCTCTAGCAGAAGTTTAATTTTTAATGAGGGACTGTTTTCCTGGTTAATTTGCAGAAATACCCATAGTCATTACAATAGCACTCAGAAAGCTACTGACATTTCCAAGGCAAGCGTGAATTTTACAAAGCTCAACAGAGTGATCAGAACCTGGGTCATTAATAAGCCAGTTGTGATTTATAACAGATGTGGCCAAATTCCTTTTCAGTTGATAGCGCTGGATGTAATAACTGTTAGAGCTGAAACTAAATGGATCTAAATGATCATACCGTATTACACAGAAGAAAAATCTACCCCCTTCTCTCAGTTCCCAGTGTGAAATTAAATACAGAGCTTTATACAAAGCAGTTTAAATTACAGGAAAACAAAACAAAACAAAAACCAGACGTAAAGTTTGAATGCAATCAGTTAACTAGACAGTGTCCTTACTTCAAATGCAAATGTTTTTGGAAAACCAAGCAACTTTTTACAACATAGGTATTTCCAAGAGATTTTCAGTTACTTCAGCTTGCAGTAACTAAAATGGTCTCAATTACTACAGAAGCTTTTATCTCTCTTACAACCACTGCTATGAGGATTTTAGACTGCTTGAAGTGCCATTAATAATACAAAAATCTTATTCTAGACTGAAAATGAAAACTACAGTACATTCATATAATGCCAGCTTTTTGGCTGTCTGGTAAGATGAGTGAAAAAAAACCAAACCAGCAGGCATCTTCAGAAGATGAAGGCTGAAACTTTGGCTAGGTTTTATCTTTCTAGCTTACCGGTTAAACAAAAAAAAGAAAAAGTAGTGGAGCACTTTTTTTTTTTCTTTTCTTTTTTCTTCATTCTAGAAGCATTATTAGAACATTTTTAAAAGTGTTAAAAACACAGCTGTGAAGAGTAACCTACATATTTTTGTAAGAGAATACAGTGCACATATTGCACATAGTGAATAAAGAACGAAGTCGGAAGTCACCCTTCCAGTGATAATATATATTGAAAACTGAGACCAAACTAGAACTTACGGTTCTAATGTACCAAGACATGCTTTTTGAAAGCCTCTATTTTAAAAATCAAATGACTAGCTAACACAAAAGTAATTCTAATCATACACATTTTTGAAGTGTTCCCCAAAATTCTTACTGTAGACTTTATAAAAGACAGATGACTTGGAAAATAGTGCATTCTCTTATTCCAGGCCTTTGCATTCTCATTTACACAGGTGTTTAGCCACAGAATCACAGGTAAAAAGAAAATGAAATGTTATTTTATACCAGATTGCTAAATTCTAGATTGTGTTTAAGACACAGCCACATGTGTATAGATGTAAAAATTACTTTCTTCCTCAAATTTGAAACCTCAAGCATACATTCCATAGGTTTCACTATACTATTCAAATCATTAATCCAGAAGGGAAGATAGGAATATTCAAAATGCAGCACTGGTAACAGATTCCCCTATGAAATACGCACTTCTGATGCTGGTGATGGCACATGCAAAACTTCCTATACTGGGCAGAAGAAACAAGGTTTTCCATTTCCCAAGACTAAGCAGTCAGTTCTCCACTACAGTTACAACCCCAGGTGTTTAATTCCAACATTCACACTCTGCTGATGCTACATAAAATGAAGAAAAGTATATCCCTTCTTTGGATTTTATTTTCACACGTGTCCACAACCAGTTAAATAATTTTCTGTACAACTGGGGAGGAATGTTACTATTTTAATCCTGATCAGCTTGTCATTTGGTCCAGGTTCCCCTGTTTGCTTTCACTCCTGTAACAACTGAAATACAGGTAGAAAGTACTGCAGGACTGTGTAGCAATATTACAAAAGAGGAACAAAAGTAAGTCAAAAAGGTAGAAATGCAACACTTTTTCCTGCACAGAAACTGAAATAATGCATCTCCACCGAACTGGAAGAAAAAAGCACACAGAAGTCTGGATCTCCTGTAAAAGTTGCTGAATGTAGCCTTTTCAGTTTCTCTCAGGAAGATTTCAGCTTTGGGCAGTATCTCAGCATTTGTGCTTCATGGCAAGCTGAAAAAAAAAAAAAAAAAGAATTAAAGAGATATCACATGTAACGACAGCTGTATCAAGTCTGGATCAGAAATGTTTGTATGCAGAATTCTCCAAAAATGCCTGAAATCTGTAACTTCCTTGCACACAGATGTGCAGTCCTTCCCTTTATTGTGACAGATGGCTAAAGTCTCCCTTGGCTATGCTGAGGAGGCAGGATTTATCTGCTTTCATAAGCTGTGCTTCCCAATGTTCCACTATTTTGCTATCTGTGAGGAAGGCTAGAGCAAGACGCTAGAAACAAAAGACATGCTTAAAGGAGAAACAAAGACATGCTTAAAAGAAAGGTCATTTAGACCTAAGGACTTGGATTGTTAAATACAACCAGAAATTCCAGACAAGTCATATAAAATACACGTTGAGCAGTTTTGCCACTACATAATGATGAAAATTTGAGGACTGACTGCCTTTCTACCTCTGTGATTATGGATTACTTCCACTTCAAATAATTAAAAAAAGGACTTAGAACTGGAATGAGAAGGAGAATAAAGAGGTACAGTGTGTTAAATCCTGTATAAAAAGCATATACAAACCAAGCAGAAAACTGTGTTTTAAGCTCTGTATAATAAAAAAAATAAATTGATACCTGCAGATAATAATATGCTAACAAAGCTGAGATGAGAACCCTCCGAAGTTACCTAGAAAGCATAACTGACAGAGGCAGTTAAATTTTCCTCCTTTGCTACCAGTGAAATGCTGATAAATGATTCAAATTTAATTGACATGAGCCTTTGATACTCAAGAACTGGAGTATTATTTATTATAGTTTACATAATAATAAATAATTATGTGTAGAGATATACTAGAAACACATTTCATCATGAAAGAACTCCATCCAGCACTCTTCTTTCTACCCCCAACAAGACTTTTTTCCCTGAAAAATGTGTCTTTAGCAGACAAGTCTGACTAAAAGTTTTTATTATACAGAATGCCTAAGTTTGAGCTCTTGTGCAGTCACCAACAAGGGGAAGGATTTTTTCTGGAGGTAAATGAAGAAGGTGAAGGTGGTGTGGTAACAAGGACTTTAATAGATATTCTGAATTAAGTTCCAGCCTTTATACAACTAAAACCTAACTCTTGATAGCCAAAACAGAAGCACTTGTGAGTGCTCTTGTTTCTAGTGCAAACTAAGTGGGTTTTTTAAACTGTTCCAACACTTGACAACCCTTTTGGCAACGACACTTTCCCTAAAATCCAGTCTAAACCTCCCATGGCACAACTTGACACCATTTCCTCATGTCCTAACACTTGTTATCTGGTAGAAGAGACCAAACCTCACTTCGTTATAATCTCCTTTCATGTAGTTGTAGAGAGTGATAACATTTTCCATCAGTCTCCTTTTCTCCAGGCTAAAGAACCCCAGCTCCCTCAGCTGCTCCTCATAAGACTTTTTCTGACCTTCTCTGGACATGCTTCAGTATCTGAATGTCTTTCTTGTAGTGATGGGCCCAAATCTGAACACAGTATTTGAGGTGGGGCTTCACCAGTGCTGAGAACTGGGGGACTAACACTTCCCTAGTCCTGCTGACCACACTTTTGGACACAAACCAGGATGCTGTTAGCCTTCTTGGCCACCTGGGCACACTGCCAGCTCATATTCAGGCAGCTGTTGACCAACACCCTCACAACTTCCTTGTAGTCCTTCTGAATTGCCTGCCCCTTCTTCCAAAGTTCAAATCCTCTTTTATTTCACGAGTTCCAGCCAAACCTCTCTGTTCAGCCAGGTAAGTCTTCTTCCACACCAGCTCATTTTTTCACACACGGAGATGGACTGCTCCTGCATCTTTAAGATCTCATTCTTGAAGAATGGCCAGCCTTCCTGGACTCCTTTGATCTCCACAACTGCCTCTGAAGGGACTGTCAACCTGTTCCCTAAAGAGACCCAAGTCTGCCCTCTGGAAGGCCAAGGTAGCAGTTCTGCTGACCACCCTCCTTACTTCTCTTAGAATCAAAACTTCAGCATTTCATGATCACTATGCCCAAGGCAGCCTACATCCTTCACATCAATGAGTCTTCCTCTGTTCATGAAAAACAGGTCTAGCAGGCACCTTCCCAAGCTGGCCCACTCACCAGCTGTGCTGGAAAGTTACCTTCCACACACTCCATGAACCTTCTAGACTTCTTCCTCTCTGCTGTATTGTATTTCCAGCAGATGTCTGGTAGGTTGAAGTTTAAAAGAACTAGGGCTAGTGACTGCAAGACTTCTCCCAGCTGCTCACAGAGTATTTAATCTACCTCTTCATCCTGGTTGGGTGATCAGTAACAGACTCCTACTATGAAATTTGCCTTGTTCTTTCCACTGTTTTTTACCCATAAACCCTCAACCCTATCATTACCATTGTCAAGCTCTAGAGAGTCAAAATGCTCCCTAACATACAGCTCAGCACCATTATGCACATGCAGAAGCAACAGGCATAGTACTGACAATACCTTCCAACAAGAACAGGCAATATCCATACATTCCTGAGATACAATAGTTCCTCAAAATCCTCATAAATAATATTTCCAGATTTAAAAAGATAGGTCTTCAGAAACAGTCACATACCTATGAC
>VXBJ01007276.1:186600-208565 GCA_013400055.1 Nycticryphes semicollaris
TTTTTTTTTTTTCTTTTTAGAAGACTTGTACATAATTTCAGGAAGTTATTCTACTAAATCAATCAAACCATTCACAGGTGCACATAGCTTCTTCACAATACTCTCACATTAATACAGATTAACTTTCTTTGGAATTTACACTATTTTCCTAAAGAATAAATGACATCGCAGGACACCTCTGTATGAATTCACCGTATTTTTCCATATTGTAATTGTTATAACATTTAATTTCTAAGTGCACCCCAACCACTATTACTACAGTTATTTTGTGCTACTCTGATCTATCTACCTTTAACACTTCTCCACATGGAGTACCAGTCATGCTTCATGTGACAACATACTTTATTTAAACCTTAGTATTTGAAGTCCCAGCAACACTCAGTGTCTTCTAAGCCTTTAGCTTTATGATCCAAATTAACAGTGTCTGTCCTTTTCTGACATGCATGGTAGTAGTTTCTTCAAGTTTTCAACAGAACCAAATTTCTCCTCTACATTTATCCTTTTTTATTGTATGTTCTTTTTGGTACTCCTTTCTATTCTGCTTCTCAACAGAAGAGATCATCCATTATTCCAGAATGAACTGTGATGAACGTTTATAATAGGAACCACAATACGAACTGAAAATTCCGGACAAAGTTACATATTATCAGTATAAACTGGTGTATGTTAAAATACACAAAAGAAAAAAAAAAACCCCAACAAATATTGTCCTATCCTTGAATCTTTTCAGCAAAAGAATGAGTAAAATTTCAGCTTTTTTTTTTTTTTTTAAATATAGTAAGTAGTCCCTTGGTGTCTTCCACAAGCTTTAAAACTTAATCTACCTCACACGAAATTTGTTATCTTGATATAAACAAAGGAACTGTGTGAGCCAGAAAGTCAATACAGATAGAGTATTAACCACTAGGCATACCATCACTGCGTTTTCTAAAGTGCCCCAAATATAGTAATTGCACAGAGCCTTTTTTCACACTGTTAAAGCCAAATATGTAACACTTTAAAATGAATTATGCTGGTAAAGGTACAAAAGACAAGAAGCTGAACCGAGCACTACAGCAGATGTGCTGTTAGAAAAAAGTCTGCTGTTCTTACGGACATACAAAGTCGAGTGAAAGTAAACAGAAACCTAACACTTTTATCATTAATCTGAAAAGTGTGTCTACTTCAAAAATATTGCCAGGTTAAAAATAAACTACAAACATTAATTCAAAGGGTTATTTTGCTATTAGTTTCATTAAGGAAAAAGAAGAACAAAAGACCCATTCAGACTTACTTTACAGATAATACTCCTTTCCTTAGAAAAAGCAAACAAACAATGAAGAATGAAACTGAAGGTTGCCCCAAGCAGCCCGGGGAACAACAGTACAAACTGCACATGCAGTCACTTGAGATAAAAAATTGCCTTAAAGTTTTATTAAACGAAAACACAACTAGTATCAAAGTATGGAGGTGCGGGAGGAACTCAAGCATCTACACAAAATGACTCACAAATGATGAGTCAACATGAGAAATACCAAACAAAAAGCACCCTGGCCTCCTGTATACCAATATTCTCACATTTTTCACATCAGTAATTAAAAATAATGCATGTCTAGGATATGGAACAGCTATAAGTTTAAGGTTTTTTCTATTCTCCATTTTTTTTGGATTTAGAAATGTAAAATAACAATTGGTATTAATGTTGAAAAGATGAATATCTGAGAATATTGCGAGTTGGAATTTGGAGAGACAGAAGTGAAACTTTATTTTTTCAAGTGATCTCTCTCCAGTCATTGGGAGTCTGATAATAAAACTGAACAGCTTTGAATATTGTACACGCTTTTAAATCAAGATTTTAGTCGACTTATTTTGTACACAATTTGCTTGTTTAAAATCAGTTCCTAGGAGATTATTTTGGCTTCTGGTCAGGTAGCCTTTTTAATAAACACATGTACTGGGCAACAGCACACTGGAAATAGTTTCCCTTTTTTGGTGCTGTGATCTAAAGGCTTTAGCCTCTTGTATAAATCAGTGCTAGTTTTCTTAGGATAAGAGATTTGAAAGGTCTCAACACTGGATTAACTCTGTTGTTGCTTTACAAGAACACAAAGCTTCTGCTGAATTCAAGGGAAGCAGGGTACAAGGAGAGTTTTATAAAACTAAGCATCTTCTGAAGTCTTAAAAGTGCACGGGGAAGTAAAAATTAACATATTGCTGACCTGTCAATGTCTATAGGAAACTGATGAAGGAAAATAGTCTGTATTTTCTATATGCCCGCAAATATCAGGAATTTGTGGCCAAAGACTGATGTCTATTTCTCTACATTGTTTTTAGCAGAGAAGAACAAACTTGGAAATTTGGAACAATAAAAGTGATTGTTTTTCTCTATAGCTAATACAACATTGTATTCTCTCCACGTAAAATCTGCTGTATTCTTCTATGGCCAGTGACTTGCAGAAGTTGCTGTTCCAAGACAGTTTTGGAATAACTGCTTTTGGATAATCTTTTCCAATGGAATGTCAGCAAACCAATAAAAAAATCCACTTTAATCTATGAGCAACACAGAAACTCATGTCAGCAGTCTATTGAATTTCATCAGTGTATTTCTAGAGCCTGTGTAGGTGGTTGCTGGTATGACTGACTATGCCTCATCCTTATATTAGTATCACTGTAAGAATAGCAACACTTGTACTAGATGTATTGGAGAATTATTCCTATGAACAAATTACCGACAATCTGCAAATTTTTTCAGCCATTCTTCAGGAGCTAACCACTGCGACTCAAAATCTTCACAGAAGTTTGTTCCATGACTGAACAACAAAACTACCTGAACTGTACACACTTAAGTGTAAACTTGTGCCAGCCAGCTGCACTGAGCCACTGAAGAAAAACCTAAAAAAATGTGACGGTCAACATCTCTGTCACTAGAGTTTAGAAAGACTGTTTTCATTCTTTGGTTACACAACTGCTATTAGCTACTTCCCTCCATGTTCCCCACCCCAAGAAGAGTCTGAAAGATTTCAGGACTTCTCATCTACTGGGTTAGAGACACAAGCTCCTCAATAAAAGAGTTTCAACAACTTTCCACAAACATCTGCTTAGGGAAGAGATTTTATAACACTTGCAAGATGAGATAAACACCATCAAAATATAGGTATAGGTCAGCTGATACTCTGAGTTGCTTTTAGTAGACTAGGAAATAACTTGGATTGTTCCCAAGATGGTCAACTCCAAGGGCCTGCAATCTCAAATTTTGCGTGGCTACAGTCTTCACTGTAAGGAGATATGGTCATGTGCTTGTGTTGCTGCTTCTTCTAAGGTATATGGAGATTCTCCCATTTTTGGAGCATATGTATCTCTCTATAACTCTGTAGAACAGATCCCTTTTCTCTTTCAAATAAACATGAAAGAAAAATAGGAAAGTTTTCATATTTAGTGATTTTATTAAACAGCTTTTTTTTTTTTTTTTTTTTTTTGAAGTCTCTATTAAGGGCAAGCACACAGTTTTTCGTTAGCTAAGCGTATTTGCAGACTCACTAAGTGGAACACGCATTGCCATAAACATGGGAAAAATATGTATTTCTACTTAGGTTAGTATTAATTTCTAGTATCAACAAAACATGTACGTTAGGCCAACTTCAGTCTCAAACTAAACAAATCAAGCTTAATTCAGTAGGATTCTTTGGTTTCATTTTTCTATTATATAAATATATATGTATAAAACCACAGCACCATACTTCTAATTTGTTTTCAATTAGTCAATCAAGTGGCTTAATACAGCTTTTCTTCTATAATACTTTTTATCTTATTATCTGAAGTTTTCTACCCAGAGGAAAGGAACATGCAGACTTCCAAATCAATCAATAGCTACCCACCTTGGTAATCTTAATTTGCTAAGCAAATTCTACCTTTTATTTTGAACTTGCTGTAATGAAATATAAACTATTGAAATTAAACTCTCCTCTCCCCTCAGAAAATTCAATTAGTGACCGGTATAACAATACTTAATGTTATTGTTGCCCAAATGTGCAGAAATAGCAGAAAGGCAGCAGCACTTGGGAGAGTGCTTCAGACCAGTTTTCCTACCAGCATTACTTGCTTATGCACATAAAACCTAAAGAAGTAACACTCTTCAGGAGGCACCACAGCTTCTCAAACTAATTTCCAAATTTTAAGTTCTTACAATCACAAGGTATACCAGAGGGTTTCTCAGCCCATGAAATCAGGTGACATTGCTTTATGCCTTTTACCATGTACAAGAGAAAAGTACATCCTTAACCCAACATACCCAGTACCTGAAAGATACTGTCATCAATCAGCATTGGAACTGGTCTATTTGTTGAAGAAACCAATTAGTCTCTAGAGATAAAAGAAATCATGCAAACTAAATAATTGTATCCTACATTCATAAAAGGTTCATGGCATTCTCTATTAACCATATCACATATATTTCGGTTCAGTGCAGAAACTTATCTTACATTAGTGACAACACTGTACAGTGACTGATTTGTAAATGCAAGCAGTTTTTAATTGTATATGCATTAATGTAGCATTTAGCAACTACTTTATTCTGAGAAGGAAACAAATGCAATTAGCTACGATAATTAAGAATTTCTATCACAGGAAAACATTTTTTTTATTTAAAGAAAACAAATATTTATGGTTTCCATTGAACTGCATAAAATGGGACTTTTGTCACTGAATAACGTTTAAAAGCATAATGAAAATCAGGTCATTAACAAGACTTATCTCTAGCACAACATAATTATTCTTTATGCCTATACATACTATTTACACTCAGATATACTGGTACCAATAAAACTTCAACAGAAGTTTGGAAACATTGATTGTAAATACAAAGAACGGATTTTTCTCCTTCATGACTTTGTTTCATTAACTGCCTGAGCTCTTATCACTTAAAAGCCAAAGGCACCAAACAATTAAAATATCAGTATAAAACTAAAGGGGAGAACAGAAATGTGCCTAACAATTAAGAATGAACATACCCTTGTTAAAGAAGCAAGCACCACAGTGATGCTTTTTGTAATCAGGAAAGTGGTCTGTAGAGAGGAAGAGATAGCAGTATGGTGTTATTTCCCCTTCCCCTGCCCCAAGTCATGCTTCTGCTGTTTAGCTCCCCTATTTCAACATACCCTAACCAGAACCACAAAAAAATAGAGAAAAATGAAGTGGCATGAAAAACAGGAGACCATTAGCTGACTGAAACCTGAAAGCAGCACATAATCAGAATGACATCTGCAGAGCACGGGGAGTAAGATTTTAATTAAGTGGAGAAAATGAGGTCTTAAAAAATGATAAAAAAATTTATGGTAATTACCTTAAGGGTTCAACAGTTCAGTATTTTTATTGCTAACAAACAAGGTGTATTCAAATTTCTCAATGCGGTGTGCAAAATCTTGGATTTGCAGAAAGATGTATCACAAAAATACCCAACTCTTTTTATGTTATGGTTCTGTAAGGGGCTGTAAAAACCCTTTCCACAGACGGCTGAGTAGGATAACCTTTCTTGCCACAGTTGGAAGAAAATGGCGGTATTATCTCTGATGCTTGTGCCCTTTTATTATAAATAGTGACATTAAACAACATAAGAGCATTGGAGTAAAAAAAAAATAAATGTTTTTTTCATTGATGACATCTCTTGATAATGAGAATACTTCCTGAGCTACTGAGATTCTGTTTCATTCAGTACTCCAGAGCAATTGCGTCAAGTAAATTACCTATACTTTTGAGCAGTTAAATAATATAAATGCTTTATACACAGACTGTGTTGTTCAAAAAGATAAATGTTCTTACAGACTAAAAGAAAGCTCCATTGCATAGATAGGTGAAATACTTTACAAGTATTATTCTGTTGGGATACCTAAGTAAAGCCAGATTTGGGGGTGGAGAAAAAGCATTTTAAAAGATTTTCTCCACAGAAAACCTGACACAGACTAAGAAAAGGTAGGAAACCCCTGCATATGAGAAGTATTTTTCAAGAGTCCCTGCACTAGGTATGAAGAGACTGATCTTATCAAATTACTCATTCAAATTTCAAATAGTAAAGTTAGAAAAATTCTTTTAACGTATCTTTGCTTCAACTTATTGTAGGAATGGTTGGGAGCAGGCAGAATGAGAAACTGAGAAGACCTTGACAGACACTGCTCACCTAAAACACTGGTGTGTTATCAACACAGTTTTGGTCACAAATCTAAAATACAGTGTTATACTGGCTGCTATAAAGAAAATGAGCTCCATCCCAGCCACAACCAACATACGCCTTTTCCCGCCAAGGTAATCCAAAGGGTTTACGCATTTCCAGATGCACTTTTTTGTTGCTTTGTTTTGTTTCAAATTCACTTCACCAAAGTACTGACGTTTATTTAGGGTGGGTGGGAAAAAAATTAGGTAGCAACATGCCCTGAAGATAAAACACAGGATTTTTTGAAACAAAGGTACTGCTTACAGTCACTGTGTCAATACTGATGTTGACTCAGTATTCTGAGTACTGATACTGATTGAGCTTCTGATTAAGTAGTGTTAATTATTATTAAGAAACATGATGTACTAACCTGCTGCAATGGAAGCACGGAACACTGTGAACTTGTCAATAGACTCACACTTCTAAACCAGGTAGGCGACTGCAAATTTCATGTTTGCTACAAACTCAAGCTGTAAATTTACAAAAAGACTATGCTACTTAAGTAGCATATTCAAAATCACCAACTTCTGTTACTACACAGGCTGAAATAAAGTTGTAGCTAATGAGTAAGAATGTAAAAGACTGAGCGAGAACTGTTCCATGTCAGGACAAAGTCAGTTAAGAGCAATGGTTTGAACTCATCATATGAAAAATGCAGCGTTTGGCCTGAGACTGACTGACTGTGCTACAGCAGCTGCTAATCAGATACAATCTCAATAAGAACATGGTCTGGTAACCTCGAGGTATATATACATTTAAGGGCAATCTTATTGCAAAATCCTGGTCACCCAGGACTTGTACGACTATGTTTATGTCTGAATGATTTCTCTGCTTATTGTGTGCATTACTTCCATTCGTTTCCATCAGTTACTATCAATAATAAAAACCAGTTTGAATCTAGCTTGTATCTGATTAGTCACTCTTTTAGAGAGCACTTTGTAAAAGCTACCACCTCCTCCACCCTCCAAACCATACTTAACTACTGAAAAAATCACACTTCAGAAAGAGTGACCACAGGAAGCTCAAGTTCTTTACCTGGCATTTGTTCAGATGGCAATTCAACTGCCTAGAAAGGGACATTTTTTTAAGAAAAAAGGGAGAGGAAGTTACAAACTTCTGAAAGTTTCTGAAAGTCTGAAAATTTCCCCTAGGCTGCCAAGGCTCAGGTGACTCCCACATATTATCCTGATTCTGCAATCAAACCTGTTAGTTTTGTTAGGAGAAAAAATTATGCCATAAACCCCAAAAAATTATCAGTTGTTCATTACTACAAGAGAGCACTGAAGACACGAAGGTGAATCTCTCCCTCCACTAAAATTATCAAGGAAACTGTTCACAACAAGGAACAGCTGCGTCCAGAATGACCCACCAGAAACTCTACAACAGTAATAAAGGACAAAGTGAATTCTCGGCTTCTAGCTCAGGAAGCTCAGGTATTTCAAAATCAAAATATTTAGACTAATGAGGTTCCAACTGATGGTGGTGCTTCACAATTCCATAAGATACATCTTCTTACTGAGAATACTTGCTTTGTTAAACTCATAATTAGCAGAGTTACAGTTCCTGTACTACCATTAGCCCGAGGTCTTCCATCACTACTGTAACGTAACAGCCGATCATAAAGCTTGACAGAATGAGCATGTTCTTCCCCTCCTTTTTCATCCCTCTCGCCTCCCTGTCAAATGACTGTTACACTTTCTTTTTGTGTGTATTGGCAGCCTTGTTTAGGAGGTCTTTGAATAAAAAACAAACAAATAAGAAATGCTGCTAAAAAGAGACAGAGAAAAGGTTTCTGAACTCTCTTAAATAGCCACGCAAAAGCCTTATTAAGTAGCTTGAGTTATTAAGTAGAAGATTACAGAAATAGTATTTCTGTGATTGTAATCCTATTAGATAATTCCCTCACAACTTAATGAATTCCAGTATCACATGAATGGAATGTTCTCTAGATAATTTCAATATTTGAATTATCAGCCAGAAAGAATGACTAAATGTTCTGAAAGACAGGACACTCATAGAAACTAGTATCTTCACTGGATTTATTAATTTAATTATAAATTTGAAATACTTGAAGCTGCAGATTTAAATCTGAAAATCAATTTCTCAATTAGTCTTTCAAGGATAATGATCGTCCCAACTTCAGTTTGAGCCTTAAAAATCTAGAAGTCTCATAGCTCAGCCTGAACAGGAGGATTTCCATGCATTTCCTCCCTTCTTGCCCACCCTGCCTTCCCAGATGCCTCTGTACAGCAGGTACAGGCTCTGGATGTGGAAGGCCAGTCAATGGATGACGATGTGCATTACAGTCCATCTTCAGCAGAGGTGCTACTAAGGTCAGAAAGGCCTACACCTGGTATCAGAATCACCTCCATGAAGGAGAATAAATGGGTTATAGTTGTAGGCAACTCCTTTCTGAGGAGCACAGAGGGTCCCATATGCTAGACAGAAGCTACTCTTAGGGAAGTCTGATACCTCCCTGGGGTCTGAGTTAAGGACATCAACTAGGAAAATTCCTAGCCTGGTATGGCCCTCAGATTATTACCCATTGCTGCTCTTCCTTGCTGGTGGTGATGAAGCTGCAACACACAGTCCAAGGGCAATCGAAAGAGACCACAGGGCTTTGGGATGGTCGGTAAGATAATATGAAGCACAGGTTATTTTTGCTTCTCTTTTCCACTTGTGGGAAGTGACACCAGAAGAAATACATGAGCCCAGCCTCCAAGCTTGGTGTCAATACCACAATTTTGGGTTTGTTGATAGTGGGATGGCCTACACAGCTCCAGGTTTGCGAGTGTCAGATAGGGTTCACCTTTCTGAAAGGGGCAAGACTGTCTGCTAGGGTTAGAAAGGCTGAGGTGCAATTGAAGGTGAACTCAACAAGGGATGCAAAGAATAATGAGGGATTCTACAGGTGTGTCAGTAACGCAGGTTTCAGAATATGAAGTGATCTCAAAATAAGATTGATTACACTACTTTCCCTTGTTCTGATGTGGGGTAGCAATTTCTTCTGACACAATCAAATCTTTTAACACAAGTAGTGGCCAAGGACAGCTGTGAATAGAAAAGCGCAGGCAAATATTGCATGTTACTTTGAAACAGAGAGACTTTTATATTAAAAACCTAATTTGGTATTTTGCTCAAAGCACATAAGAAAAACAGAACAACCAAACAGTGGTTTATAAGCACTTTTAAAGCTTCTATAAAGCTTTAAAATAAATTTAAGCTTGGAAACTTTAAACTAATACATTTATAAAAATAAATACTAACTTAAGTAATACTTTCAATATTAACTAATAGTTATACTTAATGATACCAGTAACTATCAGAATCAGTCATTACTACGAAACCACAGAACACCATTCTGGCTCTGTAAACACTAAAATCTGATAATTTGACACAAAAAAATTTTCCCATTTCTACAACAATCAGTAGTATTCTGCATCTTGAAGATAACACCTCACATAAATCCTCATTCTTCAGAAAAGGCAAGAAAATATATTGCTTAATGTTTTCTCTATTATCTCACCTTAGTTACACAGATGAAAACGGAGCCAACATTTAAAATTATAAATGTCCCTTCTCATGTACCCCTACACATTTTACAAGAAGATAATGTACTTTTTTGCCCAAGATACCTATTTTAGAAAGTTAATTCAGAGCTCTGATTATATGCAATATTTCTATGGAACAAGCACTCAACTATTCTTATCCATTCTGATCTCAACACATGGCTTTTATGCTTAAGATAAAAATCCATCCAGTTAAATAAAAAACAGTAAAGCAGAATTAATCTTGACATGAACATGCAAAACAACATCAAACACCTGAAATGGTCTTTGGCAGATGAAAATTTATTTCTACTGTTTCAGTCTCTATATTGATAGTGGCCTTTATTTTTTCTAAGACAAACAACTAAGCATTTGGTATACCATGGCAAGAAATATCTTAATCAAATGCAAAAAAATTATTTGTTGTTCCTATGCAGAAACACTACTAAGATTCATCTGATCGGGAGTTTCAAAATGGCGAAACACTATCAAAATAACATGGTAGGTACTTCATCTTTTTTTTTTTCCCCCCCTCAAATTCATTTGCATCAGAATTAGTTTACAAGTCAAAGTTTGTAAGAATAATAGATTCAATTACACACTTTTTTTTCAGTGGCTATCACATCAGAGTTGAAACCAATAAGTACGAGGTATTTGACAGAGGGATGGAACGATCTTTTTTCCCCATGCTAATTCCTAAGGGCAAGTTTTCATTCACCTCCTTTAATTAATTAATCTTGCACAGCATGCTAAACACCACTATATGTTAGCATTTACCTCAAATGTGGTAAGCTAAGCCAATAGCTCATGGAAAAAAAAAAAAAAAAAAAAATACTCATTACCATTCTCATACTGACAATATATTCTTGGAGGAGAAAAATAATGGTCCATTAATAACTCCTGCCAGCTGTCACAGAGAAAAGGTTACAGAGGCAAACATGGTATTCCTCTGGGCTTTTAAGAATATTTTAGTTAATTCAGCAGAATGGCTGTTATAAGCAAAGTACACAGGTAGGACAAAACTTAAAACCAAACAAAATCACCACCTTCCTTCAACCTGAGGTCTTGCTCCTTTCCAAGGATTATGCATTTCTAATACCTATCCAAAGGTGGCAGCAACTGTTTACTCTTATAGGCCCGGAATTAATCTTTGAATAGCTTCAAATGTTGTATCACAGGGCTCTATCCAGAAATGACAGAGTCAAATTCACCCTTAGTGTCAGCCTAATGTTGTGTTCAAAAATTAAGTTGTTCTAACAAACACAACCTGTAAATGACAACTTCTGCACACCACTTGTCTCCAGCTTTGTTTCTTACATTACTGATGTAAAAGCAATACAATCTTGATTACCTTGGCCGCTGAGTAACAATTAACATAACACAAAGTTATTCCAAATTAGACATAGTCCAGTATGAGACTGTAAGTGAAAGTATTTCCTACTTCAAAAAAACCCCCCACTACCCCCAAATGCCTGCCTTTCCTTTCCTCTCTGTAGTAGCATCCAAGCTATGGAGAGAGCTCTACTAAACAAGAGACAAACTTGTAATATTTAGTTTAAGATACTAGTAGGAGGAATCTTGTTACAGTCTTCCCCAATCTGAATTTCCTCTTTTTTCTCAGAATTAGCACCTACACCTTCTCATTATCACTGTAATTACTACTGTCATTGATCAAGTTACAGAAAACAGTCTAGGCTATTTAACTCTACAGACCATATTCTTACATGATACTCAAATGAAAATAAAGCAAAAAATGGTTCTGGAGAAGAAGAATTAGGCCTCTGGCCTGAAGGGGGAAGTGTGTGTGTGTGAGGAGGTCAAAGGAGGAAGGCAATGAAGAGGGTTTGCAGTTCCACAGGGACACCCATATTTACTTGCAGCTATAGGCTCTCAAGCACTTCCTGCTGAAACAGACACAGTGTGAATTTCACTTTCTCCACTCCTATCCTTTAGGAAGGAATAAGTCTTAGTAAGATAAGCAAGCTTGTAAACAAGCCCTTCAAGTTCTTTCATCTTCAGTTCCACTTGGGAGGAAGTGTTCTTTGGTAGCTTTTTTGTTGTTGTTTTTGAAAATATGCATTAGTTACAAGATACACATTACATATATCATGTGCATATCTATATTATTACATATATAAGCATGTATGTATGTGTATATATAATGTGTGTGTGTATTGTAATAGTTTATTAAAAAAAAAAAATACTTGTAGGGTATTTGAAGTTAAACTGATTAACCATTCAAAAATAGTATTACATTGCACAACCCCCTGAAAGTTCTAAAGAATATAACCTAAACCACAGAGGTTACCTTGGTAAACAGGATGAAGTGACATGCTTCATCTGCAGCCTGATTGCACTAAGCTTTAAGAATTATTTAAATATACTCCTTTGGCTAATTTACCAAAAAAATAATAATATCCAAAACCAACAAGAAAAGAAACCTAAATTGCAAATTCTAAACTGAATTTAATTAATTTCAAAAATGTGCTCAGCTATCTGGTCCTTGGTTTGCTTGGCTACATTTGGACCTCATGTTTTCCAGTCAGGATGAATTTGAGATCAACAACAAATTTCACTGTTATTTTCCATAGAAAATTTCTGATACTGTAGGTTTCAGATTAAGTGGGTGTTGATACAGAGTTGGCCCATCCCTGAGCTTCAAATGAGGACTGCGGTACTTCCCCAGTGTCTGGGCCAGTCAACTACCACCTCACAGTAAAGCTTCTAAAGTCAATGAATGGTGCTGCTTCTGGTCACTTAGCACTTACTCCATTTGCCTCACAGTAACAGACCAACTAACATAAACCAGTGACTGAACTAACTCACAGTGTAACGTATTACTAAGGAGGCCTGCCTTTAATTGGGAGATACATCAAAGTTGCTATGATAAATTTGGTGGTTTTTTGTTTGGGTTTTTTTTGTTTGGTCTTTTAATCAGTGGAAGAAGCAGGTCTCCATGAGATAAAAACAATGTAATACATTTAAATATAAAGTAAAGCAAAAGCTTTTGAAGATGGTGAAAAGAAGATTAGTGAAATGTATTCCTCAAGTATACTAGAACATCAGGAAAAATGCTGAACAATGTAGCAATCAAGAATTTTTCCACAAATAAAAAAAAAATTAGTTTGGAAAGCTAAGTTTATTTTTTCAATTAATTGTATTTTCAAGAAATATCAGCATGAGTGCTAGAATGATACTTTTGTAACTGACTAAGAATTTATAGTATACATACGGTAATATGGTAGAAAACCTGGCAACACACTAAGAATATAAATCTGAATATATAAAGGAATGTTTAAACTGACTATTTCATCTTATGTATTTCAAGACAATTACTAATTATATGATTGCATAGCCTTGTATAATATGTGATACAGCTTATTTACTAACGAGGACTTCCCTGCCCCCTCAATTTTTGGCAGGCATCCCGTGTCCCAATAAGGCAGACACACAGAAGGTTACTGGAGTTTAGGGTCCACTGTTCCTTGGTTTACCACTATTATAGTTTCTGTCAAATTTAAAACTTATCCACAGGGAGACTGTAACCTACTGGGAGAACAAAAATTGACAGTATGAAGAACAGCAGAAGCTGTTCCAAGAGGAGATTTATTACTTCTTGGTCTTGCACTGTGTACGTACACAGATTGTCAGTGCACACTCAGAATGGCAGGCAAAGAAAATGGCAACAATCACCACCTGGTATGAAAAGGATGGCTGAAAAAGCCCATTTTAGCTATGAGGTTGTAGTAGAGAGAATGTAGGTATGCTCCATGGGACACAGTGGGGTCTAGGTATGTGTTAAGAACAGAATTTTATGAATCTCAGTGGCAACTTTTTTTTTCCCCCCATTGTGATGACACTTGTTTAAGATAATGTTTAATACACGGGTCAGTTGAATCAAGAACTCAATTTTGGACAGCTCAAGCTTATGAGAATAAAATAATATGTGTAAAGGGTGGTGGTTTATTAACTCTGATTTATCAGCAGGAAGGACGGAAATGAGCATCATTAGCAAAGAGATGACAAAGATAGGCTTGATAGCAGACTTCTTCCATAGGAGATGGAAAAATTGTAGAGCATATCTTCTCCCATCAGTGCAGAAAGTGCACTTCCCTCTTCCCCACCACACCAAAAAGAAAACAAAGGAAATCCTATTAATGTGGAAGGGGAAAAAATGAAAGAGGAAGTTTACAAGAAAGTTTTGTGCCTTTCTTCTTAGACTGAAAGAAAGAAGAAAAGGGTGATTGGCAGAATAGTTTTGACTTATGACAGCAAAATTAGTGGTAACCCCAGTGTCAGTAGCTAAAATGTAAACATCAAACTGGAGATGACGTCCCTTTTCCTCAAGTTTACCTTTGGTGTTTTAGAGAAAAGGGATGCAAGATGAAGTAACAGCTGGCAGAAAGAGCATATAAAGGTGGCTGCACAAAATATAGTTCTGATAGTAGCGTAGAGGAACATATTCTAGATTTATGAGAGGAGAATTACCAGGGAGAACAGAGTAAGGCTCTCCATATTTAAAATTGATGTCTACTGAGGGGAAGAAACAGCAACTAAACAAAACTCCTAGCCAGCCCGCATTTCTCTCTTACAGTTTGGAAACATGAACCATTATGAGACTTGTTGAGAAAGAGAACACTTATTTATTCCAGCTGTGCAGAACATGGGAGAGGCAAGATTATTTTAAAACTTTCTGGTTTAGAGTAGACAAAAAGAAGATTATTTTAAGAAATTTCAGTCTAAGGGAACAACTAAAGCAGTTTATTTTCCTAAAGAATACTTTGTGAAACACAAGAAAATCCTCCCCCCAAAATAGCTTTTGTTCCTTGGGATGTGGGTGGTAAATACCAACTTCACATATTGACCAGACTTTATCTAACCAGATTTTTTTTTAGTCTAATCCTGGAAATTCACCTTAAGAGACATAATTTATTAAATAAAGCACAACTCTAACCAATTTCTGTCAAGATCAAAGTAAATTCCTAAAGATCCACGAGAAGTTTAGTAGTAACCACTTTCTGATAGACTTGTGAGGAAACGGCAATGCAGAACAGGCTTTTAGTGGGAAACGTTTCAGGCCACCCAGAAACGTTTCTGGAACAAAAGTAGAGACACAAATTGAAATCAAGGTTGCTAAAAAGAGGGAGAAGAACTACTTCTCACAAGGTAGGCAGGGGATGTCGCCTCCAGAACTGCAGGCTAGGGAAACAAAGACCGGAGAAGAATCCAAAGTAGTCCTTGATGGAGAAATGCTGAAGTCTAGAAGTTTACTACTGTAAAGTGAGCATATTCAGACCCATGATTTCCAGATGTAATTGGGCTGCAAGTTCATCTGAACACAGAATAATTCACATGCAAATCATTTCATGTCCAAACTGCACAAAGTACTCGAGCTGCAACTGACTTACCTCCCATAATTTTAGACTGGCAGTTGATAAATTCTGGCTTCTTGTCTGTAAGGTATCGCTGACAAGTGTGGTGTAGAACCTGAAAGAAGGTGCATTTTTCTGAAGCTGTGCTTGCTACCCATTGGTCAAAAGCATTTTCAAATAGTAAATCAAATTCTGGAGAATCCTAGAAGACAAAAAAACCCACACTACTATTATTCCAATTCTGTAAATTATTTGGACAAAGATATAGAGCTATACTTTTTTAAAGGCATTATGTTGGAAAAAAGAGAAAGGTTATGCAAGTCAAGACCATCCTAGGATTACTTTTCCTTTGCATATTTTTGAATGCAAGGAAAATTTTTTTTTCTTCTTACAGCTTATTTTTTTTTAATGAGGCACATTCAGGTATGACAAGAACTTAAAATAAAAATACTTTAGTCCAAAAAAATTAAAAGTTGGAATCTCGTAAGAAGTTCTTGTTATCTACAGATACAGAGTTACTTATGCCTCTTGTATCACACAAGGATTTGTGCCTCAACACAAAATCTATAATGTTGCATGAAAGTAGAAGACATATTTCTGCTCTCAATGCTCAACCAAAGAAGGAAAGCAAATAGCATGTCCTAGTTATTGTATTTAATGTGTTACCATAAAGTGTTGCTTAGGGCTGAGGATAACATGAACAAATTAGCATTCCCAGAAAAACTAATAAAAAAAAAAATCAAAGCCCAGCTCTACATTGTGCATCAACTGCCAAAATAAATGGATTTTACACAAGAAGTATTGCTATATAACAGTATATGCTAAATAAAATTTTGTAATCTAATCTAGTAAACACTATTTTGAATCAATGACACTAGAAACCACAGGAAGACAAGCTTTAAAGGACCATGCCTAAACTCAAGAACTTGACAGGACTTTCAATCTGAGAGTATCCCAAGTATCTGCTATTTATATAGCTGCATAGCAGATGCTGGGAAAAGGCCTAGAACTCGTACCCCTAATCTATTTGTCATTACTCACTTTATTGCCCCTCTGCCCAGAGGCATTTCATAGGGCAGTGCTTGAAGAGCTTCTTTTTGTACAAAAGACTGTACTGGTCAGTAATAGAACTCGGTGTGCTATTGCTTAGGTGGCTGATCAGACCACAGCTTTGAACAAACCAAGGGGGTTTAGTTACAAACATATGTAGCTGTGCAATGAACACAGTAAGTCATGTCATCCCAGGCACAAGAGGCACATTCCTAACTTCTAGTTCTGCTGTTTTACTACTGAAGATTTGTATTCATAAGCATAATACATGTTAGTACAACTTTATCTTGAGGCAGCTCAAAGTAGGCTGTATATTCCACAATAAAGGAATTGGTTTAAAAATCTCTGTTCACAAACCATCAGCAACTAAACCAAAGCACCACTCTTTGTAGGAAAAGATAAGAAATACAGAAGGATCTGAGAAAAAACCCCACCAGGTTCAGAAGATTTCACAAACTTGAACCTCAGTAACATCTCCTGCCCTTGCTTCCACTTACCACAACTTACAACACAACTGCATTCCAAAACGGACCCCAAGAGGCTTATAGCTGAAGACAAGGCAAACAAAACTTTTTTTTTTTTTTTTTTCCTTTTCACAAAGGGAAGAGAGAAGGGGGGGAAAGGTAGGGAAAGACAGGAAGAAAAAAACCATTATACGATTATGAGCTTTGGCTTCCTCCCATCTTTCCCATTAAGATGTGTTTTGTGTATTCCACCGAGTTATTTCTTTTTTTTGAGAATCTGCACTTAAATATGCATCTTATTTTTCCAGATGCCCTTTGAATAAAGAAAGAATGTCTGATTTACAAATAATTTATAAATAGCTCAATTTTCACTTTCCAGAGCTGTTCAAACTCACCCGATTAGGGTCTATCCCATTGACCTGGCGAAGCTGCTCAAGCATCCACTGTGTTCTCCTGACAAAAGACGTAGAGCCTTCAAATTGCTTCACCTTCGTAATAGATGCTTGAGCTGGTTTCTTGTTCGTCACTGAAAAAATAAAAAAACCACCTATAATTGAAGTGGGCTTAATGTTTCAGGAATATGTCATTTAGTTCACTGTATCAGTAGCTGATTTGCTGGTACATTTTCTACAGTGTCCCACAAAGTAAATACACGTCACTTATTTTGACAGTAGAACACATTCCTTTTACCGGATAACATACCAAAAAGCACATTCCTTATTGCCAGAATGATGGTCCGTTGCCAACACCCTGTTAAAAGCAGAACTAAACTGAAGGTCTTTCCATCTGCATTCTTAAAACCCTCTTACTGTTCTTTTTTCTCCATGTTAATTAGCAGTGGTTTCTCATACACAGGCTCCTACTAATTTCTTTCTCTTGTCATTTTAGACAGGGGAACACAAAGGGAAAAAAAAAAAAAAGGAGACATCTTCGTGTAAGCATAAATGCATTTATGTACCTTTTCTAAAAAAAAACCCAACAAGAATAAAAATAAATAATAAAAAAACCCCCATGTTACTTCATACTAACTTTCATGTTTCATTGAAAAAAACCCACAGGTTTCTACAGTCTTTTCACAACACATCACAGGTAGGTCACACTTCTATAACACCAACACCTATGACATTTAATTCTCAATTTCCAGTTTCCAGTCAACAGACATAAGTATCTGCATTACCTGCATTAAGAAAGTAAACCCACCAAATCAGACAATAGTCTGTGAAAAATATAGGTAAAAGAATTAAGGAACTAAAGATTGCTCGACCTTCCCAAAACTATTAGGTACCACAAAGACCATAAATATGAATGATCTTATCAATTATAAACAAATTATATGTTAAAACCCCACAGAGTCAGTCATGCAATACAGCTCTGGAATATAAAAACACTCCCATTAACCTCTTTAACTCAGCATCATGTTTCTGAAGAGTTCATTAGAGCTAACTTTTAAATCACATCCAAACACATTTCCACTTCCTGTGAAGAAATAATTTGCAGAATCACTGTACTGCACAATTTACTAAAGGTTGTGTGTCGTTTGTTTTTCTTCTTAGACTGTTTCCAAAAAATCCTTTTATCCATATGGTCTTCCAAAAAGCATATTATTGGAAAAGTAATTTTTCTCTGCTTTTAGATGCTGGCAGTTAAAAAAGCCATTTAACATAACCAAGACTTGAATACTGAGATTTCTTATTTTTGTGATCCCCCTTTACTGAAATGATCAGGAAAATGGGCTTCCCACTCTGCAGGTGCATGCTGCATACACTTCTGCACACAGGGGCACAATTATACAGTAAGTAAACACTGATGTAATACCTCATCATTCCATAAAGTTAGAAACTTAATATTGTTTCTTATGATGAAAATTCCCCAATGCATATATCACTGTATTGTTGTTAAATATACTTTGGAATTGATTAGCAAATTCAGATTACCATGGGAAGTTCTTTTCAATATCTCAGATTTACACATTTTTAGTTCAGTGTGTGTCTGTGCATGTGAAAGTCCAAGCACCCTCATGAGAACTTAATTTGGTAAACATAAACTTAATTTCCAAGTAAATTTCCGTAGGTAAAAACATTCCATGGGCAGCTAATTGTTTTTTAAGAAGTTACTATGGAGTAGAAAGTGTAGTTGGACTCAATATATCAACCAGACTATTGGTAAGAATGTAATAAACTGATTGTCGATTGTCAGAAGTCTATTAATGAGCAGTTGAAGCACTGAGAACCAAATTAGTGCAGTATGCAATTCAGAATCACATGTCAGATGATATAGAACAGAGAAAAATCAATTTAACAAAACGGTAGCAGCAAAATTAGATCAGAACAACTACTGAAGCGCAAAGACTAGATATGACTAAGAAGAAATTGGATTAATATTAAAGATTCATCAATGGCCTATGCACACATGCCTAACTATCAATAAAGCTGAGGTGACAGGCATCCTATCTATACTACTTACCACAGTATACACAGGTTCTGGTTTTATAGCAAGTTTACACACCACTGAGTGGGAAATGAGCAGGCCACAGAATTACACCCCTACCTTCTCTGAATTCACTCTTCCTAATGTTTAATCATATCTTTTTTGCCAACCCCAGTGATCGCTCTGGCAGACCGTAGCAGCCCACTGAAAGTATCTCAGCATATTTCTACAAAGCAGTACTAAGAGAAGGCTATCATAAGTGCCTCAAGTTTTATGATCTCTGGATTATTCCCTTTGCACACAAAACAGGGAATAATCTATTGCTGAATGAGACATATTAAAAACAATATGTTGTACATACTATGCATAAGGCACATATACAATTAACATTAGTAGCACTGCAAAACAAAGCCCTCAAACCAGGAAGCACTAGACAGAAGAATTATGCGATCAAATGCTACTTTTCACCCCCTCAGAATCTGATGAACAATCAATTATGACATGTATAGCCTTAAACTTTAACACAGCAAACATTTCACTGCTCTGGAGACTTTCACATGACATGCATTCTAGTGCTTTTTGAAAACAGGGGTCATTTCAAGGTGAAAATATAAAATTTTATAGACAGCTTAGTTAAACACTAAATATCTTGTCTCAACATCTCCATTAATTGTTTGGCTGGTTTGATATATCCAAAAATCGAATTCTCTAAACTTCCCTGCATAGCACTTTTAATTATCAATGAACAGCAGCTTTGTCTTCAGCTGGAGCTGTCGGTGCTCTGTCCATCGGCAAAAGAAGACTGCATTAAGTGCATAAGCTTAATAAATTCTTGAAAATGGCTATGAGTGATCAACTATAAAAACATCTTGATTAGATGACTGTTCCTGTACCATCCACCAGACATTAAGTCTAGAGAGGGCTCTTCTACAGAAGAGCTTAAAGCGTCTTGGGTATCTCAGTCACCTTGGATGGGTTTTTTTGGGGTGGGTTGCAGATGGGATCCTCTTGGGAAAATGGGAGTCCTTATAGGTCTCGCATACGTAATTATTGCACACAGTCAAAGAGATCTAGTTGCATTGCACCTTTTGTGCCTTGGTATTTTAAGAAAAAGCTAGCATTTCTAGAACATTCAAAAAAACCAGCTACCCACAAACCCACCAAATATGCTCTAAAACCTTCATTTAGCTGTGACAGCTTGACAGTAGTATGGCAGTCTTTACAACTCTGCGAAACCCTTTGGCAGCTGGGAAAACGATCCTCACTAGTTGCTCATTATGTTGCTTTGCAAACTAGAGCACTTCCACACAAGCCACTGAGTGGGTGTTACCTTGCAAACATGTAAAAAGTCTCTTCTTAAATCTGAGAAAAATTGGAAGCAATTACATGCTCCTAGCTGCATTCCCTCTCTGACAAATCATTCAGATGTGTTTGCTAATATCTTCCACAATCGCTATCTACCTTAATAAAAGAAAATCCAGTATTTATGATTCAATTTTAGGTGTTAGGTACTTTTTGTTTTGCTTGGGTTTTTTTGGGGTGGGTGTTTGGTTTTGGGTTGGTTTTTTTTGGTAACAGAACTTAACATGCCTTCAAAATACAAAGCTGTAGTAGTATAGACAAAGCACATTTGTTTTTTGTTTGATCTTTTTGGCTTTTTCTTTTTTTTTTTTTTTTTTTTTTAAATACCAGATTAACCAAAAGTCACTAAGTCAGAAACAGCAGTACTTTTTCTGGGATTCAGGATATTATTAACCACTTTGCATCATAAATATTTATTACAATATTTGGTTTCAAAGAGGTTGTTGAAGTTTGCGCGGCATGCATTTAAGTGAAATACACTGTTCCAAAAGAGGCAGAAATAGCCAGATCAGAATTAGCTTTAGAGAATGCTGTTACAGAGTCTGCAAAGTCACTGTTCTCATCATTGGGAGCACATGGAAACAAATGTATTTGAATTCCAGACCGCAGCTAGAACGTGGTACCTCATGTATGTCTAGCATCTTAAGCAGCTCTTCACACAGAAAGCTAAGGGAGACTAAAATCACAGTCCAATTTCATCACCTCAGCAGACCAGAACGTATTTTCTTTAGTTTTTCAGTCTTCTAAAGTATCTTTACTTGAATGGAATAGATAAAATAATGAAAAATGTTTTAATTCCTTAAATACCCCAAAATACCTGGCCTTAAGAAACAGTCTGAACACCGTAAACAACTGCACTATGAACTTTTACGTATTTTACCAGATTTGAAATGCATGTTTAAAAGGTAATGTCTGTCCTTGAGGATCTGACTCTGGATATCTGTGTTTCCTTTGGATTTCTTTAAATTTGGATCTGTGTATTTAATAACTCAAACTCTAGGTAATTAGGAATCTTATGACAAATGGCTTGATTGCCTCACAAAATTTGCAGTCATATTGCAGTGCACTTGTAAAGTGCTGAATGACTGAAATAACTACTGAAGGGAGAAATTAAAAGTACAAAGTCTTCAAAGCAGGCAGTGACTGCTGCAAGTGTACATATTCTAGCAAGATTGCTTTTTTTCTTTTTTAATCTGGGCACTTCACAGATGAATAAATTAAGCAGACTTAACTTTTTTTTTTTTTGCTGTTGTGCCAGTAGCCCTTCTGGAAAAAGAAAAAAAAAAACAGTGCAAATGAGGTAAGATCACTCAAAAAAATTACCTTCATGGATGAAATTATTTAATTTATGAAAGTGACACACTGAGAATCTCTCCTGAGCAGGACTACAGAAGTCTACTAAAGGTACTATCTGTGTAGTTCAATCCAAAGCTATTCATCAACTTAACGTTAGATCAGCATAATCTATCTGTATGTCAAATCCTATACAGGGGATACTCATCCCTCAGCTCACAAATAGCTGATGCAAAGTTCATCAAACTGGCTGTCCACAGGGATGGAA
>VXBJ01007276.1:208589-221066 GCA_013400055.1 Nycticryphes semicollaris
AAAAAAAAAAAAAAATCTTTAGAATGCATTCAGGACCGTCTAAAGACCTTCCAAAAAACAAGGATGAATAGAAAAGTTGAACCGAATACCATGGAAGTTTTACGTGATTCCATGGTCACTGTATCTACAATTTAATCATTACTACCTTCTTGCAGAAAAGTTGCCCTAAAGCAAAACTCTTCTTTTCACAGTGAGACTAAGTCTAAGAACACCCAGGAGTTTCCAAAAAAATCTTTTGACTCAGTCAGAATAAAAAGAGAAAATTTAAAAGCAGCAGCACTTTTTAATAAAAAAAAATTATTTAATATCTGGTACAAATTTTATTACAAAATACATAAAATTATGTATTAGTGTTTGCAGTAGAAACACACTTTTTTGCAAACGAGAAAAAAGTAGGTTATGAACAGACTGTGACAGAGATAATTACTCCTCTATACTTCCCAGTTCTCCAGAGTTACATACTGAAAAGCTGTCTTCTCCCTCCGGACTTCTGTTTGTGCAACTACAACTAATGCTCATTCTGCAAATCCCTTCAATCTCAGCGACCAAGGAAACAACTATTTCTTAAACTTGCAAAGAGCTCAAGTCCTGACAGTCACGTGCATGATCCTATGGCAGCTATGGCTACCAATTCAGCTGATGATCTGCAGTTTCTGACCACTGGAAAAAAAACCCATAGTGACTGTTTTGTTGCTTTGTCCAATTGCTACTCAATTCTGCAACGTCTGAGGTTGTGTATTCAGGATACAAAGCATAAGTAAATTGTGGAAATGCCTCAGAAGTTTGATGAAATCCAAGCCATCCTTTTCTTGCAAATGTCACAAAAGCTCAAAGAAAAGACAACATCAACATGGACTAACCCTTGCTTGCCATTCTTACAACTTTCCAAAGCAAAAGTCAAGAAAAGAAAAAATTCCTCTAATATAAGAGGCACTTCCCTCTGTCACAACAAGCACCTTACAACTGTTTTACACTATATTTCAAAAATCTTACTCTCCCTGTTTTCTTCCAGAGTGAGGAAATGTGGACTAGGCAGGAGAAAGGACACTAAATAAAAAATCCCTCAACCCCTACGCTAGTTGAAACTTGCATCATTGCGGTTCTGCAATGCACCAAGGTAGTTTGAACTACTACTGCTCAGGGCACATGGTCCTATAAGCAAAGCATGATCCTGGCAACCAACCTCCAGAACTTCCCAAAGCAACTTTCCAACAATCAAGAATGAAGTTGAAGAATAAGTAAGATGGAGAAAATGGGTGCATTCTGACTTATTTAGGTATTAAAGAATAAAGACCAGATACATGAAACTGCCTTAATATACTATGTGGATTTCAGGAAAACTACTTCCAGTCTGCTTCATGTGATGGTTGAGAGCTCTACTGTCTGTCAACGCCAGCTTTGAGTTGGATCACCAATGTTTTCCATGTTTTCTCAGGGCTGTTTCAACTGAAAACTGATTTAATGCGGAGCATGAATTCATTCTAGAACTCTGAGCCTTCCCAATGTGGCTTCCAACTGCTACATCCCTCAAAGTTCATACCTGCTATGGCTCTTAGACCTCAACTATCTATAATACGAAGAGATTCTTTGAGAAGACAGTGTTAAGAAGAACTCATACTTACATTGCCATCTCCAGGATTAATTTTAGGTATACGAAAAAAAGCAGGCTAATTTTGTAACAGAAGACAGATAGCGTCACTGAAAATAAACAAAAACAGCTAAAACTGGGGCAGGTTTAGATTCCTACTTGGCGGTCAAGGCTTACTAAGTGTCAAAATACCTGATAAATTGAGGCTGGAGTCTCAGCATTGCATTTCCTACTTTTGCCCATATTTCCTCTTTCCTTCCATTGACAATGTTCTCTCACTGTATGTGATATCCAAGAACCAAAAGCAGGAAGAATCTGTGCAGTTCCCACCTTCTCCACATTGCCAAACAGGACAAGGGGATTTCAGTGGCCCTAATACACAGCAATTTAACCAAAAATTAGTTCTGTTTGTTTCTTTAGCTGTAGCATAATGTTTTGATACGAAGAAGATACAAAAGGCAAAGCACTCAAGCTTAAACACATACTGCTTTTCCCCAGAGCACTTCCCAACAGTTCACATAAACATTTTGCCTCACCTTTCTGCTTAAATCAGTGTCTACTGCATTACTGTAACAAGTTGCCAGTCTCATTGTTTTCTAGATAAAAATGTATGAAATTAGATCTCAAAGTTTATTCATACATTGTTCAAAATACAGTTTTAAATAATATTTATTCCTTCTACATACACGTTATCTTAATCTACTGAACAGGAAACCAAAAATCGAATACTAAAAAAAAAAAAAAATCAGTTACCCTGGAAATTCAGATTAAAAATTTTTTTTTTTTGTTTCATGTGAAAGACACTATAAAGTGCTAAACGCCTCAAATGAAAGTCTGTATTTCCCTAGTTTACCATATCTACTTTTTACAAAACCATGTAAATACATGTACTTAAAAATTGTTTTCATGCCTATTTAAACATTTCCCATCATACCACACACATTACAGACTTTACACTGTCTTGACAGACTGATTTTTCATTCCTATCAAATTATTAAAGAAAGAAAGATGGAAGTGTTGCAGTTATAAATTAATAGCTTGCTAAAATTATTCTTCATATACTACAGCAATATACTTCAAGGTATTGATACCAGAGCAACCACTTTTGATACCGGCACAGTTATACAGACAGATGCAGTTAACAGTGGAAAGAATGGCAGACTTCATTTTACAGTCGGAGAGAAAATTTCTGCTTAACTGCAAATATTTGGAAAGGATTCTTTTCAAACACATATTCACTTCCAGAATGACGACTGAACTTCCAGGTTGTGTTGGAACTGCCTCTTACTATTCCATATTGCAACACCAACTTTCACACTTTTCCCACCTCCTTTTCCCTGCATACAGATAGCCAGCTGCATTTGAAGACTTGAGATATTTCTAGTCACACAGCAGACCCGAGGTGTGTATAAATCTATTGAGAGGACAGGATTGTGACCTGACAGATCTACCAAGGCCCAGTTGCTGCAGAGGAAGATAACAGGTATTCCAGGCAGGTCTCAGGGAAGAGGGGTGACTTCCTCATGACCGAGGAATGAGGAACCAAAGTCTTCATCAGGGACCTCTCAACCAGAGAAGAGCTCCTGCTGATCCTGGCCTACAGAATTTCACAATAGTATTTCACTTTGTCCTGTAATGGTAGAGCCTCACTTCTTAACTGGAAGGTATTTGGTGATTGGGAATTTCAACCCGCTGTAGCATGCACCCTTCTGTATTAGGCTGGATCACCTACAGCCTCAAACTTCTTAGCTCTTTTTTCCTTGGAAGGAAGGCAGCATTCTACACAGACTTTACTGAACAGAATACTTTAAATAGCCTTGTGAGCATCTACACACACTTCAGAATAAACCTCTTCAATTTAGCTTAGAAATCAAGGCCTAAGACACAGACCTCAGCGAATACCTGTGTGGGTGGCTTAAGATATTCTTTTTATCACATTCTGGTCACTTCAGTATCTGCAACTACAGAGAACCAGTTAAAGTCAATACCACAAAAGTACTTCAATACTTAAGTGGAATTTGGCATAATTCCCGTACAAGTTAACAGATGTACATCTGCATGCAGAGACTCCACTAGGAATTACCTCACTAGCCTGAAAACAATGTTTGAACTTCACAGTGTCCTGAGGGGCAGGAAGAGGCTCTGGAAAGTTAAACTTTCAATTCGTTACTCAGTAACTCACACAAAAAGCATGGTATAAAGAAGTAGTTCTCCATTTATAATTTTGCTAGTCTAACTTGACAGGCTTCAGTTCCTGGAAGAAATTGGCCAATGACTTCCCCGACCCTTCAGTGCAAGAAGACCCTGTTGTAACAGGACAGTTTACTGGAGCCTTTAAAGACGTGACTTACAAATCCATGCTTCTTTTTTATTTTGTACTGAATCAATGATCTACAATATAGAAGACAAGACTACTACTAAAGAAAATACTTTGCACACAGCAGATGCAAGAAAGGACCCTATTACCTCTGTCCAATACATAGGTTTTGCTTTACATGAGCCCAAGTCAGAAGAGCAGTGAGCAAATTATTCAATAGTCTTATGACTCAAAATTTCAGATGGACGCATTTCTACAAAGACCTTCACATTCACATGTTGAGTGATAACATCCAAGTCTCAATATAAGCAACTAAAAAAGGCTGGCAGTCTTTGACGACTTCAGATAATGAAGAAATTAAAAAACCACTCGTGCACGCAGACCAAACCAACAAAAACCCCAGGAACACATCTGTAGGGAAGTGCAGGAGGTGACTAAAAGTCAGGCCAAGCAGGAAGAAAAACAAGCAGGCCAACAGCTGCAATTCCAAGTTATCATCATACATTATTTTAACTGAAGCCACTTAATTAAGTCCTGTCCATTCATAGCCAAAAAAACCCAGTACCTCAACCTATGAAGTGCTCTACCCACAGTACATAACCCATAATATATTTTTTCAGCAGAAGCCAGATATCCAGCTTTTCTTGCCTTATCCCTGGAAGTGCAATAATTACTGTGAAGGGATGTTTTTACATGCGCACTTTTGTCTTCTGAATTACTTACATCAAGCAAAATATACATTTCGTGTAGCACTTAGCCTGAGATGCAGAAAAAGGCAAAAATTAATGATCTCTTAAGTATGTACATTCCGAGTATTTTGAGCTTCTACGTTCAAAAACCATAAGACTACCAGTACTACTATTAGATCTGGGAGAATACTTATATTACATGTCTTGCATAAATCCAAAGGATATTTACATATCAGCAGGTCTTATCTCTATCCTATGTATCCAGTATTAGTCCAGAGAGTAATTTCTTTTTGTTTCATATATGTATATATGAATGAACAAACTTTTGAAATGCAATCCTACTCCATCCCCACCCACAATTTTCAACTGCTTTCAAATGTGTTACTAGAACAAATTAACTTTTGGCACCAATCTTCACAGATTTACATATTAAATAAGACAGTTTAGAGGTACGACCAGAAACCTCCATGCCACAGAATTAATCCTGTATGTTGTTTTATGGACAGGGCAGCAGACAGCATCTTAGTCACACTTCCAACATCCATCATGCTTCCAGAAGTCAGTTCTCTGCCCATCTGCAGCCAAGGGTGTTCAGTGGTTGCAGTGGTTAAGCTCTCTTTTTCAATGACACCAACCAACAAGTACTCTTGATATAATCCACGGAACACACAGAGACTTTCTTAAACCTTCACAAGTATTCCCTACAGCTTCAATTATAGAATCATAGAATCATTCCGGTTGGAAGAGACCCTTGGGATCATCGAGTCCAACCATCAATTCAAATTCCTCCCCTACACCAAATCTCCCAACACCACATCTAAACGACTCTTAAATACATTCAGGGATGGGGACTCAACCACCTCCCTGGGCAGCCTATTCCAGCGTCTGACCACCCTTTCCGTGAAAAATTCTTTCCTAATGTTCAGCCTATCTGAAAAGACACAGTATAGTATGGTCTCTTGCCAAGATGTTCACTACTATTTCCATGTGCTGTTCAGCATTTCAGGGTCAGAAGTCACTTCCATTTATTTTATGCCAATTTGGTTTGCAAGGCACTTTGAGACTAAGAGATAGAAGACAATACGTGAGTATAAAATTTCGAAATCTTTAAGCATGCAAATCTGAAAACCAAGTGAAACTAAGATCCTAACAAGTCTAACTTAAAAGTGTTAAAAAAAAAAAAAAAATAATCCAGTTCACAGAAAGTGTCTCACTGAACTGGGACCCAACATAGGCTGTTTATTTACCCTCCATCCTTCTCATAGGCTTTATTCTCCTGCTCCATTTTACATGTGTACAAAGATGGCATGTCTCAAACTGCGTTTTTTCCTTCCAACTATTGATTTATTACAGCTACCCACTGAGCTTTTTTCACTTCGTGAACAAGATGCAAATAATTAAAGTGTCTAGACACTAAAGCATCTGTATACTTTGGTACTTTTACTATACCAATTCTTAGTTACAGACTGACACATCAAAAGTCCCTACCACAATAAACAAAGAGCAAACAAACAGCTACAGGCAACACCAGAGGAATGAGTGATAAACACAGTACAATTGGTTACTATTCTAAAAAATATGGCAAAATAAACATGAAGAAGAAAACATAGTATATCATTTAAAGCAATAAATAACTATATTTTGCTTCCCTTTATCTTTAGGCCACAAAAACAGGGAGGGAGGGGGGTGGGAATTCTAATTCAATTCCCATCTCCCTGTTTCCCTGACTGCACGCTTCAAAATGATCACCAAAATCCTGATCTCACTTGCATTAAGGTGGAGCGAGACCAGGGCAGGGGGGGACAGACATGGAAATACATTGTTAGCTGCTAAAAACATACATGAGTAGATCAGTCAATTAGATGATATAATTCTCTTCCCTTGTCACACTAAAAAGTTGTAAAGAAAGACTGACATAAAAGTGTGCATGGTATGAACTGAGGGAAAGCAGCCTTCTGTTATTGCTATAGAAACAAAAAAAAAAGCCCCCACAAATAACCCTAGAACTCTCGTTTATTTGTTAATACACAATTTATATGGAACACATTCAAGACTAATTTGAAATGGTTACTTGATATCATTTACTGAAATGAATAGCAAAGCAAATATGTACTTCATGTTATGAAAAATACTTCTCAGATCTCCAGGGTTACAGCACACCACCACTGCACCTGAACACATTTCACAGGATTTTTTATTTTTTAAACACAGCAAGTTTAAGTATTGATCGCTGATTAACTGTCTCAGTACCTTGGGAAAAGCAAAAAACCAATGCAGAAAGAACTTTGGCAATATACCGCCATTGCATTGAGATACATAACTCCTCAAACTTTGAACAGACACTGGAGTCCAAGTATCTCAGCTTCATAGATTTAACCATTTTATAAACACCTACTTGTGTTCCTTAATAGTTGGATCCTAGGTACGTTTGCAGATCAAACATATCCAGTAGGAATATAACCCTCATTAGACCCTGTAAGAAACACATTTGAACTGCAAGAAAAGTTTTCATTCTATATATTCTACATTGCAAGTTTCACACCCACGGTGGACTGGATTTTATTTGAAGGTGCTATGTGCAGATAGCATTCAGTTACTATATGTAGTTTTTCTCACCGGCTCCTTTTTCAGTTTGCATCCTTTTCCATTTGAAGGAGGCCTATTGATCTGTGCATCTTAAAATGCGTAGCTCCCTACGCTACAGGATTAAATACTGCTAATTCATAAGCATACTCCAAGTAGTCCTTAGACGCCCCAAGCTTTTTTCACAGTAATATGGAAGACCATGTTCTGCTCCTTATTCATAACTCAAATGAAATCTGGCTCTAGATTTAATCTCTCAGCTGTGAGGCTATGGAAACCTAACCTGAATGTGCCCCTGGTTATTATTTAACACATGAAATTTCAACAAGAAAAAGTTGGGAATATGTTTAAGATACAATTGAAGATTCACGCTTAAGGAGAAAAATAGATACCCTACATACATAGAAACGTCTCAAAAAAAAAAAAACCCTCTAGAAATAACTCTTACACATTTAAATAGAAAATAGTATCTTAAAAACCTTTTAGTTACTTACTATGTTAGTGCAGGACTAGCATTTTACCACTCGTAGTAGCTTTTCCTTTGTGAAAATTTTTTCTCTGAAAATATCTCAAAGAAATCTATACTGCCAGCATTACAAACTACTTTTCTTCTCAAATTTATTTTAGAGTACAAAAAAAAAATCTTTGCACATTATAGATCCTCATAACATGAAGTCTTTGCAGCTGATGGGCTGTTCACTGACCTTAGTTTTCTACTGTACACATTGTACTGCACTATTGAGGGACAACATCCTTTTTATTACATTACATAAAACCAAACAAAACCTGTTAGTCTTCCACACCAACCTCCCCCCTGCCAAAAAAAACCCTGAGACTCATTACCACTTAAGAGACATGTTATTAGTTACAAATGAAAAAACCTCCTTCCAGTAATTGCAATGATTATTACCAAAGTCTTTACTAAACATAAAGATCATTATTTCCTTTACGTTTTTATCAAACAGGATTGTTAAAAACCACGTTATGTGGGTACATTTCACAGTAATATTTTATGTTTTACATCTAAGAGGATTCACTATTTGCTTCTCAGTGGATTAACAGTTTGCCAGTAGTTCAGCTGCGATGCATCTATGTTTGACCCTCCTGAGGAGACAACTGTTGACAAATAAAAACAAAACACAGGAAATACCCCACTGGCAGAAGTACTAAAACCACCTAAACAGATAAAAGTCTCTTATACTTTTGTTATTTTACATCCTACTGTCACTATGGTGCTCCTCTTTGTACTTCGTCTAAAAAACCCACCACCAAACCACAAAAAAAATACTCCCAAACCAAAAAACACCCAAACCACCAAAACAAAGAACCAACAACAAACCACCACAGATAAAAGAAGCCCAAACAAGAAAACTCTAATCAAACAATAATCCAACCATTTTCTCCTCTTTTACTTGGCTTGTAATTAAACTACTTTTCAGGTTGACAGACACTAAAGCCTTCTAAGCGCAGTGGTCCTACCTAAAGGCACACAGAACAGAGAAGGAAAACTAACAGACCTAGAGGCCGTGAAATGATTTTTGACACATTAAGTGGTACATAAAGAGGCTAGACCTAAAGTCATAGCTGAAATCTAAAGTGAAGCCAAAAGAGAAAAGAGATTTCAGTTTGGAAACATTTTAAAGTTTCATTTTGGGTCCCAAGTGAATACTGAAGTGTTCTATAACAAATCTATATAAATTGCACTAATTTTGTCCATCATGTAAATGCCAACAACCAGAGATACTACAGAGATAAATTGCAATTTCCCTCTACCAAGTACCAATTATCATCAAGTGATAGACCCCCTAAAAAAAACCCAAAAAACCAAAAAAACAAAACCAAAAACAAAGAAAGAGCACTAAAATATATGGATAAAAGCAAAGAAAACTCATCGATACTTTAAATAAGTTAAATAGAAACGCAAAGAACTGATTAAAAAAAATGAAGTCAGAACTTTGAAAATTATTTTACACTATATATTAGTGATCACCTTTTAAGATAAATAGGAGGCATTCAGTAGTGTAGAACTCAAGTGTTACAACATGCTTTTTTTTTTTTTTCAACTGCCTGAGACAATTTTGATACCGTATTGCACAGTTTACTTGTCTGTCATTTTTTCGGAAAGCTTAAAAATGGTGACTCTCTCCCTCCTCCAAAAAGATGCAACCACACAAGTCCTTGTCCTCCTTCACAAGACAAAAAATTATCCAGAAAGAAGACATCAACATCCATGTTTTATGAACTGAGTTGACCTTTTGAAGGGTTATTAATCATCCCTACACAGGGCCAATTAAGCTAATGACAGGTTCTCTCAGTTAAACTCTACGGACAGGGAATGCATATTAATGCCTGGTTTGAAATAGACCAGCAGATCAGTGTTTGAACACTGTCTCATCTAAGCTTGGGCTGCTGTTGCACACTTCATGGAAAAAAAGAAAAAGACAGAACCTCTTCTCAGAAAACTATAACATGCAGAAAAAGTCTAACACACAAATTACTCACAAATCTAACCCATCCAGCTGTGCTTTGCAAAACAAAACAACAAAAAAAAAAACCCCTAACTCAAAATAAAACATAAACCCCCACCAAACTAGAAAAAAACTGTCTGCAAAAAGCACTACTGCTTGCTTTGTTTTTAAACAATCTGAACAATAGGATTTTATCTGCTAAGTAGGTAACTGAATAATTTGACTAGAAGCGCATGTTTTGTATGAATGAAATGGATCAATTTCCTACCAGAAAAGAGCCAGCGAAGGTATAAATGAATTGACTGTACACAAAGGATAAGGTAAAGGTAATTCACACACAGAGGAAAAAATGCTTTATCTATAGCATTCCTGGACACAGTACGCTAGTATCAGCCTTTGAGAGGGGAAAGCCAATTATTTTTGTTTGCAAATTGTGTGTATGAGTAACACATTTATATCTAAGCCAAATCACAATCAGGTGGAAGGGGGTGGTGAAAATGTTCTTCAGATCTTCATTTCCTCTACCTTCAAAAGGTTAAAACTGAAGAACTTTGAAGCATAAACACAACAGTTTGAAAGATCTTGAAAGGAGAAACAAAATACAAAGAAAAAGAACAGGCATGAAACATGAACAAAGTATAGATCACAGAAGTCATGTGTCTTAAATATTTAAAATAGTTTCACTACTTAGCAAAAGTTATACAACTAGGACATTCAATAGTTCGAACTTGTGCCAGCAGGTGTGCCCCCTCAGCTCAGAGTCAAGCTGTGACTGCTGGGATGAGAACTATAACTCAGTGGGATCTGCTGCCTTGGTGAGCGGTTGTACAGACTTAATAAAATATTAATTTTACTGCAACCAAATTAAAAGAAAGTTACTTCCACAGTGACATATTGGAAGAGGAAAAATACAATGCTACAATACTGCAAAAGAAGTCCTAGTCCATGGTAGTGTCTGGAGGACAAATAATTCCTCAAACCAGGAGAAGTCTAGGTATGAAGAACTTCTGCAACTCCTCCCCCCTTCATTTCACTAAATGTCTCATTACACAAACCAGTGCCTGAACAGCAAGAGAACTGACTACAAGCACTAGTGCTGTTACAAGCACCACTGAGCACCTTGCAGATTTGTTCCTCCTGTTGTCACTATGTATTCATAGCACAATGCAATGAGAGGAATTTATTTGAAAAATAGATGATGAACTGCTCATTACATCTCCCTGTACTTAATTCTGACTGATGCATAGCTCCTCCGTGGTAAGAAATCAGGTGCAAACCAACATACAATCAGGCAAATTTAGTACCCGAGAAGATTATTAAATTTTAAAAATCACAACAAATTCCAGCATGCTTTCATGCATTTGAAATTATGATTTCTCAAAACTCAACCATCTCTAAAAGATGCAAAACCTGCAAACCAAAGTCTGACAGTACAGCCTTCTCATCTCATGACTTCTGTTGTCTCTTGATTGATTTTTTCAGTTCTTTGCAGTACATGGGAAGTAACAGGGTAGATTACCTATACTGCGCCACATATTTTACAAGAAATTCCCAGGAAACATACTTTGGTACAGCAAATGCATTTGGTTTCTTCCAGCCAGACACTAGAAAAAAGACCAGATGAAAATAATTATTCTGCTTTCTTTAAAATGGGAGTCCCTAAATAAGACTACTCCACTTTTTGTGTCTGTGGCAATTTAGTAAGAGGATTTATCATACTTGCTGCAGAAATCATGAGAAACCAGGTAATTTGCGTTCACTTTGATACATCTATTGCAACACAACCTGAAGGAAAACACATTGGGTCCACCCATTCTGCACCAAGGTACAGAAACATGTTGAATCAAACCATGTCCAACCAATAGTTAGAGAATGAATACATCACAGCCATCATTGCAAAGTAAAGAAAGCTTTAAATATCAACTGGAATAAATAAAACTTTGCTGTGGAATTTCCTCATTGGAGTTTAATCTGGGAAGGTTAAAATCAAATGCTATTTCCTTCACAGCATGGTATTGTTACAATCTTGCCACACTTCAATGCTAAATTTTGTGCAAGATAAATCAACAAACATCTGACTGAGCAGTGATACTTTTGGCAATACTTATCAGGAGCAAGGATAAAATCAGTTTCTTTTTATACTAATAAAAGGTTCCCCTCTCACAATAAATGCCTCACGTTTACCAGCATCTTAGCTCTTTGTAATGTACATGTCATTAAAAGCAAAGTTAATTCAGGACTAAGATACCTCCAAACTCATCTTTGGGGGGAAAAAAAAAATTCCATTGATATCAGTAAGAGCCTTGGGAAGCATCAAGTTCATAAAGAGATTTAACCTACATTTTATAGACTCCTCTTCCTCCAGAAGCATATATTTTGTTCGTTTGGTTCAATTCCATTATGAAGTTTAGAAGAAGCTTCTGTTGTACTCAGATTCCCCAAACTTTTGTGATATCATGACAGACTGGAATTACTTCATTTAAACATGCTGGAGTTCCTCCACTGACACCTCCTCATTTATACAATTCAGAGTCACAGACCTCTCAAAGTCATCTCATCAAACCCCTGCTCAAAGAATGGCAAATGGTATCATTCAGTCACTTTGCTTAATGGCAAAACATTGTAAAACTAAGTGCAGAACTTCACTTTCTCATAGTGATTTTAATATTTTTTTCTTTTCCTTTTTAAATGTTTATTATTTTTCCACCTGTGACTTTTCACCTTTGCCTCCTAGTTTTCTACTGTACACATCTAAGAAGAATCTAGTTCTACCTTGTCTACAACCATGAAACGTTTAGGGAGTGAAAGGCTGCAATTACTTCCCCCCCCCCC
>VXBJ01007276.1:226317-237664 GCA_013400055.1 Nycticryphes semicollaris
TGTGGGTGGGGGGTGGGGGGGGGTTGAGGGATAGATATGGCAAGAATTCTCAGCTGCTTTCTGTGAAGTCCTTAAAGGACCCAAAATAGCTAAAGCAATATGCTAAGCAGTGAAAAGAATACTGTAAAACTCTAAAGCATCCTTGTATAAGCAAGTGAAAGTTTCTTTCATTTCAAATCAAAGGTTATTTACTTTACTGGGCTCAGCTATACACAGTTTCAGGAAGTGGGGCTGGAAAATTCAGGACTGCAGCCCATATATCACCGTTTCTCAATGCTTACCTGAACTGCGCATTTGTATTGCACACCACTCCTGCCCACAGAGTTCAGAACTATAACACTTCCCTTTCCTAGAGTCCTGTGACAACAGCATGACAACTTTCTTGCGTCAAGATAAAAGGAGAACACAACAAGACACTTTGGCACAATCTATTTTCCCTTAACGGCTCTTCCGCACCACTGCGCAGCCAGCCGTCCCCAGCCATCAAAAGACAACTATATCGGGGCTCCATGCCTTTGGCTGATGTTTCATGAGGAAAACAGTTCCAAGCTACTTTATTATCCACATTGCCCAAGGCTAATATTTTTTGCTTGATTGTATAAATCAAAGAAGATTTCAACCATGCAGTATCAAAACTCTGGTCTGCTTCAGTAATAAATAAGTGCTTCGATTTGCTCAGCCTGGAAGAACTCGCTATATTGGATCAAGACCTGCTTTATTATTTTGGTTTATGATTTGCAGTTGGTTCTCTAATGCTAGAAATCAATTTTTCTAAAGAAAAGCTCTAACAAATGAAACACATAAATTTTTTGCTTCCTTCAGTTAAGCACATATTCTGAGGAAGTTCAAAGCAAGTCAAACATGGTACATCTATAGCTGGCTTCTATCTCTGTCCACATCCACCAAGGAAGTACAGGGCGCTTTCATGCCTTTTCTTTCTAGAAAAGTCAGACATAGTATTTATTAAATTCCTTTGAAATGAAAAACATTAGACAGAATTGTTGCTAATGAATTTCCATTACATGGAGGTGGAAGGAAAAAGAAAAAAAAAAAAATCATCACTATTTTTCCACAGAAGTAGTAAAAAAAGAAAAAAAACCCAAACATATTTCACAGATCAGTCCCTGCAAACACAAACCCCATTCAACAAACCTTTATTTTCCATTATATAACCTCATTGAATAAATAAATTTAAACTTCAGAATAATGTTATAGCTGGAAATAGAACTAAAATGTAAAAAGTGTTTGAAACGACAATGCAAAATCCTGGGTACTTTATGAAGTTCTCTGGGCATTTAAGTTCAGTTTTCACACAGGGTTTGCTTCAGTTTTCAGTTTCCTATTAAAGGAAAAAAAAAAAAAAGCCAAACACACAGGGTTTGCTTCATACCATAAAGATTCATTTTCACAACTTTGAAGAATTTACTATAACAGCATATTGTCAACAGCTACGTAATTCCTGCAGGTCTCACCCTGCCTCCCACTAAGTTGCAAAATCAGTTGGAAATTTCCAAGTCCCAAGCTTTTTTTAAAAAACAAAAATGGAAAAGAAAAAAAAAAAAGTAGTAATAAAGCCACTGCATTATTTAAGCTGCTTCAGAGTGAAATTTAAGAGATAGTACACCATAGAAATCTCCTAGAAACACAAGTTTTAAAAATTTACCAGCATTCATTATCTTAATTACTTAAGTACACATTAATAGTAGCAGTTAGGCACAGCACTATAAAAGGGAAAAAAAAAAGAAAAAAGAAAAAAAAAAGGAGGGGATGGGAGGAAACACCGCACTGTACAGGCTAATTCTGTTAATGAGAAATGCTTCATTGTGTCATTGATGCCCATTTCCACCTAGTAATTATTCCCAGTGAGTGACCTGTTGCAAACACGGCCTTTTCAGTTCATGTTTGCTCAGAAGAGCATCCTGCTGCTAGGCAAGATGATCTTTATACATTTCAGGGGTTTTAATAGAGTAAGAAATAGGACTCGTCACTTTAAAGGGTTCAATTACTCCCCCTTCCATCTTTTCACATGACCATCCGAGAAATCGAAAGATTAATATCAAAATTATGCATTAAAAACCTTTGCAGCATTCCTGTTTGTGTTCTCCTATGCCTAGCACTTTTTCTGTCACTGGCTTTTCCAGGGAATAACTTTCCTTTCAGAACTCAGTCCCGATACAGAACATGTCCCGATACGAAGGACATCAAAATATCTGGGAATCACTGGGATGCAGTAATTAGTACCTGTCATCTGACATGCCTAGCTACTGCAACAGCTGTTTATAACATTTGCTGGCAAAATCTCCCATGGCAGTGGTGACAGACAACCTTTGAAACCTTCTGTCCTTTCCCAAAGCCTGAGAATACTGAATAGTTTGCTCTTACAAGAACAAGAATCTTAAATCTGCAAGGTGTAAGCCTGAAAGAAGTTTTGCTAGCTAGAGCGAGCTATGTACAAGAAGTAAGTTGCTGCATCAGTTGGTTTAACAGTTCTTAAGCAAACACATCTGCCTCCCAGTTCCAGGTTTCCACAGACCTATGCTATCACAGCTGTGAAGAATATGCTATTTGCAACTAAAAAAACCCAAGCACTATCCTAGAAAATTTATACTGCACAGGGACAGGTATTCAACCCACTTAGTTCTTTGGCAATGAGAGAAGTGCAGGGATGTGTCCCTATTAGCATGTCAGGACAGAAACTGATGGTAATGAGGCCTTCAAAAAGCTCTTCAGAAGTCAATTTAGCCTTGTCAGAGATTTACTGAATGTGGTATAATTGCAAAGGCTGCCAACACAAGAAGTTTAATGCGATCCAGAATAGCTATAGAAAGGGAAAGAAAGCAAAGGCATTTGGATTGAAAGGATGCAAGGACTAAAATTATGGGGGAAGTGAGCAGAACAGCCCTATCCCATTCAAAGTGTTTTGTCTTAATATCTCACTCTCCCTAGTCAAACTCAACAGCATAACAAGTACAGTACTGGAGAACAGACTGGTTGAGAGCAGTCTACAACGAATGCTCAAAGATTACTGGACAATAACATGGGAATAGCAAGGCTTCTCGGTTTTAATTATATTTTCAAGGGATGTCTGATTCAGTTGTATTTTATGTGCTGAGTTAGGCCGAACTATTCTCAGAATAACAGGCATTGAATGTGATCAGCAAGGTTCTAAGACTACTTTAAAGCCAATAATTGAACCACATGAGTTTCTCTTAAGGACAGCTGAAATGCATCATCAGCCAAGCAATTTTTCACATCTACAGCACCACGCACATCAGACATTTGAGTGATCTAAAAAAAGGGAAATAAACTTTTCCACCTTTCTGTGTTTGTCAAATTTTCCAAACATAAGAGCTGTTAATTTCATTTTAAACAGACCTTGCAAAAAGGTCATCTGAGCAGTAATGAAAGACCTTTTCCAGCCACATAGCTTTCTTCCCTACCCATGGAGCGCACACACAGGAGCATCATACTCGCATAAAAAAACCAGGAAAGGGTTGATATCTGATGCAATACTTTTGCTTAAGAAGGAAGCAGTTCTTTACTTATATCTCCCTGTGAAATACTCACAAGGATTACAATGTGACAGAAGAAAGAACATCGTAGTTCTCCCCATCTTACTTGATACTGCCAATCAGAAACAGTATTTCTCCTGAGAAAGAGGAGGATGGAGAGATTACATAGCTACTTCTGCAATGAATATAGCATTAAATCTGTTAATTCACTGCAATAAATATAAAAAATAAAGGTTTGAGACCATCTACAATGCTGATACTTACTAGGTCTTCAATCAGTGGCAAATAAAGAAAAACACTCCAAGGAAATAAATCATGCATTTCACATAAACCCAGTAGGGATAAATGCCTATAAAACAGATAGCACCTTTAAAATGGGACACAAGCACCCATCTTTGAGGGGCTTGGGTGACTGAGCTGGAACATTTATTCGATTAGTGAGCTGCCATTCTATGGCTGAGAACACCGAAGAGGTCACTAACATCTCCTTTATAGGGCTGTTGTGACCTTACCTTCCTCTGAACATACATTCGATTATACAAGACTTGGGGAGAAGCAATGCAAACTAGTGTTCTAGTCTTGTGATAAAAAGGTTATTTGAAGTAAGTATTCAGATAACAGTAATCACAGAATCACAGAATATCAGGGATTGGAAGGGACCTTGAAAGATCATCTAGTCCAATCCCCCTGCCAGAGCAGGAACACCTAGATCAGGTCACACAGGAACGCGTCCAGGTGGGTTTTGAATGTCTCCAGAGGAGACTCCACAACCTCTCTGGGCAGCCCCTTCCAGTGTTACGTCACCCTCACCATGAAGAAGTTTTTTCTCATATTTAAGTGTAACCTCCTGTGTTCCAGCTTGCACCCGTTGCCCGTTGTCCTATCACTGCCTGTCACTGAGAAGAGCCTGGCTCCATCCTCCTGACACTCACCCTTTACACATTTGTAAACATTAATGAGGTCACCCCTCAGTCTCCTCTTCTCCAAGCTAAAGAGACCCAGCTCTCTCAGCCTTTCCTCGTATCGGAGATGCTCCACTCCCTTCATCACCTTTGTAGATGTAATAGCTACTGCTTAGAAAAATCCTTGCATAATACATCAGCCTTGTGAATTTGACTTTGTTCTTGTTTTGATTGTTTACACACAGAATTTTTATTTTACTTTTAAAAAATGCATAACTTGTTTATGAAGACCTAGGCTTGATCTCACTAAGCTCAAATACAGCTCCGCACAAATGCATGGAATCAGTTTGTTCGTGATTCGTAGGAGCACCAAGCAAGAGCTGCAGTGCAGAGACAGCACAGAACTTGGTTAGAAGCTCCCTACCTCTGTGGCTTAAATCAGGTACTGCTGCCAGCTACCTCCTCCCATTGCTTTGGCTTTCACTATGTCCAGTGCTGTGGGCTTCACAGACACAGAAAGAACCAGACTGCAAAGTGAGCAGGCTGAAAAGGAACACAGGAAAAGAAAAATATTTTTCAGTTGAATCAGTTCCTGACCTGGGTCAGCAAACAACCACACAAACTGCAGTGCCATCAGAGAGGGAGAGAATGGTAACTCCCTAACCTGCCACCAAAACATTAAGAGTGAAGACTTAGGCTGAAGGATTTGCTTTGCATACTCCTTTCAGGCCTGTGGGTTTTAGTTTTCTGGATTTTGTTGGGGTATTGTGGTGTCTTCTTGTTTGGGTTTTGTTTATTTGTTTTTGTGGGCATTATTTTTGTTGCGTTGGGAGAGGGGGGTTGTGGTATTTTTATATTTTTTTTTCTTCTTTTTTTATTCTAACACATCCACTAGTACTTTATTGAGCTAATTTCTAGTCTTCTGTGACCTGGACTGTGTCAGCCCCCCATCACACTGGGTAACACCTGACTAAACACCAATTCAAGCTCAATTTGCTGGGTAGTATTCTATGACCTATACCACAGGAGAGGCGAGACTAGATAGATTAAAGTTGGGTTGCTTCTATATATTTCACTCAATGACTTTATCTGAAATTATGAGACCTTAATATACAGAAATAAAAGAGGTGCCTAATTATTTCAACAGATAGTAATGTTTGGAGCTATCATCAAACACGTTTCCCAGAATAACTTAATTGTTTTATTTTTATAAATGCATTGCTGAATAATTCTTACTGCCTTAAGACCCTATCTACTGTCCGACCAATATAACAATGTACTATCATTAAAATGAACAGTTGATTTTTGTTCAGGTGTAACATCTAATCTATCTTTGACTGCTAGATTAGCCAGAAACTACTCTCCTTAAAAGCACTGATAACAGCACCACTGCCAGTTAGGACCTGGCTGTAATTGTTATAAAGAATTACAAAATGAAATAGGCAATTAAAGCCTTATAAACCATCAGAAGAATAAGCCTCACTGGATACATTACTAAATTCACCCAAATCATTACAGCTAAACAGCCAAAAAAAAAAAATAGTTCAGTACCTATCTGTATCAATGCTGTGGCAAGTTCTCTGGGTCATTGCTAAGGATATTCCTGTTCAGATAGAAATGGGAAAACTTCACTTTATGAAGCTGCTTAAGGAACTGTGTTTCACAGCTGTAGAAAGGGAATCCAGTACATGTGTTTGATTATAAATTGGGGTAAAACAAGACAAAGCACTCTAATCTGGAAAATCCAGTTAAAAAACAATAATCCAGACTGATTCACACTTGATCCCCAAAATCCTAAAACACAATATGCAAATACAATAAGCTTTTAAAAAATTCTAAATCTGTCATCTGTTGCAGGCCAATTCTTTTAACACTATCAAACAAGGCTATTATTTCAACATTCTGTTTATAAAGCAAGTCAATTTCCAGAAAGCTGAAAATAAAACAAACCTGAGAAACACACCTGCCCTATGTTCACATTTCCTCAAATACACCCTCCTCTGTCTCCACCAGGAACTATTCCCTAAACAAACTGAAACCTGAGTACTTGCATGAGGTTTCCCCACACAATTTGTTGCTCAAGTGAGACTACAAGATTGAACAATATGCCAGGACCCTAAGAAACACCTTATATGTGTTAAATGTGTATAACGTGTGCACTGATTGTGAAACTGCAGTTAGTCTAACACATTGCAGGATTTGCAACGCATGCACTTTCATACAGATTTTTCTGGAAATCCCATGTAGAAACACAGGAATTCTACTTAAGATTGCCTGGAGTCCTCCTCAATACCACAAATCTTATTCAAGTACTTCTCCACTGAGAAGACAGAGCTATCAAAGTTGTGTATACTTCTCTCAAACAAACGTGGATTCAAATGCCCATAGCCTGGCATGGCATCAGCTACTTCAAGTACCTGGAGCAGAAGCAAATTAATACTTGGCTGAGTTACTTTTTCTCTCCTTGCTTGCAGCTGTTGGAGAAAAACCAACCATGTCAATAACTACTTAAAGTTCCTGTAATTCCTTAGCCATCTACATATGCAGTGCAGACTAATTTTTGTGGTGAGCAATTCCCAGAAAGCATCATATCTCAAGAGATCAAAAAAATGCATGGTATTATAGGTAGTGTTTTGCAGGAGAGTGGCTCTTTGTTTAGAAGACTTTCCATGAACAAATAATAAATCCTAATACTCAGATACTTGTATTTGTTAATGGCTGTTTTTTAAATCTGATTTTCATACCGTACCTACCATCGTTTTCCTCAGATTAGTATGATTATGAGGGCTTTCTTTCGCCAATACAGCATACTAATCAGTTAAGCTTTAATAGGAATCTCAGCCTTTTACCATTTCATTCTACCATCCTATGAAGGTCAGCCTTAAATTTAATTTTAGGTATTACACAGCAAAATCATAACAGATTATTTGCATATTAATGATGTTGGACTTTAAAAGTGAACATAGCATACTGCACAATACTACACAAATTGCAGTTGTATAGCCCCAGACTGCAGTTAAGTTTTCTATCCTTCTATCAAGAATCCATAATGAAAAGGATTTAATAACCTAAGAAACAGCTGCACCTTGGAAGCTTACACAAATATTACCAGTAGGTAATACAGACAAGAAACAGCCAAGAATTATTATCACGTGGATGACCCATGTACAGTTAAAAAATACAGCAGTGTATGAGTAGGAAATTATTAAGTTTTATTAGTGCATTATGATAAACAGTGATAATCTGTAAACTGAGGTTACAGATTACATAAGAGATCTTGCTGATGAATGATTTAACATTTTAAGACCACAGATACAGTATTGTTTGTTATCACAGGTGGAGGTTCTGGATAACAGGATTTAGGGCTTGGGGTTTCTAGTGTTTATATACAAACCATGACTGAAAGTAAACAGTTCTGAAATTATAGTCAAATAGGAATCAGGATAGCAGGACCTTACAGGATAACCACGCTTCAACCTTCAAAGGATGTCAGAGTACAGTGCAGCAGTGGTCCAGCATTCTTGGGACCAGAAATTACTGCTGGGAAAACGTAAGCTTACATTCTCTTGAGTGCATTGAAACATTGATATCAACAGGAGGTCAAAGTTTCCTAGAAAAATAAATACAAATGTCTTACCTAAAAAAACTCAACTCATATTTGTGATTATCCCTGTTAGCACCAAATTCAAACACAATCCAAGAACAGGGCAGGCACAACAGACACCCAGCCAACTGTGTAATAACTTTAAGGATGTCCTGAAGAAATGCAGACAATGTATATCAGATATAAAATAAAATAAGACTTGGTTGAATTTGATACCACAGTATCCACCTCATTTTATAGGTCAGCTGTACTGTCAGCAGGATACAGTGGCTGCAGATAGGACTACAGCTCTTTACCTCCACCGCCCTCCATCTGAATTACACTTCCTGACAGCTCACCAACTTCCTTGGACTGCATCTCAAACAACTAACACACTGAACCTGGAAGTAAACATTAAATTCTTTAAAAGTTATCAATACTGTTATCAACTGTAGATCAAGCACTCACTGGTGCAACACCAAAGATAGGCGGAAGATGACCAAGTCATTTTGGAACATTCTCTGCATTTCAGAGCAACAAAACAATCCCAAAGGTGCACAAGTGGAGAAGGATAAACACACATATCACTCAGCATCTGCTTTGAAAGTACACTCAATCTTTTAGAGACATCCATAAGAATCACCTTCTACTGCTCAAATAGTACCTCTTCCAGATTGTAGAACCTATCAACATAAGGTTTGCACATATTGACATGCATCAGTTTAGTAAAACAATCTCCTTTCACCTGCCTCAAGTCTGCTTGTTCAATTCATTAGGGTCAACACCAAAAGGAATGCAAACTAATTCATTACTTCTATTGTTTATTCTTTTCATACTGTATTCCAGTAGTGAGGAAAATCCTGCAGACCCCCATGTTATTTGAAATATCCAGAAATAGTACCTTGATGCCTAGCTTAATCACATTTTGGATGTTCTACAGTCATCATTGGTCCCAGTCAATGATTTTCTTTGTGGCATATTTTAATTTATATCTGCTCCTCTCTTAATCCAGATTCAATTTCAATAAAATAACAGTGAATACCATTAGCTAAAATACCTAATCTATGAAAATGTGCCCCAGAGGTTCAGATCCTCCCTCTCCGGTGGCTGTTGATACCACACTTAAAGACCTAGCCACACAGCGGATGTAAGCAGAGCAGAGGCTGCATCCTTCTCATGATGGAGCTGCAGACTATACTGTGCACAGCATGGCATCGGTTGTCCCCTGAGACTCCCTGTCACTTGTGCCTCATAAAGATCCCATTTCCATTTGCTTTAAAATACTGAAACAAAGCACTACTTGATGTTTGGGGTGATAAGGAAATAGCATTCCTTGTAGAAAGAATCCCACAAGTCAGCTACATTATGATTCAAGGGTTCTTCTAACATATCTTTTGGTACACACTATCCAGTAAGACCGAACTCTTTTCTATATGAATTGCTGCCACGTCACTATCAAAGAATAAACCTGAAAAGTCAGACAAAAATTCTTAGTTTTATACTAGAAACATTACAAGGAGGCAGTCTACCCCTTTTCCTTACAATACTACCCCTTATGCAAGCCTATAGTCACTTAGCAACTTGGTGGTAACTGCCTTTGTTTCAAGAATATTGATAACTAGATTATGAAACTACTGTTTTGCTAAAAATAACATCTTAAAAATAAAGGACATGTCAGTCAAGTTATTCCTATTCTAGGAAATTCTATGTGTACTCTGAGTCAGATTGCTTTGACAGATAAAAGCACACAGTCAAGACATAGCTTGACAAAGTTTCATATACATATATTATATTAAGTTTTCAGGATTTATTGAACAACAATGTCATCCAATTCTTGAGATATTTTTATTATGCTGAAAATTAAACAAAAATCCATCCTTTCAAAATCATTTCTACACTTAGGAAAAATTATTTTAAGGTCAGCCCTCAAATTCAGGCATTCATGTTATGATTTATGAGAAATTGCCTACTTAGGCAGCAAATCAAGGACCAGAGAATTAGCATTTCTTTTATTTTATATTCTACATACATACAGATGCTTGATAAACTGTGTTATTAACAGGTCACACCATCAGAGATAAAGTGTTTTATGAAAAAGAAAAAAAATAAGTCACTATATTACTCAATTTTTATGTGCACTTTTTTTCCAAGAAATTCTGTGAGGCAACTTAAATAGATGAATCAAGTCTAAAGCTAGTTTTAAAATACGAGGATGGATATGTTGAGAGATTCATTTGTATTCCCCTCTCCTCTGTTGTTCACTGAAGCCTTAACACATGGAAAATGTAACATACTATTTTTATATACCTATGCATGATAGTATTTATGGGGAAAACTGTGTAAAAAGAGAGGAAGCAGCTGTAAATTATCTTTCTTTGAGATTAATATGCAACAGAGAATGAAGCAAAACCAAATGAAGTCAAGAAGTTCTTTGAGAGGGAAGGTGTAATATGCTTTAACAGGTGAAAAGGAAGCCAGAGCACAACTAGCTAAAGCATTAGTTTAAAGCTGAACCCCAAACAACTAAGAGAATGCAACACAGATGTTTCCAATGATCCATCCGCACAAACATGTTCTAATGACTGCTCATTCACAGCCAAAAATACAGATCAACAAGACTGCTCTAATACTCATTACTTCTTTGCTATTCTGTGCACTTCTTAATTTTCCAAATGGTTTTAAAAATCTCTTGGCTCTGTGGCCAGAAAAAAAATCTGAAGCCATTTTTCAGGACCAATTTCTCTGTCCGTCTGCTATGTGACCCCCTGTACACAGGTGACAAGCAAGTGGCAGAAACTGCATTAATCAATTTTTACACAAATCATCTGACTGATTCATTTTGATCTCCCAGTAGACAGTCACTAAGAGAGCGCAGAGTTGACAAAACCCAACAGAAACAGCAAACGACCCCTTTGGCTGAAGACAAATTAAGAGTAGAATAGGAAATAGACATTCTGCACTCCAAATGGTTCCTCCTGAGTAGGGCACAGAGCCAAGTGATAGGATAGCAAATTTTCACAGAAATGGCATAGCGGAAGCCTGGTTTTACAGCTGTAACAGGATTCTAGGAACAAAAGGAAAGAGAAAAACAAAGCAAAGCAAAAGCAAACCAAACCAAAATGTGGTCCAACAGAGCACATGAGGTATTGAAAATTAAAGAGCTTGACTATAAGAAGGAAAAGTCAGAAGAGCAACTACTTAAATAGAGCAAGAAAGTAAGAGGGGATGGAATAATCACACGAGGTTAAAAGCCAATCAGCAACATTACTAGTCTGTGTTAAGAACGAAAGAGGTTGACATAAGCAGTGGTTGACAAAGGAAGAATAGTGTTATATTTAAAAAAAAAAAAA
>VXBJ01007276.1:237680-289457 GCA_013400055.1 Nycticryphes semicollaris
AAAAAAAAAAAGAGAGTAGATTGTTGTGTAGTGCTGGACAGCTGGAAATTGAATTAAGCAGAAATAGCGGCAAGATGACAATGGCTTGTTAGTAGTGAATATTCACATTCAGGAAGGAAGTGCGCAAAATTAAGACGTGAATTAACTTGGAGTGAAGGAACTATGTTTAGTGGCAGAAGTTTCTCCAAGAAGCTGTTGCAGCCTAAGAGAATCACAATCAGCTGACAGAAAGTCGTTGAGATAGAAAAGGGCAATATATGTGGCTGCAGAAAGAATCCAAAATCCAATTAACTAACCATAAAGAAAAAAAAAAAAGTACGTTAAGAGTAGAAGTAATAAATAGAAACCTTGGTAAAGTTTGCAACATATAAGACTAAAAGAAGCTGTACCTATAAGCTGGTTGGTTTGGAAATAAGAGCTACTTACAGAAACAGGGCATTTCAAACATTTTTTCCAGCCTTTCGAGACATTTTAGATATAAAAAAAAAAAAAGGGAAAGACATCATGAAACCAAGTTGATTCCCCTAAATCATGTAGGTTTGCTTTTTTAAAAAGAGAAAATTAAAAACGGGAAAAATGAATGTTTCAGTGGATCCACAGTAAGCAGAGGTAAGAACATTCTTTAAGAAATCCATTTATGGAATCCAAATCTTTATGAAGTAACCAAGACTGAGCTGATACAAAGCAATAATACACCTCTGATAGCACAGTCTCAAAGACTTGAGTAATCCTCTAAATGAATGTTTACTACAATTCTCAACAGTAAACCTACTGTTTAGACTGCTGCTCCGGGTAATTCCAACAGATTGCTTGAATGATACTGTCTCAATACACTTTTTTTTTTTTTTTTTTTTTAATATACTCTTTAATGACTAAAGTTTGGACCAGATGATCTGTCAAGGTTCCTTTCAACCTGGGTTATTCTGCTATTCTATGATTATTGTAACATAAGGACTGAAACATGACTAGCCAGAAAGACATTTCTGTCATATTTAAATGGCAATTACAACCTTTAATGGATTCTGTTATTTCTCATCATCTCAATAATAAAAAACTCACTACCACTGGAAGTTAAGGATCAAGTGCTTCAGTCCTCACAGCAACTCAAGCATGGATTAAAAGCCCCATCATGCTGCAATACATCAGCAAGGTCAGGAGAAGTCTGTAGTTCTACCAGCTTCTGTACTACCACACATTGATTCTTTCCATTCTCCTTCCTGCCAAAAAAGACAAAAACCACAAAACACCCAAAACCCCACCTATTTGACATTAGTACAAAAATGTTTTATTAGGCTGCATCAGTTTCTAGGTAGAAAACAAAGAAACAAACCTCACCTTTGGTTAAAAATTATACTGCTTTATACAATCTGCTACAAACAGATCAATGCTTCAGGAGGTTGATGCATCCAAAGGCAAGCTCACTTACTTTTGAGGGGGGAAGAGGCACAGGAGACATGACGAGTTTTTTTAAAATTTAAATTTACAAAAAAAACCAAAAAACCCCACACAATTTATTTGAGAGTCCAACTGAGTACAACATAAATACTTCATGGCTTTTTCATTCAACACACACACTGGCCTATCAGTTTAGAATCTTTCAAATGCCACAGTACAAGACATCCCGTTCTCCAATTCCTGACCAATTTCAAAGTATTCCTTCAAGTCTTTTCCAAATTTATATTCTTCATAATTGAGCACAATTTTTGTTTGCTTCCCAACTACAATGCCGTTACAGAATCAACACTGGGTACGCAACCAGCATTCCCTCAGGCAGATAGTACAGCTGAAGGATGGATTTTGTGCATTTGTATGCTAAATTTATATAGGCTAAACTTAAGAAAGCTATTTTTAAAAGAAACTGTTATATCTAAAGACAAAAATAAAACCAGAGACAAATTATTCTACAACTTTTACAAAAGTACTCTACCTAGCTTTCGTTGTTTTCCTGTTAAGTAAATTTAACAAATTTCAGCTGCCAAAAATTTTATCAGATAACCTTTTGGACTATTTTAGATATTTCCAGACACTTGAATAGGCACTTCAATAGTTCTTTAGGAACTTGTCACTGATGCGGGTGAACAAATATAACAACTGGAGGTTCAAAGCTTTTGTTTATTTAAGCTTTCAATTTTCACCTCAATCAGGAAAAGAATACTTTGTACAAGTGCTTTGAATGCTTTGTGCAAACGCTTCCCTTGCTTCTAGCAAGACAATATTCTTTTAACAGTTCTGTTCTCGTCCAAGTCATTGATCCAGTCATAAAAAACTGCTCTTGCCATTACTACTGTGTTCCTGTTCCACGAAGTGTGACAAGAGGCAGCAATTTAAGAAAACTAACACAGCAGGGGCTGATATCATGTTATCCATGAAAAGCATTTACTAGATATTTGATCCAGCAAGTTTATGCTGCAGCTTCCCTTCCAGCTGAGCCTGTCCTCCAAAGACATGTCTAAGGAGACAACACAGGACAATTAGATACCTAAAGCAATTTTCCTATAGCCATCTAGATTTAGGGGATAAAACCACCTAAGAAACTTCACTGTCTGTTGCCTATGTTGCACAATATTATAAAGCTATCTCAGACCCGTGCTGTAAAATTTTAAACTAAATGGAAGTTTCCTTCAAAACACTAATGTTACAGAATTTGAGCTGCAATAGGGTTTTAACTCTGTCTGATGAACACAGCAAGAGAGCAGCTGACAGGGTGTGCCAGACTTTTCCTATGAAGTTGTTCCAACTAAACAGTTACTAGAGATTGTTTTAACTTGGACAAACGGGTAGGCTCCTCCCTGATACAAGGCCAACAAAACTTTGCATAGTTTATATTCTCTCAAGCCTCCCCACCCTTCATATGTTGTTTTTTCCTTCTTGTTAGGATATGCATAATCAAACTACAAACACCAAGTTACGTAAAAATCTTAATGGAAGTAGGCTGGAGGAAAAACACTGCCTGCTGTAAAATGCAGAACAATTGTTTGTGGTAGCATATATACATGCATGCACAAGACCATGACCTTGTTTTTATTGCTACAGCTAGAGATGTTCATATATTACACCACTGAGGAAGAACTAAACAGAATTCCTTCAAAATTCCCTCTGGGACTGTATTTTATAGGTGGCACTATACTTGCTCCTGTGGCAACTGAGTATAAACTGGAGGATGCAGGCAAATCACAGCAGAAGATCAGGCATCAGTGCTGATCTGTTCTTTTTCTATTTAACTTGCTTTAAAAAGATTATTTATAGATTAAAATCACAAAAAGAAAATATTTAGAGATGAGGACAGCATTATTCATGCTTTTCTTTGACAAGACAGCAGTAAAACCTACCTAATGATGGAAAAGCTTGATGTAATATTCTGATCGGCTTAGCAATTTCTTTGTTAAGTACTTCTTACATGCCGCTCTGCACTGAAAATTATTTGATAGCACAGTCCTCAAAGGTCATAAGTATGATGAAAACTTAAAGGATTTGACTCCTACAGCTTGGAGCAGTATAAAAGGATAAGATTTTAATCTGATGTTTATCTACTAAAGGAGTCTATAATACACCAGCCACCAGTCAGGCAGAAAGAGAACTTCTGGTTTTCTTGACAAACTGATACAACTCCTAAAAGCAGAGATACATGGCAACTGATAGAAATACTTTCTGAAGTGCAACTGGAAGGGAACAATCCAGATGTTTTCTGCCCAGTATGATTCAAGTTCAACAATCACAGTTCAACAAGCACTGTGCTTCATATATGGTATTATAAATACCGTGCACCATAGAAACTGGGAAAACTGTTCAAAATGAACTCAACCTCAGAGCAAACTTACCAGTTTTAATGATTTTGGTACAATGAAAATGGTTTGCACCAAAGCTAGCAATTAGTGGATACACACACAAGTCTTATGTGCATAATTGCTATGCTTAAACTTGAAGGAATAGTTACTATAAAACATTGTTTATTACACGCTTACTTCTAGCTCTGCATTTTTATCACATATAAGATAGCACCAAACCCTGCCAAAAGCCTCACTTGGACAAAGAACAAACAAACTACTTTCAAAGACAGCACGACATTCAAGCATTTTAACCTGGCATTAAACTTGATGCAAGCATCTGCCATGTTCTGGGCAAAACACTGCAATGCAATATGCGGCACTCACTGGTGGAAGCTACTGCCAGCTCTTAAGCAACACCAACCTACCCAGCACAAGTAACTCCCAACGAATGGATAAAGCACTGCAGAGCCACCATCCTATTCTGAACATGGAGAGGGGAAAGGAAGTCTGCAACTACTTTGTGTAAGGCTTCATTGGAGTTTTCGGATGGCTCCATGGAAAAGGTTACAAGTTCCAACTAAGAATAACTTAATCAATCTTCCTTTATGATGAATGGGGCAACATAGAGCTTCCAGTGTACAGCTTCCAATGTCGAGCTTTGCAACTAACTTATTTGTTCCATAAAACACTTACTGCATCAATAGAGGCCTTATATCTATAAATATTAACCCTATTCCCTTCTGAGTACTATAAAGTTGCATCTGACTAAATAAACATATCCCATCCAGTTTGCTGTGGTTGTTTTGCTCATGTTTTTTCTCTCCTTTCTTATTTTTCTGATGTAATCTCATTTGAGATTTTGGCAATCTTTCCAAGGAGTCCATGTATGCATGAAGGGGAGGGAAAAGCAATTCAGAATAAAACTGAAGGCATCATTAGTAATACAAGTTCCCTGGACTGACGCACAATTTCATAAAACTGAAAGTGATGCACAATAGATAACTGTTAAGCTTTCTCAATCTGTAACAATTCTATTGAAGGGGAAAGAGTCTAAACAGCAGATGCATATTTGCACACCTTCAGCTTGCAATTTAGAAAATATTTGCTGCATGCAAATTATATCAAGTACTGTGTTGGGGGGTGTGCAGTGTGTTACCCTTAACATATATTAAGGGTATTATTCTCAGTGAGATCAATAAATGTAGCCTACCCACCAAATAAGTTAATGATTTCCCCTATTGTATTTTCAGTAAGCACAAGAAGATCAATAATGAAGAACAGAAGGTAAATCTGGCTCCCACCCAAAAGCCATTAGTTTTTCACTAATGTAATTTGATCACTGGTAAAGTATTTCAAAGACACTTACATGACATCAGATTTTTAAGTTTTTTAATTCTTTATATAAAGTGGAATTTGAAAACTTATTATCAAGAAGACTAAGTGATAGTTGTACTCCTAAAACTCCTTTTGAGAGCTATGAGGTTAAAATATCAGAAATACCTAACGAAGACAAAAGATGTTCTGATAAAGAAGGGAAAAGAGGCTTGGTAAAGAACTGCATTCAATATCACAATCACTTATTGTAAGTAGATGAAAGTAGTTATATTTTGACAGTTTAACATGAGCACGCTGCATCCAAAACATCAATACCAGTGGCAAATGCACTGAGCTGTGATGCAATGCAGAAACTTTTTGAGACAACCCTTGTCTGTGCTCACAATCTCCAAGACACAACACGAGATACATCTAAGCACAGATGGAAGCAACTGCTTCCAGTTTCTACAAGCCCTGAGGTTAGCAGCTAGGAGTAGATTGAAAAAACATACATATGTGTATAAATGTATGTATACACTTAATATAAGTTTATTGAGACACTCACAGTACACTACCTGACTGTAACTATGTTAAGAAACAATTAAAAAATATCAATGCTGTCTTTTACCCAACTTAATGGTCAGTCCGCAGCAGTGAATACAGGTCATTGAGTACACAGCAAGAGGAACTAGATGTTTATTTGCTCTATAGGTACCTGAATGATTAAGCCTTCATCTAAAGAAGCCATAACCAAGCTAAAACTGATGGTTTTGAACTTCACCCTTGGTAAAAGTGGAGGGAAGAGAAGCTTGTTTGCAAATCCCGTTTTTCATAAGCCAGAATAGGGAAAACAAACATTTTCGCCATGAACCAGTACAAAACCTATGCTATTTTTGCTGAACAACAAAAAAAAACCCTCAAAACCCTCAGCTAAGACCTGAACCCAGAGCACCACGCGTGCATGGTTAGAGGCTTATAGTTGGGAAGTTGAAGTATGAAACATCTCTTGGGCTTTATTTATTTTTTTATTTCTCTTAGAACAGAATTCATCAATGTAAAGGGCCTTAGCTCACCCCAAAGAAAAGCTGGTAATAACATTATGCCTATGCATACATAAAATTCTAATTCCTTATTTTCAGTAAAATTTAAATAATTTTAAAAGTTTTAACAAAAAGCTATTTCAAAAGGAGAAATAAAGGCAGAGTAAACGTCAGAGAATTCCTCCACACTCCTACGGTGGTTAATTAATGCTAAAAGGAACTGTAGCAAAGACAAAATAGGGGTCCTGAAGTGACCTATTTGCTTCAATCCTATCACTTTTAGGAAGGATTTTAACTCCACTTAGACTGATTTTTGAAGCAATGTTAATAAAGGGAAAAATATATCAATTCACAAAAAGTCATAATCATTTTTGCATATTTGATGATGTAAACATGGTTTCCAATTGAGAATTAACATTATAGAGAAATTGCCTGTAGAGAAATCCTTACAGGAAGTACGCATGGGTGGGGCTTTTTGGCATAGCATTTAATGACTTTTTGAATTTGGTATCATCCCTGGAAATAACTTTGCTAAGCAACAAATACAAGCACCAGCCTAAAACACACACAACAGCTAAAGAAAATATCAAGTAATCTGTTATGTACACAATCCCAAGAAGGCATTATCTCCTTCAGGAGTATAGCAGATCAACATTGGAATGATTTTTATTTTTTTTTTTACTAAATTAATGAAGCAAAGCAAAGAAGAAAATGGAATGAGCCTAAGTAATTAAGTGTCTCCTACAACGTCCAATTATTAACGAAGTATTATACAGAAATTGTGCTGAACAAACCCAGAAAACTGTTTCCCAGGTTTTCTAATCTGAAAATGTAAACAAAAAAAAGGGGAAATGTGGAAACAAGATACTGCCTATATAAAATGGCATATAAAAGCTGACAATGCTTGTGTTTATTTCCTTATTTTCTATGGTAAAACAATTACTGTATGAAGACTGAATAAATATAGAATGACTTAGTATGATTAAATTTTACACAGGTATATGCCAACAGTCTTGTATCTAAGCATATCAGAAGGTATCCAGCAACTGAATAGGGGAAAAAAAAAATAATCTCTGTAGCTTAACCATCAGAAAGTAGTAATATTACTGATCTTTTTCCTCTGTGCTGAAGCTATTCTGAAGAAATTAATCTATGTAATAATGTATTTAAAAAAAAACACCACCCATCTAGAAGTAAACCCAAGTGATCTCTCAGAACATCTTCTTGTCCTAAAGACATAACCAGTCACCTTTTACATCATTCCTGACAATTCCACCACCTCTTCCCAAAGGTCTCTAATGACATAATATATAACTTTTCAAAGCTTGCTCCACCAATGACTTAATATTCTGTCAAAAAAAAGAAGTCAACTGCAGTTGTTCATGGTTCTCATGGCCAGAGATTCTTGCTCACACCTTTTGCACCAGTTCAGCTGCACAAGCACTAATAAAAAGCTTCAGTAAACTGCTATGGTCAGCTCATTATATAGACACGTGAACATCAGCTTAGGCTCTAGGAAGGCAGCAAGAGGCATCAGTCCATGGAAGTCCAGGCATAAACACGAGGAAGTTGCCATTAAACTAGAACCTAAAGACGTATGTGTGGAAACCACAGAATGTTACATCAGTTTAATTCTACCCACACTAACAAATTGTATCACTTCAACTTAGTCAGCACCAATGCAGAATTCACACAAAATCTGTGTGAAGTAGACCTCTGAGCAACTGGAAGCAAAAACAGCCACTGATTGCATAATTAGAAAATTTTAGATGGATCAGTAGCCAATTAAAGAAAGTCTTCATATTTCTGTGCTTTAACATTAAAAAAGCCAACATGCAAGGAATAGTACAATTACTTTCCACATTTTCTGCATTGCAGAGTCCTTTCCACTGATTCTGGAATAGTTTCTCCATTGGCCATCAAAAAATCATCAGGTATTTTCAGATAAAATGCAAAAGTACTAGGCAGAGAACTGGTGATAGCAGCCACACTTTTGATACCAATAGTTAGTATTTAAGAAACTCTTCCAAGACATAGGAATACTTAAAATACCTTTTCTCTGGGGGATAGAATATGAGTCCTTATGTCAAAGCCACTACCCGCAACAGGTAGCTCTTGTATTAAGTACAGTTCCAGAAATATTTCTCCTGATCCCCAACTGAATATAGCAACCTATGCCCAGATGTTCAGCCTGCTGTGGCAGTCTGGGTCCATAGGGCTAGGGAAAGCACCACCACTGGTCTCCAGTTGTCTTCAAATAGCTGCCCAGGTCTTGCAGCTGTCCAGCTTGCAGAAGACTGGACCACCAGTTGATATGCATGTTCTTCAGCTGACTGAACTTGTTGTATTTTGCATAAATAAAAAAGAGAACACATGAGGAGAAACCTGAATTCTTTTCATTCAAAGCTCCTGCTTTCTACTTTCCCATTTTCAGTTCAGCTACCATGCTAAAACCTCAATTGCACTTCACCTCCCCTTGAACTACCCATGAAATTATGGCCAATTTCTGGCAGCCATCTCAAGCGACCTTCAAAGGAGCAAGAGATACAGTTCATTCCTGTATAATACTCTATTCAACCCAGGATGGGGGGAACAACGAATTCATATTTGGAAAAACAACTTCACAGCACCATTGGCTTCAGGAGCAAAAACCAGAATACACAGCTTATGTTGGAAGTGTAACTGCGTGGTGTGGTTAGATACCTGCTAAAGTAAGTGCGCTGTAAGAGCACAAAGGAGGATATTCACAGAACTACTCAAGCCAACAAGGCAAGGATCTGTCCCTCTGTATGCTTAGAAATAGAAGAAAAAAAAAAACAACCAAACCAAAAAAACCCAACCAAACCACAAAACCTTCTGGGTTAACTGCAAATAGTTTTCTAAGGTATTTACTGCCTGTCTTTTGAAAAATTCTGTGACATGGTCAATAAGACTAAATATCAAAGGAAGGAAGAAAAACCCAAGACACTCTCTCCCTTACTTTTGTATATTATTTCTTATGATTTCTTTGCTTCTTATGCTTCTCCAGCACCATTCTTGTTTGCATAAAAGCCATCCAAAAAAACTCCTGAACTGATAATATGTTAATAACACTACTGAACACACAACCACAAGGGGGAAAAAAAGTTCCACTCCCAGCTTAAACAACTTCAGCTTTACAGTCAGATCCCAAGCTTTTTACCAGATGCACTAGAAAAGAGTGGTGCAGCTAAGCCGAGAATGTTGAGACACACAGGAATTTAGGTTCAAAAGGAACCATCTGGTTCATTCAGTTCACTGCAACTGTGCTAGATTTTTTAGTTCTGAAAGGTCAATGTCACATCCATATGTACAAACTGGAACTCTTCCAATGTATTATAACAACAAAAAAAATTAAATTTTATTAGTTGCTCACACGTAATGACAGGGTGTCAAAAGAAATAACACACCGAGAACTGTGCACAAACAAGTAGGAGAGATCATTGGTGTCCTATATTTCTGAAATGACCTTTTTAGTATTTTATACTTAATTCAGAATTCTAAATAAGGGTAAGAACTATTTTTAAAAAATGTTTCAATTGTGTTTCAATTATGTAAGACAATGATGACAAAATTAAAGCAGATCTGATCCAGTAACTGTCACTAGGTCTGCTAGTGTGGAGGAGGTGATAAATATCCACTTTCAGCTCTGAATTTCTTGTATTTTCTGTGTTAAATCCTCTTCTAACATTAAAATAAATAAATAAATAAAAAAACCCACCAGTTTTCATCTTCTCTGTTCTGCCTACAGCCACCCCACCTCTGTGTTTCCCATCTGTCTACTCAGTTCTTGCTGTTCTTCAGCTGAATAAGTCCCAGAAGATCTCTGTTGGCTTTGCTTGCCAGTAACTTGGCCAGCCCCATTACGCTAGCAGGCTAGAAGGTTGCAGGTAAGCCAGCTGCTCAGTTTCCACCAGTCTGGCAAGCAGTCTTACTATAGCTTTCTCACCTTAACCTGTCTCCAGTTTCATATGACAGGCATTATGTACACCTTTTTGGAGCATTAACGAGTATTTCCTTCTAACCAATTCAGTATTTAGTACTGTCAAATAAAAAATTCCAGCATATAACTCAAACACAAATTTTAAGGAAGAATCTCCCTTACTCTTCCATCTTGTTCTGTTCAATATTTGATACCTCTAATGCTTCACTACCCCATCTCTGAGGCCTAAGGGTATTCTCCCTGCTCAGCATCTCTACCCATGCTTACAAAAATGCAGAGAACAATTATGATATAATGTATTTTCAACTCAACACAGAAAGGAAAACATTTACCTCTGATTATAGCAATTCATGCAATTTGTCAGTTACAAACTGAGCAGTAAAGAAAAGTAGCTGTCACAATGGCTGATGTTTAACTTTCTGTATCTCATCTTGAATGAATGTGCAACTAGGCAGGATTATTTTATATCCCCAAATATAAATCCCTTAACAAGTCAGTTTCTATGTGTATTCTTCCAACTGACAAATTCAGTTCTAAACAGCAAATTATCAAATTCCTTTTAGAAAAGGACAAACTGTGTTAGTCCAAGGAAACTAAGAACACAAAGATATGTTTACCTAATACATAGCAAACCTGAGTAAAATGGGACAAGAGTCAAAGGCTGATAAAGGTGTTTCCAAGACAGAAATTGGTAGCTCAGATTTAAAGCATGTGTTGCTTGAAATGGAAAGTAGAATCCAGAGGTAGCCACCATTGTGTCTTACTCATTGTATCAAATCACAGAAAAATGGAAGGTCTCCAGGTATATATTCTGTTATCCCAAGATATAGTTCATCTAAGACCATTTTGGGAGGACAGGTAAAATGCCATCCCTGCATTAACTTACCCTTACTAAAGAAAAACTTTTTCTTTATTTGTAACACAACTTCTTGCTGCAACTAAAACGGCTATTGCTTCACAGCCATCAGGGATAGCAAACCCCACAGTTTATTTTGCCACAATTACCTTTAACTACAGCGGCAGCAGCAGCTGTTCCCTACTCCTTAGTTTTGTGCCATTAATTATTTCCAACTAAATAACTAATTGCACTTGACCCTACTAATTTGCAAAACCCTACCAATAGTAAGCTGTGCCTGAGGGCTCTCTCAATACAATTATGCAGCTTTTCAGTGCCTACCGTACAGTAATTTTATTTAGATCCTGAATACTTCTCGTTGTCATCAATGAGAAACTCTGCTGAAGTCAGGACAACTTCTGTTTCTTCCTTGCTCAGGATATGTTATCCTGTTGCACAAAGACATTAGATTCAGCTAAGATCATTCAATCAAAAATCCATGTTGTCTGCTACACGCCAACATAGGGGTGGAAGAAATGAAAGAGGGCTTGGTTCCCCAGAAAGCCAATTAAAAAACAAATTTAAAAAAATCCATTTACTGAATAGAGTTAGCCTCATGAACAGGATCGTTCTTTAAAATAAGACTACTTAGACAAAAAAGATATCTGACTCACTCTTGGAACATTTGAATGCTAAAGGAAGAAGGGTTGAGGCTTGCTTCAAAAGGATAGTGATTTGAACATTTCTTTAAGAGATGGGAGATCTAGATTCAGATTTTTCTGCAATCTGTGAGGATTGAAACCTGCAATCCTTACATCCACAAAGAGTATCCCAACTGCAAGTCTAGGGAACAGCCTCAGGAAATAAATTTTTAAATCCTTCCTTGAAGTTCTGTATAAAGGGAGAATAAAAAGCAGAACACTCAGATGGAAATGAGAAATCTTCTGTTTTGTCTCACTGCCCTCAGCATACGTGTGCATATATACACTCTGTAGCTCTTATTTTAACATAAGCATTTGTACATATGCATACAAATATAGTTTCATTCAATAACTTTCAATAAATGTACATTTTGTGTGCATGTGTGGGATGTCTCACACCACTAATAAAGTCGCTGCATTCTACATCCTATGTTTTGCAAGTTTTAACATAGTGTTTAGTGGGAAAAAACACCAACCACCACAACAAACAGAGTCCATGAAACAGTATCTTCCGCTTAATGCACAAAGAATTGGAATCTTCTGAGATTCATGGAGCACTTATTGCTCTTCCACTTGAGTGGCAATGAAGCACCAACACGTAGTCCCAAGGGCAATCAAAAGTTACTTCAGAGCTTTGGGACAGTTGGTAAGGGAATCTGAGGCACAGGTTATTTTTTTCCTGTATCCTCCCAGTTGCAAGCAGCAGCACCAGAAGAAACAGACAAGCTCACTTTATTACATGGCTCCAAGGCCAGTGTCAGCATCACAATTTCAGGTTTTTTGGTAACGGGACGATCTACACAGGACCAGGCTTGCTGGCATGAGCAAGTCTTTGCTCACAAGCTAGCAGGACTCATTGACAGAGCTTTAAACTAGGTTGATGGCGAACAGTGGCAGTATCAGGCCTGCCTGTGACAAGCTGTGGGATGACACACCAACTTTAGATAGGGCCCCAGCAAGGGCCCTCAGCATATTGCTCTGAGATATGCTGGCTACACTGAAGCACACTTGAAATCTTAGAGAGAGAAGACGGGGACTCCTGAGATAATAGGAGCCAACAAAGAAACACTGGTGAAGTACCTCAAAGGAATTAGGTGACATGGCCAATAGCCCAAACGAAGTGCCTCTACAGCAACACACACATCATGGGCAACAGACAGGAGGAGCTGGAAGCCACCATGCTGCTAGAAAGATATGACCTAGTTGCCATTACGGAAACTTGGGGGCTACAGGCTTTTCAGAAGGGACCGTCAAGGAAGGAAGGTGGAGGCATTGCCCTCTATGTCAAGAGTAGGGTGGAGTGTGAAGACATGCCTCTGAAGAATAATCAAAAGCACGTTGAGAGCCTATGGGTATGAGTAAAAGACCGAGGCAACACTCAAAGGGAGCAACTGATATGCCAAAAAAAAACCTAAGTGACTAAATCACCCTAGGATACCAAAGATATTAACAACTACTCAGTTGGTAGACATTGAAACTAGAAGGTATTTCTAAATGTATTTGTTGCTTCAAACAAAAAAATTCAGTGCTTTCTTTCTAGAAAGATACCTGGAGTAAGGGCAAGAAACGCAGCAGTATATTGATTGCCTACTTCCAGGCAACTGAATTGCATTTTAAGTTTGAAACAGTATAAAGTAGAAGCAAAATCAGGATCACAAACTCTTTCCAACTACCTTGAGATATAATCTCGATTAAGGTAAATTTCACTACAATAACCATAAAGTTATGGTAATGCTCTTAGCATTAAAAAAAAAAAAACAAAACCTATGATATCATAGTTAACCACTAGTTACTGAATAGATTGGTTTCATTTATATATGTTAAAAACCAAAATATTAATTAGACCTTTACTTTTATTAGAAAAGGTAAAAACATAAACCAAAATATTGTACAGCTACTGCCTACTCTGTTCCTGAAATCCAGACTCTCAGAAGTGCTGGCTTGACCTTGAACAAACTCAAATTAACTTCATCTGAACACATTAGCAACAAATAGATCCTTTCTCCCTGTTCCCCAGGATCTCTCACAAAATATCTCTTTACCCATACTTCTTCATTCCAAATATTTCCATCTTCATCCCTCTTAAAGTCACGTGATTGACACGTAGCTTCTGTTCAATGAACTGAAAATATTCTGACTGAAAGTTGCATATCTAAGTAATCAACGAGCTGGTAGCACACAGAGGCAAATATGAAAAGAAGATGAAAGTAATTTTTTTATTTAAAAAAAAAAAATCAGTACACTAAAAGGAAATGCATTGTAAAGTTCATCCCTCCAAGAAAGGCCTTACCCTCAATAGGCAAAGACTGTTACTAAATACTCAGTTTGTTCATACTCTGCAGCTATGCTGTGAGAGAACACCTCATTTTTGAAAAAAAAAAAAACAATGAAGCCACCTCTTCAATTTATTATATGAAATAAGTATTAATACCCTTGAGCACATGGTTTCTCAAGATAAAAGCATCATAATTCTCTGGCTACATTATTAAGATTCGAGTCTCATGGCTCCTCATGGCTACAAATAACATCTAATCAGTTAATCTAAGATAAACCAAAACAAATAACAGGATGTCAAAATCATTAATCTTACCTGACAGGCAGATGTACGTTAAATATTCACCCTGACCCCCAGTAGCTAGGAAAGGAATCTTTTTTTTCGTTCTTCTTTTCACTTGGACGGCTCCCAGCATCCTTTCATCATGTGGGGCAAAAATTTCTTTGCTGATTGCAGATTTGGCATTCATTGTAGATCACAGATATAGCAGACTGCTGCTCTCTAAATATAGAAACATAAATAAATAAAAAATAATATTAGAAACTCTGAAGTTATATGAAAGTCCAGCTAACTTACATAGGAATTAATAGCTCTTACCTTCAAATAAATTCTTTAATGATTCAAAGAATTTAGAAAATTTCATACATTTAGAGTCAGAATTTTCCAAGTATGTCTCACTGAAGTTGTTCTCCACAGTTCTTAAATTCTCTGAAACTAGTTTAGTTTATTTTGGGCAGAAGCTGTCCAGGCTAGCTCTTCAGTATGATACAAAACCTTCTCAGAGGGACACCCTCTAACTTCATGCTTCATAAAAGCTTCGTTAATTCCCCCTTTGGGAAAGCTTTCCAAGGGCGTAGGGAAGGAACACTGTGGTTGAGTTTATCAGTGTCCTCTCTGAGCTTGGTTGTGCGGGCAGACAAGAAGTCAGATTCATAGAAGATACAGAAAGCTTCAGACTCCATAAGACACTTCTTTCAGAAGCGATGCTCTTGGTGACAGTACTTAACTAAGCAGCTCCTGCAACTCTTGTAGCTTTAGCGCCTCATCTCCTCAACTCCTCTGTAACTATCAACTGGGCAACTGCACACAAACAGTGAGTGCCAGAGAAACCACTGGTGTTCACACAGAAAAAAACACATATCCTCTTTTCTGCTAAGTAATTTTCACCCAGGTCAGTTCCTCATTGTGTTTCACAAGAAAACAGCAACCAACTTAGGAGAGACATTAGGAAGGGGGTGGGCAGGGGTGGTGGGTGTAGAGAACGAAGGAGGGAGAAGGGAAGCTGCTTATTCAAGCTCGTCCAGCAAAAGAAAGGTTGATCTGACCCAGCTTACAGAGGCACCTAACTCGAGAGAGAACTCAGTTACAGAGGGTGTATTATCTAGCAGCACCACAGATGTAACTCCAACTAGTTCCGCACTGCAATCTGTTAATAAGTATATAGGTCCCACTGACAAATGCCGCTTTTAATTGCTCAAATACAATGACGCTCCAATACATATACATTAAATTCCACATCTCCACACCATTAAGACTTTCAAGCCCCCAGATCTCTGACACCCTTAGCTTTCTTAGTATGGGCAAGATCATCTTCAGGTCTCAACTACTGAAGCCAGGCATTTTGCCTGTGGGATCATTTGATATTCGGCACAATTTAACTATTAAAAAAAAATAGATAAATTCCAGTCAAATTACATTATGAAGCCAAGAGAGTCACGAACCCATTATTTTTTAGTGTGCATGCTATCAGCAGAGTAATTATCCTCAGACTTTCAGTCCCAACATTTTGTTGGCACTTATGATATTCCCTTATCTAAAAAACAAAAAACAAAACAAAAATAAACAAACCAACCAAAAAAAAAAAAAAAGCTGTATTCATGGAGGTATGAGAGAGCACAAGTTAGTCCAAATCAAATTCACCACCTATTTATTTTGGTATGCAAATAGAGTCCTTTGCCAAAGTAATCTGTAACAGTGTACTTCAGTTAACCATACTGAGGTATACAAACTCTGACAAGCTTTACATGCACCTTTACAAAAATAAATTGCATTTTAAACAAGATGGCCCCAAAGCAAAATTCCAGACCAATTTCAAGGGAAAAAAGAATATGCAGCTCCTGAAAAGGTGTTATTTCATAATTCCTGCATGTAAGTTACCTACCTTTAACAACAAATATATCAACTTGAAAGAAAGAATAAATTTACCTGCTAATTACTTAGAAATGGTTGTTTTCACATTCATATTCGTTGTACCAAAATTTTCCTCTCTTGTGTTATGAAAATATTTGCAGTATATCATATACCAGCATGAGAGCTGCTGGCAGTTTATAACTAGGGTTTTGGATGGTTGGGATTTTTTTGGTGGTGTTTGGTTTTTGGTTTGTTTGCTTTACTGTTTTAAATTCAAGACCACTGTCAATGACTATGGGTTTAATAACACAGACCTCCTTCTGGCTGAGATAAAGATTGATAATCTTGGCAAAAATAACTTCAGTCTCAGGCCTTAACATGATTAAAGATTTTTCAATAAATAGCCTGTTGGGAAAACATACACACATGCTGTCAGATAAAAACATACTCGAGTCACAGCAAATGGAAAAAGTTGCAACAATCTGATGCTGTTAATTCTGCAACTGAGATGTGGAATAGATAGATGTTCTAGACTTTTTTTGAGGTTCACACACTGCAAAATAAAGTGGGATTTCAAGATATATTCAGTGATGTAAAGGCTTCCTAGATTAAGAAATGACATAGATTTTCCTTACCCACAGATGGCTGTAGTAGTAAATATTACTGGATTAGAGTTTCAAAACTTCCATGTATACTTTAAGGATATTATAAGCAATAGATGTCACTGTATATGGCTGCATTTGGGAAGAGTCTGCTGAACAGGAGGCAAGCCAAACAAGAGACACTATCCAAATCTTATTTTATAGATTTCCCAAATAATTTTGCTTTATATGTGCACTGCAACTTACAGCATGAAACTAGAGTGACTGCCACATAGACAATAACCCAAAATGAATGCAAAACCTAGAAGATTTAATTAACATACTTCTCTATGTATATATGCATCTGTATCTTAATGCAAGTGCTATTATGCACATACAACATACAAAATCCATCTTTAGATAATGCCTCGCTCAAGACAGTATTCCAAGGCTGATTAAAACTCCTGCTTCAGTAGGGACACAGAAGACATGACTAGATCAAGCAAATACCGCAGTTTATTGCTTCATACTGTTATTTGCTTTGTGATTAAGCTGGTTGTATATACATCCACCAGAAGCCATACACAGACAGATGCTGTAGACGCCCGGTGTTGTAACTGGAATCTCCCAACTAAATTACACACTCACTACCCAGGATCCTTCTGTTCCCCATACTTGGTTTACAACACCCTCAGATGCTGGAATTAACCAATTAATCTACTACAGTGTTACTTGATATGTTTGCTGAATCTAATGTGGAAATGTACGCACAAACTACAAAAGCCTATTCATTTAAAAAAAGAAAAACCAACTAACTGGACCTGTATGCAAACATACACCTGAGATTGAGTTGTAGGTATAGTTTGGATGAAGCTGTTTTTCATAGCTCAAAAATCAGCAGCTAGGCTTAAATAAGCTACCTTCTCCATATTTACTGGCCAATCAACGGGAGTTGGACTTGATGTTCTTTACAGGTCCCTTTCAAATGGAGATATTCTGTGATTCCAGAAAAAGCAAATGTTATATTAAAGTCTTAAGTAAAGCATTCCCAAACTCTTCTTTCTCAAAAGCAGGCATAATGGAGCCTTATTAGTCTTACTAAAAAATACGAAAGCCTTGCTCAAGGAACATGAATTAAGTCTCAATTTTTCCCCATTCTCCAACAAAAACAACTCTATCCAAAATAAAAGTAATGCTAGCGGTACACGCAAAACTTCATGTAGTACATGCTCGTTTCTTTACACAGTAATGTTTGTTCTTGGCACACAGTCCAGGACAAATTCAAACCATCAGCAGTTTCCACGCAGAATGCAAACGGTTTCCCCGTGCTCAAATATAAAGTGCCTTAAAAGCTGAAACTTTTACTGGATGAGACAGTACATTAGTGTTCACATGCTTATCCCCTCTGTGGCAAGAGGTATTTAAATGTTTCAGTAAACGCAAGAGCCTTTAAGGAGAGACAACATTTCCTGCCTCATGTGCTTTCTTTGTTCCATGTACTTAATTCCGCTCAAACTATTAGGATGCTGCTTTTGGCTGAACGAAGAAAATTCCATTTTCCTCCCGCAGACTTTCACTCCAGCCATCATAGCATTACGGAAGAGGATGTCAACATTTACACTGTGTCCCCAATGCTCAACAGAAACACCCAAGAGCGAAGAATCCTGTGCAGACTTGAACTAGTGCCTGTAACACACTGTCCATTTGCATCTCCTCAGATCTTTCTCTGCTGCAATTCTCCATTATATTTCTGTCACTAAAACCTCCTTCTAGGAACAGCTGACCATACCTCTATACGTGCATGTGAGGGGACATGGATTAAAGGTAATTTCTAAAAAAAAAAAAGATATTAAATAAAAGCAAGATACTTAGCTGATACCTTCACAGATCCCACCCATTCAGTAACAAAAAACTTGGACATTTCTGGTCAGCCAGAATCTCAGACTGATTTCAGGCACACAGCCAGCAAGCGTTGGACTTATATCCAGATGGTTTACAGGACTATGCAAGTAAGTGGAAAAAAGGAGATTTACAGCATCTTTGTTGAGGTATTGGTACAGAGAAGGAACTTGGGAAACTAAACCTCAGAATGCAGAATTTACATCATACTGAATTAGAAAAGAGAAATGAAGAAAGAAGCAAGAGAAGGAAGAACAAGTAATGTTTTCCACAAAAAAAAAAAAGAAAAAAAATGTTCAGTATGCTAAGACTCCCTGTTTTCAAGGATCTTACTTTAATCAAAAACAGGGATGGGCTCACAGGGCAAGCTAACCACTGAAATGCTGCCTGCAGTGGGAAATCATATGAGCAACCGGCTATCACTGAGCTGCATTATTAGCTCTAGCAAGCACTCAAATCTGCTTTTAATAAAGCCAACATTCTGACAAAGGGCATCTACTTTAGGGAATCATTGCAAGACACCATTATTAAAAGCCCAGCTTCTGCTGTTGTGAAAATCGTCTTGTATTTACTTGCTAGAAGTGTTGGGGACTACCTATTTGATCATTAGCACTCATCAAAATTCCGTATTTTTTGTCAGCTCAAAGAGCTAGTGCAACTTTTGAGAAGCACAAAATCATTATAAACTACTTGCCTTGGCTTAGCAAATCCTTAAAAAGCAAATATTAGAAAATACAATTTCTAAAGCTGGTTTGCAATAGATTTTTTTTAAGCCTAATTCTATCCTAAAGGAATAACACCGAGTTTAATTAGCTCTGCAAGCAAGGATTAAACCACTAGATTAACTTTACTATAAAACAGTTGACGTAAAATCTTTAAAAGGCTTGTACATAACAAGAATATCAGAATATCTTCTGTAATCCTTCAGTTTTCCAAATAAAACTTTTCTTGATAGACTTTTATTTAAATTAGGACAATAGTGGTAGCAACTGTACATGCCATAAAAAAAAATAATTATATAGTACTAACACAATAGTATTAGTGATACAAGATAGTATTACATAGCACTAACATGACAGAACTACTAACATGAGTTCATGACTTTTAGAAGTATTTACCAGGGAAGGCAGACCTACTTGTAGGCAATCACGTTTCCAATTCATTTTTTCAAATAAGTTTTCAGTCATGACTGGTCTATTTAAATAAAATATTAACTCTAGGATATGAAGATTACAGAGTTGCAAATTGCATTTGTGGAAATTTAGAAGAGAAACAAGAGATGTGATGTGTTTTTACTTACATGTGTAACTACAAAGTAAACTGTCTCAACAATCAAGCTGAACTGAACATAAGCAGAATTTGGAGAGCAGTGGTTCTTAAATATAAAACTCGAGTCTTTCTTGCAGTGAAATGACTTTTTGATTCCTACTGTATATTCCAAGTCAAACAATTGTTTCTTGTTCTGACAAACACCATAGCAATTCCAGACCTAGCAGCTAATGTCCTAATAAACAGTACGTTGGATCGCAGCTAAACTTTGCTCACAAGAGGGTATTAATTCTGAAGTGACCCTACAGAATTGCAAGCTGGAAAAATTAAACTCAAATATAAGACATGTCACATTTCCGTACTGCAATGCTGTGTCTGAACAGCTGCAAGACAGTTGGCAGACTATTTAAACAGGCGTGCAAGAAGACAACCATACATTCAGGAACTGCAGCAAATTAGAAAGAATTTACTTATTTTTACGTAGCATTTTGGATCAAGACTGTACTCATGGGAAGTCAACAAATAATAATGCACTTTATGGACTTTATGGACATTGAGTCTCTAAGCAGTTTTTTAAGAACCAAGAGTAGCAGTGGTCCCTAAATGGTCTTTCCCATGGACCCCGCATAGTAAAAGCTGTGCGTGTTTCTGTGATGCAAAAATGCCCCCGGGAGGGAAAGGCACCTCAGCAGAAGGTGGTAGAGCTCTGTTGGGGCCTCTCCCTGAGAGCTGGGAACCCACTTGGAGAGGTTCTAATTATAAAAGTCCCACAATCTGACAGTTATTGTTTGAGAATGTATTAATTTGAAAATAAGGATGGACAACACCCCATCAAGCAGCAGCATCCAAACAATGAACCTGTTCTCCAAAAGGCAACTGAGAACTGCTTGGGAAGACTGCCACTGGAGTCATCTTTTTGAAAAGGAAACATTGTGACCCTCATAAAGACATTTAGAGAGAAAGTTAGGAACTGCCAGATGTTACAACAAAGCCCCAGAGAGACCACATTTGCATTTGTTAGAAAGTTGTATTTATTACTTCAGGACACTGGGACATTCATAGCAGTAATAACTACTACTTCTGCATAGCAACTCTGAAAATCATAGTCTTAAAGAGGTCAGCTTAATTCTTACGATCTTTTAGATATTTTTAGATGTTCAGACCAGTTATTACATCTGCCCTTAGATTTTTATTTGCAAGTTGGAACTACCACAATTTCTGCTGTCATTCCTCCCAGGCTTCTTTTTCCAAACACCTCACCTCTCCAAATTCTATCCCATTGTCCTACATCTTTTACAAACTGCAGTCATCAATTCTGGACTCACTTATGGCACCAGAGTTAACTTCAGGATCTACCTAGTTGGTGACCAGAACAGGCTCCGCAGTGAAGCGATCGTGGCATCAAGCCTGTCAGAGCTTAAGGAGTGTCTGGATGAAGCTCTTAGTCATACAGTTTAGTTTTAGGTAGTCCTGCAAATTGTATTCAATGCTTCCCATGGGTACCTTCCAACTCAATATATTCTATGATACTTTATAGACCTTACAGTGAACTCTTCTCTATTATACAGCTACTGCCAGATATGGATCTTTTCCAACTGGTCAGTAAAAGTCAAGAGCTTCAGCTGAACACGTACCACGTTCTTCAATCTTTTTCCGAACAAAAAAACCCCAAAAGACATTTGATAGCTGAGTAATTTTTCCAATTTTACAGGGTATTTTTCAGGCTATTTCTCCAATACTCTGAGATCATTTTGAATTCCAATCCCGTCTTTCAACACTTGCAGATCTTTAGATTGATACCTACTGAAAGTCAGGAGGTACATTCTGTGTGCCATCTCTTTACTCAGTTAAAATTGTTCGAGACCTAACACAACTTCCCTTCCCTTTTCCAACTAGAAAGATACCAACTCCTTTGAATACACTTCTACAATAATTTTTTTTGTGTTCCTACATCTTATGATACTTCCATGTGAACTTCATTTCCTTAGTTCACTCATGACTAATGTCACATGAGACAGTATCAAAGACACCATTACAGTTGAGCTATCTCTGCTAGTTCCAACTTATTCATATGGTCTAATACTTTCATCACCAGAAGAAATCAATCGGTTTGGTATTTTTTTTGAGTTCTCTCAAAAGAAAAATAATTTGGAAAAATGGAAATAAAGAATCTTGGTGAGAAGGAGCAGCCCACATTCTCCAGGGAAAGAGGAACCGGTTTGAAGGATTGCAGTTTGGAGCAACGCACCGTTTCTTTCAGTTTATGTTGTTTCGCATGTCATTTATGCCCACCCTGTGTATTAGTGCTGGCAGAAATGGTTTATTTCCCTGTGCGCTTTTCTTTCTTGTGACAGGCCCAGGTGCTTATGTAGTAGTGCAGTGACCGAGACAAGACAATTAATCCAGGTTTAATCCAGTTTAAAAGAAGAAATACAGTGACTAGTTTTGTTTTTACTCAGATCAGTTCCCTGACTCAGTTCATTACACAGCTGTGTGTTAGCACATGGGAAGGAAGAGCAGGGGTAAGATTAGGGCTGCTTTTGGCACCAGTGGTAGTAGTTTACAAATAACATGAAACTGTGGTTTAAAGACAGAACCTGAAACGTGAGGAGCTTTCATGAAATAGCCAGATTGGCTCCGTGCCATGTCTTCAGTCAGCCAATCTAGATGGAATTTTTTAAAATCAAAACTTGCAAAAAAAGAATAAACCAATAAAAAGCGCTAAAAGAGAGGAGTTCACATGAGGCTTCTTCTTGATAAGATTAAACGTGTCTCCTGATGGGAGTGAATCTCTCAGTACGCCGACTCCATTATTTGTTGGGTTAAACAGAGGCACAGCAAAAAGGCAGGTTGGAAGTTAGGCTCGGTTAGCGTGTAGAGGGATTTGTGCCCTACATCAGAACCTGCTGCATATAGGAATATACAAAAATATTATGCAATGCTACTACTGCAGTACATCCTACATAATCAGAACACAGAAGTCACAGCAGCTACTCTGGCAAGACATCTCACAAGAACCTGTGACTTCTTAAGATGCACAGGTAAAGACAGACTCTGCAAGTACTAAGTACTGATCACTGAAAAAAAAAAAAAATCAAAACCAAAACCAACTGTTAAATCGATTCATTATTCAGTGTATAGGTTGCAAGAGAGATAGGACATTACTACAGTATTACCTGACGGTGTTTTAAAGAAAAAACCCAAACCACTGATTCAGCAAACAGCTAGCACATAGAATGCTTGCAACTGGCTTACTCCAACTAGTGTACCTCAGTATGCTCTTAAATCATGTTTTCCACATCCTCACAGTTCCATTTCCACTCCTTCTCACAAAATTGGCATAAACTGCAAATTTTTGCACATTACAGTCATCTATTAAATGGAATATTCCAAAAGAAAAGGAGGGAACAATCAGGTCAGGTCTCTCATGGTGAAGATTTCTAGTTTTCTGGACTGCAACCTGCAACACCCACATCTGAAAAAAAAGGGAAGTGAACTGTGTATCATTATAGTCCTTTGTATTACTTTAATGCTGAGGAAGAGTACAAAAGCAGAGTAATAAAACAGTATAAAACGTAGTATCAAAGGATTAAAACATTCTATTCCATCCATCAAAGGTGGATCAACTTTCTCTGGTAAGTATGAATATTTTTTCCAATCACTTCAAATATGTGAGCAAAATCACTTACTAAAAATGCCTAATTACTTTAAGAATGCTATATATCAGGTTCTGTGGATTTCAGAAACTCTCTAAGGGCAGAGACACCTCTGTATAGTATTACACCAACATTTTACTTGAGGGAAAACAAGAACTGTGTAAAACCAGTAAACCATCTGTTGGCAGCGTCCTGGTATTTTCTAGCAGGTAACTACAGTTTTCTTTCTGGCAAATAACACAAGCTGAAAACATTCCTGACATGCTGCGTACCTCTTCCCAGGAATCCTCCAATATCACCCGTTTCAAAGTGGGTGAACCCAACAAAGCTTGCAAAACTGCAAAGAGTTATGCAAACTAAAGGAATTATGAAAAACTAGTCTGCTCCAGTGCTTTTTTCAAGGGACGTTATCATCTCAGGAATCATTAAAAATGTCACCTATGGCTTTTTATCCCCCCACTGCGTTTCATGGCTTAGCTCTACACTCTTGACAGAATTCAGGGGAAAAAACAAAAGGCAAAAAAACACCTGGAAACAGACCTTGTAGGTCTGAAGACATTTACTGTTGTGTGGTTTTTTTGTTTGGTTGGTTTGGTGTTTCTTTTTCCCTTTTTTTTTTTTTTCCTTCTGTTAGATGGACAGCTTGTTCTTTAGTCTCACAAACCTGAGAAAAGCTAAAAGGGAAACTACTAGCTTTTTTTGTCTCTTGATACTTTTCATAGTAATTTGCAGTCAGTGGTCAGTGGTAGAAGAATTGTATTTTAACAGCAAGAAAACTTCCAATACACATGGAGGTGGTGGGGAGAAATTGTCTTGTCACATGATAGCTTGTTGGGCATAAGGTATTCTTTCAAAGTAAAAAACAAACAAAAAAAGAATATACAGATTCCCCCTCTGTATTCCTTTCAGGGACCAAGTAGTGACTTCTTGAGGACAGGAAAGCTTTCATCAGGTTTACGAGTATGGACAAACCAGTAAGCTTTAGATTAAAATATGGGATACCTGTAAAACACACAGTAACATTTTATAGTTCTACACTAAATTCTGAGATCAACTGTATGAAAGCACAATGAGGGATGAAAGGAAAACCTACATAGCCGAAACAAAAAACATCCTTCTTCAGTTCTTTCTATTATGTGTTTTCACATTCTCCTGAAAGAGAGATCGTGAAACACCTTTCTTAATGTTTTTACTTCAAATAATTACATGTGTTTTGCACATCTGAACTGAGACAATAAAACATGGAGGCATGAGAAGGTGGAACAAACAATAGCACTCAAAGTTGTATAAGAACACGCCCTATCCAAAAAAGGGGGGATGGGACAAGGACTACAATACAAAAACCCTGCAACATTTGGTTTGTAAGTTTAGGAGTGATTCTGTGCTTCTTGAACGTTTATAGCCCTTAGTCATTTATCCATTTCATGTGTCAAAGTAGGAGGGCTGTTTAAAAACAAAACAAAACCAAGCATGCTACTACTTTCATTAGACTGATCCCAGAAAACACCTGCCCAATAAATGCATCAGATACTCTTCCAACCTTTATCTCACTTGCAACTTTACTGTGGATAATTTATATTGTCTCTGAACAATGAGCACAGCTATGGACCCTGAAATAACATCTCTCAAATTATATTCATAGGCTTAAACAAAGATGCTTATAGCACCAGGAGTACACCGAGTTTTGAAATTCTTAGTTTATTTGAAAAGGTATATTTGTATCTCGCCCGTATCGTTGAGTAATATAATAACTGACAACATCCACAGCAACAAATCCTCTGCAATGATTCTATGCCAAAATCAACTTAATATGTTCCATATCTAGTGCAGAGCTGTAAACATACATATTACAAACAAAATGACATCTCCAGCATTCAAACTGTTTACTGCCAGAAACCATCTAAAAAATACAAAAAGGTATTTTACATGGCAACACCCCACAAATACTTTCTGCAAGACCAACAGAAATAGATTGCGTCTTTAACTAAGACCTCTGAATACAATGAAAGAAAAAACAACTGCCAGCCACACATCCCCAGTTGTGATGTGCAGCCTGAAAGAGAAATCCATGTAGATCTATATATGCTTATCTCAAATGTAATATTCTCTTTCCAACATAACCAGCCTCATGGAAGTCCTCCACGTGTGCAAAACCAAACCATCACTATGCAATAGTAGTGATTCACACAGTTGCACAAGGATAGAAATATCCAGAAAATTGCTTCATGAAGAAATCAATCCAGTTCTGTCCTCAGCCAAAAGAATCTCTTCAGCACCATCTTATGCCAGTTTAATTGTGACATTTTTAAACTTGATTAATCCTGAATCCTAATCTGATGCCTCAGAGGCAATGATGTGATAGGGCCTGTTACAATCAACCTAGAGACTCCTCTCCACAGCTTCCATCTTTTTCTTTGGCCAACAGCATATCACATCTACTCATCCTAAAATCAGGCTCTATTCAAAACTACTAAACTACTTTGCCTTTCAAGTAATCTAACAATCACCATAAGTAGTTAAAAGCAATTAGGTCCAGTCAGTAATTAACTGCTTATCGCACCCTGTATCCAGAGAACTTTACAAGTATATATTATGTAAGACCAAGTGATCTGTTTGCTATAGGCTTTTCCTTTCATATATTCTGTGCACACAGCAACAAAAAACAAAAAATTCAGAAAGGTAGCATTAGCATTATCTCCAAACTTGTAACTCCTGAAAACCACCCACCTACAAAATCAGCTACACTAGAAGAAAAAGTTTAATTTAGTAATATGAATGACCTAAATCAAACTTCACTTTATCTTTTACTTCACACAGTCAGTATGCGAATAAACATGGCTTCAGAACCTCATACTTGCCCATTTAGACTAAACCACTATAACGATTTACTTCAAATGCTCTCTTCATAGTGACTAACAAGATTTAGCAAGGAAGCTTGAGAACTCACACAGGTGGCTTAAATTCACAATACACATTCAAAACTTCCACCACCTAAGGATATACTTGCATGTTTAAGAGAGCTGATAATACACATAATTACAGAATAATATAGACAAAGACTTAAAACCAAAAAAAAAAAACAACCAAAAAAAAACCCAACCAAACAAACAAAAAAAACCATAATCCAAACTTTAAGAAAAGTAACATTAAGGTTCATTTCTGCCCTTGGCTCATCCACATTAAAAGTAGTGCTTTGTCTGCACATAATGAAGTGCATTATTATTTTTAAGTGTATAATATGCATAATAAAGAAAAGCTCACTACATCTGCCTTAACAGACTTGTAACCTAGATAGTAACCAGCAGTTACTTTTCACACAGTCACAGGGAATAAAAGATATAGGTGAAAGGAATGTAAGTTTGTCAAAACAGTATGGGGTACAGTAATGAAACTTACAGAAGAGACCAATCCCTGCTTCCAGTTAAGGAGAGAACAGAGACATGAAGAACATTCATAGAAATACCAGTACAAAATTAACCCAGTACCACAACCCCAAGTACAAGAAGCCCTTGATTTAGAAGCTCTTGGCAGTGGCACAGCTACAAAATATTTTGCCATGTGAGATAAACAAACAAAAACCCCCACCAAAAAAAATAACAAAACCAAACAAAACTAAAAAAAACTTCTCCACATTCTAAATATAAAGGTTGTTTCTTCAACCCATACAACACCCCTATCTCCTAGGAGGAGAGCAGAAAGAACCTACAATCTACCAGAAAAAGAGACAGACTGAGTATGAGCTATGGAAAAAAGTGGAGGCAAAGGCTCACATCTCAAAGTTCTATGGTGACATCAGAAGAGGAATAAATAAATTGCAGAGTAAATAAATGGGGAGTAAAAACAAACAAACAAACAAACAAACAACGAGTACTACAAAATAATAAATAAATGAGGCCTGTATATCTCCTCATTTTGTTCAGCCTCCACAGCTCTCCCTTCATGCACTGACAAAGTCATTTCATCACAGAAGGCAGATTGGTCAAGCCTGGTTTACAGTCTTGGCTCTTCCTACTCACCTTCTTGTCCTTCATGGGCCTGGAAATAGCTTCCACTGACAAAATGTAAGAGCCTGCTATGACTTCTTACAACAAAAATGAGGGCGGGGAAAAAAGGGTAGATATTCTGTCTTTCACATCGCTTACCTTGTTGCCTTTGCAACGTTTCTCAGCTGTGATCCTCTGCATGGCCTACCACTGCCTCACTAGTGACTCAGGTTCATCAGACACTAATATTTGCCCAGCTGCTGTACCAAGCACATCTTATGTTGTTGGCAGAGAGACTCAGCCCCAACAATAAAAAAAAAGGACAGCATAAATATTAGTTAAGAAAACTGGATCTTTTAAACTTAACCAGTGGAGGTGAGGAAGATCAGAATTGCTTGCTGCAGTCCTACAGATATGGTCAAGGATATGCAGGGGCTAAGCGTAACACACTGGGGTCTGTGCTTCTTAGTTGCATTTTGAAATGAGAATACTCGCTGTAAAACACTCTGGGAACTCTACTTCTGTCAGACACGGATACAGTATGTTGCAATTCCTGCAATGAGCATTTATCCTCAGAGTTTATTCTGTGAGCAACAGGTGACAGCCAATGCTGATGACAGTTCAGCGAGTAAGTCTGTGTACATTTACTACACTATTTTGTTTCATAAACAGTAATTTGACATTTCCAGGCAACTTCTCAGTGGAAAAGTAAACCCACTGTTTCAAGGTTATTGACTTCAAATGGATTCTACCCAAAAATCTCTTTTGAGCAGGAAAAATGAATAGCGTCCCCACTTCCTTGCTTTCCATCCTAGTACAAGGTGGGTTGTTTTGGGGTTTTTTTGACTTTTCCTTGTACCTGAACCTCAAGCTGAGACAGACTGAAGAAGTACACTTCTATCCAAGTGCAATCATAGATGCTCAGAGACAGGAAAAGAAGGCTCCTCCTAAGGACTTGAGCAAAACACCAGATGCAAAAGATCCCAGTCCAGTCAGGAAGGAGACAGTTCATTCTTCTCTAGCAATGGATACAAATCGGGGTTGTGGAAGAAGACAGCACCATCCCTAACTAGGTTTCAGATTTCTGGAGGGATACCTGGAGAAAAGCTGCTCCCTCTCCAACAATGAGCTGAACTTATAAACACCAAACCTTGAATTTCAGAGCCTAACAATTATTATTTTTTTAGAACCTGTAGTGTCCAAGTAAAACCAAGCTATTGCTTTAGGAGCTGAATCACTTATTTCTTTTACTGCAGAAACCTGGATGCTAGTGGAGACCAGGCCGCGACTCAGAAACACTCAAGATGCTCCACAAAGGCCATATTATGGAGAGTGGTTAGGATACTGTGAAATCCAGGCTTGGGCTTCACCAACCTGGACTACAGCTGTGCTGGGGTCAGGCTAGACAAAGGAATAACTCTGAAAGACACAGGAAGCAGTTCAGTGGTAGACTCTTGTGCACTAATGGTCTTGCCAAGCACAAAAATGATCTGTTCATGCTTTAAGAGTCTTATGATAAGGCTCCTTCCTCAATTTACATGAGGCTATTTCTAAGACATAATGTAAATAAAAGCAGCATTGAAAATTAAAACTCCCACAAAAAAAATCAGATCCTACAGAAGAAATAAGACCATGAGGGGGCCTGTGACTAACAGCTGAAGTACCGTTCCCACTGCTTAATGAGACTGCCAAACATTGAATCTGGATGTGGGAATATATGCAGAGGTGGAGCCACTGACCACTGTGGTAACAAGACATCAGGAAGTATGTGAGATCCAGCAGCTGAGGCACTCAGTAAATTAAGTCTCCTTTAAGGGACCGGATCCGTTTCAATATAAATTGAATTTAGAGATTTAGTAAAGTATCTAGAAGGAAAGCTCAAGTGCAAGGTGATTATGCTAACCCAACTGTGTATACTTCTGCCAACAAAATGCTATTCTCACCTTATCAACTACAGCATCATATCTGGAGAATACAATTATACAAAATCTTGCTAGCCAGTATTTCAAAACCTACAAAATTTAGAAAGGATAGATTGAAGTATTGAGTCACCTCATTTTCTTCTTGTAAATAAAACATAATTTGTCTAGATAAAAACCTAATACTTCACAAATAAAACTCATAAAAGGAAAGTGCAGCATGGACCATCTTCAGTTGTAACAACTATTTTCCATCTACTAGTGCCATAATACTGCTTTTCAAGTAGTTTGTGTTGAAACTCTGATTTTCTTCAAAACACTTCTGTATTACTTTTTCCCTCAGTGATGGAATTTACCCATGTATAAATTTATGTCAAAACTGAGCTCTTAACATGCCATTCCTCACCACTCTTGCCATATTATTCATTCCTTTACATTACATTCAGATTCTTACTTTTACTAGTTTAGAAAATTTTGTCCAACTCCCTTCAATCTGTTTAATGGGGAAGAAAAGGAAACTGTTCTCCTGGAAGAGAGCTCCTAGCATCATAAAGGCTCAAAAGTAAGAGGCCATATGCAAGTGAAAAAAGAAGGCAAGTTTTACTGAATTCACAATGCAATTTTTCTTTTCAGAAGGCACAGTGCAAATCCTTAAGTCTCCGTGTGATCTCATCGCGCTGAGACCAGCACAGTTCCCAAACCCATGACTCATTCCAATCCCAGAAAAAAAAAATAACCAAAAACCGCTGGGGAGACAGATGTTTTGTTTATGATGAATTAATGCCTTCAGTATGTCTTGCTCATAAAAACATCAGGCTTCACTTTGTGTGCAGAAGACAAAGCACAATAGTCATGGTCCTACCTTACCCTTTTGTATATACTATTGTATTAAAACTGAAAAGGCAGTGGATGCTGCTGAAGCTCGAACAATTTCTTTAGGGGAAAAAAAAAAACCAACACAAAACACTGTCTTGCCAATAACGATTTGATTTCCCAGTGACGATCTCTAAAAATGGGTAGCTTCTAAATATTCTGGTTTCTGGCTTTAAGGCTTACTTCCATGGGTCTTATGCATCAAAACCTGACACCATTTGTTTCTTGGGACATAAAATTAAACCAAGACCCAAGTATAGTTTATTAACACATAAAGAAATTGAACAGAATAATTTTCAGCATTGTTCAGTTTGACGTCGAATCTCAAAAAAGCATTTTCATTTAGAAAAACTTGTTAGACTTAAAAAATTGCTAACTTTCTCATTACACACTGGAATAACATCAGTGGAGTTATGTTAACTTAAGAGAAGTAACTACTACATTATGTTTACCTCTTGCCTCTGTAAAAAAAGATACTTTTGTCTAACTCTAAAATGCACAAAATCCCAGTATCAACCAGTTTAACAGAGAAAAGTTTACTTTTTATGCACACTTGCATTCCTGTCCCCCACATTTTGTCATCACCGTATCTCCGTTCGCACATGGCTCGTTGTTTTCCAACATGGTACTTCCTCCTTCCTATCCGGTTCAGTTTGTAACACTACACTCAGGTGTATCTAATTTGCATCCCAGTGAAGAAAACCTGGCACTTCCAAACATTAATGAAAGCTAAGTACCCATACCTTAGTGAAACCCATGTGACTGGACCATCTCCAAACCATCCGAAAATCCTCACTTCAAATTATTTTATTTACACTCATTTCACTAGCATTTAAGGGGACCTCTGGTCTTTATTCTATGTCCTAGATACTGTTTAATACTGCAGAATAAACAGCTTTCTCACAGCTTTCATACCAAACGCATCCATGCAGGTAAAATGTTAACAATCTAGAAAAAGGCTATAGAAATAACCAACAAATGTATGCCTTTAACTTATCTGGACTACAGATGCAGCCCAAGCTAAGAGTAATAACTCCGAAAAACAGATGTAACTTGAGCTGGTGATTTAAGAGCTTAGTATCACTGTATGATACACGTAACCTGATCCTTACTAATCTGTATGCTTACTTTGGTATGAAAAATACAAAACCAAAAAAGCCCCACTGAAATCGCCACCTCACTATCATCCTTGATTTTCTACTTTTGCAGTAAAGCAAACAACATGCAACTGTTGAATTCCGGTCTATTAACAGCATTATCAGCTATGTGACAAAGCTACACAAGCCCAGAACATTTACGGCTAGAGGTGAGTTATACTGAAGAAAATTCAATATACCTGCATGTCCATGTGCCTGGTAGGAGGAGAACTGCTGGGTTTACAGAACAGATGCTGGCATTCTTCTCAATAAATTTGAAATTAATCTAGTCTCAGAGCTATGAAAAGCAATATTAGAATTATGCCACTTTTTGTCTCATTTAAATAAAATAAATCAGCAAGCAAATGTCTCCCAAGTGGAATAGTTGTGGTACATTAGGGAAAAATACTCTCACAAACCCACTTGCTTTACGTAGCACCCAGAAGAAGATAAAAATATAGCACTACTAACTTGATTTGTCTCCGTACAAACAACAGCAAAAAAACCCATCTTAAAGTAAAATCAGCATGGAAAAGCTCTTACACATTTTTGTTGCTGTAATCCATATGATCTTTAGCACATCAATTAGTTGCACAAAGTTCACATACTAATTCAGCGTAAAGGAGAAAGAAAAGACATAGAGGGAGAAGGGAATACTGGAAGTAATCTTCTCTTCTCAGCCATGGTTTAAATGTAAACTACAATTCTGCAAGGAGACGTCTGCAAACAAGCAATGACAAGCTGTTATTTCTATAATATTCAGTCTGACCAAAAAAGAAAATTGAACATTGAAAGTATCAGCAGGAATATATCAGTAGAAGTATTAAAATTGCACAGCACCTCTTACTGTTATAGAAATTTACAGTAAGTATGACAAATAGGTAGCTAGTCAAATGTCTTAAAAGCCATGTTTTACATTGTCAGAAAAGAACACCAACACATTTATGATCTTTCTGTGCCTGAAAATATCCTCAGTCCAGCCTTCTGCATATCTGCCAGCCACCAGTGCTTCTGCAGCCTTTTTCCTGTAAAACCCCTCATATTTAAATATGCATTTTAAAGAGTTCATTATTTTAGTTTTACAGCTAAAATTTTGCACAGGTTTTGTCAGAACCCTGACATTCTATACTGGCTCTGGACTCCCCCCAACCCTGCCCACAGCCCAAGACCCCATGCCAGTGTCCCTGCAGCCATCAGCCCCTGCTCCAGCCACACTGTAGGCAGGGCGGGCCTCCAGCTCCCCACAGCCCTGCTCAGCCATGGTCCCTGCCAAGCCAGGCCCACATCCTAGCCTGTCTCTATGGTCTCATCTGACAACAGCTCTCCTCAATGGGCCTGATCCTGTCCCCCATCTGCCGGCGGACTGATCTCCTGGCCTGGCCTTGGCTTGTCCTCATCCCCAGGGAGGCGCCCAATGCTCTGGGCTGGGGCTACTCACTGGCCCTTGTCTGCAAGCCCTAAAGGAGACCCTGCTGCTCCTGGTGCCCCGGCCACAAGGAGCCACCAGCCCATGGGCACCCAGTCAGTTTTAACCAACACAAGCAATAAAAGAACGACTCAAAGCCGTCAGCAACTATTTCCACAGGATGATGTACATCAACACCGGCTTGAGTAAATGTAATAAGCAGCAAGCAGGATCCAAAGCCTGCACTGACTCAAGCCTTTTGTTATCACACAGTTATTCCAAGTCTCATTGTGACAGGGGAAGGGGAAAAAAAAATAAAATCAAAGGAATCAAACAAACAAAATTGATTTTTTGCTTGCTTTCAGAATGTTTCAAGTAAGAGTCTGCAGAGCATAAGAGAGGCTACCAGTGAAGGACAGCCAACCCGTCAGAGCAGGGAGGCAAGGGGAAAGAAAGTGAAATACATAACCATTGCTTGCACACAGTAATACCTCCAATTCAGCATCAGTAGCCACCCTGAGCTATTTTTCTTTTTCAAAGAAAAGGTAATTATGCAAGAGACTGCCCAGCTCAGCAGCAGGAGGGAAGACAGCACACATCTGAAAGCTACACCACGGAATCAAAATCTTTCTGCTTATTTGTGGTTAGCAAGGGCAACGAGGACTTCAGAACTGTGCAGATGGAGATCTTCAGAAGGAGGGCTGCAAAACTTTTGCAGAATGACAGCAGCAGCCTGATTTGACTTTGACCTAGAAAGGCTACGCTGTCTCCCTTAGTCACCATGCCTCCTGTGGGCAGAGCCAAAGTGACTAATGATGTTCTTCGAAACACTCACCAGCATCGCAAGAACATACTTAGTCCTTCTGACAAACTCTGAGCTGTGATTTAGTGGGAAAAAAAAAAAAATGATGTGAGCAATTTCTAGCCTAATCAGGGCACACTAAAAAAAAAAAAAAAAATGGCTCACTGACATTAGCAGGAAACCCAAATTAGATAGGAGGCAAAGAACCTGTCAAGCCTTGCCTGTTCTTCCACTCCTAGTCAAGACCATGAGATAACCACTTTAACAACAGTACAGTAATTACTAAGCCCAACACATCATACCAGTGTAAATAAAAATTCATTGGTGCATAATAGAAGTAACTGCTCAGACTGCAACTGGTCCTTATCGATATTTGTCAACAGTCAACATTCTGGGGGCATGATCCCTTTCTAGTGAGAAGATAAATGGAGCAGGCCAGAAAGGAGAATAATGCTCTAAATGGCCTTGCTTTATGGCTCAATATGGCTCCCTTTCAATAAAGGTCAGCAACAGGCAGTTTTCTGAATGTCATGGAGACTCTAGTCTGTAAACTTGAAGAAATTAAAAAAGAAAGAAATCCTTGAAGGTATAAAAGCACGTCTGAACATTGTTCAAAGAGCTAGCATTGTTACAGCGTGAAACAGGAAAACGTAACTTTTAAATCGGGTTTTTGAGCAATTTGTTCAGTTCTAGAAGAGTTAAAACTGTTTCACAGATCACTAGTATGTGTTACTATTGAAAAGACATTGGATATAAACCTAATTTAATGAATTCTACCTTTTAAAATGGCTATATATAAAATAAGAGACAACTTCTGCCTGAACATTTATGAGAAATTTTGAGATCATGTTTCATAATAATCCTTGGTGAATTCCAAAGGTTTCATTATTTCCCACAGGTTTTTGTCAGTGGATATATGAAATGAAGAACATAACTCCCCACTGTAAATAAGCACTTATTGATAAAACAAACAGATTCTTCTCAGCCTTATCTGTTCTATAAAGAGGCAATGCTTTGAGATTTGAAAGAGAAAACATCAGTAAAAACGTAAATAAACTAGCATCATTGCCAGACACACTACCAGAATTACTGATAATAGAACATAATCAAAACTAACAGATCAATTAATTTATGGGGACTGGACTAGAGAGTGGGGAGGTTTTCGCTCTGAAAGGTTTCATTCGTATTGAAACTTGGAAAATAGGTCTGAAAAGCACTTCAAAACATCCAGCCCCTCCTGGAGCCAGCTCCAGTACACATTTACCACTGAAAACAGCTTAGAGAAATATTAATGCCACACGAAGGTAACCTCCTTCCAAAGGTACTTCCCCGCCTCCCCCCAGCAAGAGATGAAACCATGAAGTGTCATGCCTAAACCTGTCTCAACCAAAGAGGATCCATCATTTCATGCACATTAGACAAATAAGTTAAAAAAAAAAAAAAAAAAGCTATTTCTTGGATTGTTTTAACATTGTTTTATCCTACTTACTGATAATGTCATTTATTTTACCACTCAAGCCTCAGCTGCTTCTACATAACAGTTCAAACTCACTCCTTCCAAAATACGTCCATTTATTTATACTCATTACAGAACATACAGCTTGTGTCTGACAGACATGTCCTGTTTGCATCACACCTAATTACATTGCTCTGCCAAGCATTCCTCTAGTACATCAACATTCTGTATTACACACCAGGTTCATGCCCATACTTGTGACACATAAGCATCAGGTAATTGCAGCGCTTATGCGTAGGATAAAAGGTGTGCAGCAGACTCATAGATCACAATGCTAGAATAGCTCAACAGAATAGCAGCAAGCAGCACATGGCACATTCTACAAACTGTATTGGGTGCTGGTGACAAGTGTTATAAGACACTTTTCCAGCTGCTTAAGAGATCCCACAAACCCATTAAAAGCAGCGCAAGAGGATTAATGCAATCTACAAGAAATCGGACAAAAGTGTCTGTTTGAAAGTGGATTTCAAAACTGTCATTTATACTGAAGTTGTCATTTTCATCTAACTAAAAGATCATAGTGACAGCCATCAAGCATCCAAAAGGAGAAGATGACCAAAGACGTGGTCAGAGTATATTCATGAAGAGAGGATACGTGAAGCATTAAATGAATCCCGTCACTCCCCAATGACAGTTGAAAACAAATTAAAACCCTAAGATTACAACTCATACTAATTTTTTCCTTATGGTTATTCATTTCTTCAAGCACAAATTATGTGCATTCCTTCAGCTATAAAGTTTCTGCCCCATAGCAATCAAGCCCCAGACAGCAAGCCACCAGTTTTCCTTCTTTTCCAAAATTAGGCTAAGACTGAACACAATTTCTGGGATGACAAAACATGCCTCCTAAGCATTGACAAAAAAGAAACAGCCATGTAATATTCCACGTAACTTCCTTTCAGTTTCTCATGAATTATTGAATATGCGAATTAGTCACCTTGAGAAACAGCAAAGGAATTAAAAAGCATCCTTAAATCGCCTTGCTTTTTCAGTTACCACCTTCTAGCCCAATCACACAAAATAAAAAAGGTCATCTATGAACAGAGAGCACATCATTTCCTTGAAGCAAAAGATACTATGAACTTCACTGACAAACAGTAACATTTTCACCTAATGCATGGTTTTAATAATACAGAGAAGGTGGTCCAAGAATACAATAATAAAAAATATTGTAAAAAAAGAAAGAAGCATTGAAAGGCCAATCTTAAAGTAATTTGTGTTAATCCTATTCCATGTAAATAAACAGCTAGAAACCGAAAACATGCTGAATAAGCAGTATTTGGAAGTTCACTCTCATAATTAGTATCTTTCTGCTGTCCCACATAAGTTTCCATACAAGTCTGCATTTATTGACTTTTTGGGTGTGTTCCCTAAAGGAGAGTAACAGAGGTGACCAACTGTCACTTCTTATGTAACTTCAGTTCCAAAAAAAGAATCTTCAACTAATCAGATCTCTGAGTCTATTTCTTCCAATTCAAAGCTATTAGTAGACTGCATTTTTGATCACTTCATAAACCAAGATCCATAAATCCATTTTGTTTGAAGAACAGTGTTCTGCTGTGAGAGCAATTTAGAACAGTTTACAGTTTTAATAAAATGCCCTCATTGCTATTACTCAACAACACACCTTCAATGAGAACAGTAATTACATTATTTTCCGTACCTTTATTTAAGGAGAGGGAGGAGGGGGAAGCTTACCATGCTGCAATTACCTATGAACCAAGTTTGCACTACAATCCTGGTATAATTTCAAAATATGAATGGAGGGGGTGTAAGTAAAAGGGAGAACAAGGGCCTCATGTGAAACAAACACCCCAAACCTCTTCAAATTACTTTTGAAGTTTCATAACCAAACTTATTCCAAGTCTTTAAGGGCGTTTAAATCAACACTGTACAGATTACTTGAAATCAAAAGGCCACTCTGGCTGCTACTGCTGTCCTCAGTGATGATGAAATCAGATGAATTTCATCTTCCCTTCATTCTCATGCTTGCCAACACTCCAAACAGTTTAAGAGTAGACTCCAGACTTACCCCCTGGCTATACCATTACTCTGCCAGCTGTCCTGGTTTGTCCTGGTTTTGATTTTTTTATGCAATGCTCTCAAACCCAGTCAGCATGGACTCTCAAACTCTCACGGAAAAGCTACCCAACTCTCTCTCTTGTACTGCAAACTAGATGCTAGCTGTGTTTCACACAAAGAACTAGGTCTTTCAAACACCACAAGGTTATCTCTGCCTTCTGCTAGCAGGATTCAACCTTCTCAGGATCTGATTTCCCAGGAGAAAGCTTGTACCGCTGGGCTTACATTCATATGTGCTTTCAGTGAACCAGCACATTTGGTGCCTTAAAGATTTACCCTGACACCTGTGAGCCTGCCTAAAATAAAGGACAAAGGTTTGCTGAGCTTTCAAATGCATCCAGTATTCCTTCTAGCTGTTGCAAATCTATTAGTTGCTTCAAGGTACGTGACATCCAGTAAGCCTAAGGTACGAACATCCAAGGAAGGCAGACACGAAACCCCAAATTGCTACTCACCTTATCCACAAGTTCCTGCTCTTCTCCTCTAAAAACAGGTAACTTTGTTAAATAAACTATATAAATCAGATTCAAGATCAAACTCAAATGTTTACTGTCCTTTAGTTGTATTTGTTGCTACACAATAGAATTATTTACTGCTCTGATGCCTTTTCACAACTGCACTAAGACCAATTCAGATCTAGTATTTCCTCGTACCCAGCTCTAGAGCTGTCTTCACTAGAAACACAATTCTCTCCTCTGTTCATTTCTGAAAGGAAAGAAAAATGGCTTACCTCAGGGGTTTTGAGCCCTGTTACAGTACAGTGGGAAGCAGATAGAGCTGCGAGAATGTAAGCTGAAGTCAAAAGAAAAAGTATTTTTAAACAAATTTCCATCAACTACAAACTTGTCTTAGATTTGTTAACTCTTACTCAGATTATTGTTAGTAACATTCTTTTGTGATCAGTACTCATCACTGCAACGTGCATGGCATTCTACAACTTGTTAAACATCAAGGTTTTGTAGATTTTTTTTTCTGGTAGCTATACATTTTTCTTTCTTTAAAGCCTTTTCCTTGTAATACTAAGTTTTCACACTAATCACGCTGTAACCTGGTAGGTATCCTGCTGCAACTACTGTCTTTAACCACTTGTAGGCAAGTGAAATTTGGTGAAGGGAGGGAACGGGAGATAAAAGAAAAGCAAAGAAAAGAACAAGAGAAGAAAAATATGATGTTAGGATAAGGAGAAAGAAAATTGAGAAAATGGAAAGAAAATAAGGAAACAAAGGGAAGTCCTGCTGATTTGCATATGAAGACAAGCCTGCAACAGGGATAGGACAGACTTTTAGAGAGACGGAGAAAACCCATAAGTGTCATACATTTTCATAGAGCCAGGATCCTGTTCTATACATAAGTATCTTTAAAGTTAATTATGTTCTGTCCTCATTTTGCTCAACCCTGAGAGAGATCTTCAGGGCACAGTCTCTCAGACAATTCTTCATATTTAAAGAGCTCTTCCAGTAGCTCTTCCATTATGCAAGGAGGATTCAACCATGCATCTTATCATAGACATTATCACTAATAGAATACATTAAACACCGCATAAACAAAAGATAAAAGCAAAGAATCCAACCAAACAAGATGTTATCCAGACCCTACAAAGACAGTAAGACAGACCCATTAAATTTTGCCCACATTTGCAAACAACAGTTTTATCCCTACTCTGGAAAGGGTCACTTATAACAGTATAGCTTTAACTTACTGAGATTTGAATGTGGCAACTTTTATTCTTTAAAACAGACTACTCTGCTTACAGAATTCTTCCATCAACACCTCAGGTCAAAGCAGGACCCACACTCCCCACTACAGTTTCACAACTGATTCCTGAGACATAGTGGAAAAAAAACCCCAAACCAACCCAGAAACTCAAAAGGTCTGAATTCAAGCCGTGGTAGCTATGACATAGCTCAAAATGTTTTTTAAATAGAATGTTTATGTGGAACGCAGATGTACAATATGTATTCCAGGAGTGATGCTGAGATAAAATATAAACTATCCAGCATAACTGGTACAACGATGCCACTGAAGAATCACAACACATACAAATAGGCAAAGCAGCTTCAAAGAAGAGAACCACTAAACATTATCCTTAAGAGGGTCTGATGACACAGTGGGTATCTGCATGTATCTACGTACGCTTTCCTCTGGTCGTTTTGTGCTATGGCACCTGACCCTAGCTTTCCACAAGTCCAGATGTTTTTCATCGAGATTCTACACTGATACTATCAGGATTGCAGTACTTAATCATTATTATGCTTCCTTTATAAGTTAAGTTTCAAAGAAAACCAAAGTTAGTCTCCGGAATTCTCTGGGGAAAAAAGAAGCATAGAATTATTTACAAAAACAAAAAAAAAAAAAAACCAAAACACACCAAACTTCTTCCCTGCTTCCAAAACACACCACCAAAAAACCCCACCACTCACAGAAAACAACAACAACCAACCAAAAACCAAAAAAAACAAAACAAAAAAAAACCCCAAAAAAACCCCCCAACCCCAACTCATTACTCTATTTGCCTGAAGAAAGAAACATGCATTTCATTTGCAAAGTATACATGTCTATGGGCTGCGGGATCTATTACCATTTAAGAACTTTGTCTCTGTCTCTCCAAGAAAATTTCATACAGGAAGTATTGCAAGAACAAACAGGCTACTCTGGAAAAATCACCATCTATAATGCAAGAGCCATGAGTGTAGGCACATGGCATGATACAAAACAAGGCTTTCATTTCACTTATGAGGATACTGATTTGTCAAAAGATACATCATTATAAGAGCTGCTTCGAAACCCACGAGAGAGACTTTGAGTTTGAGAAGGACAGAGTTAAGTGCATTCTGTGCTTTTAGCTACTACGCCTAGTGATGTTTCATTCTTTCTTCAAAGAGCAATCTTTTGTACGGCCATCTGCACAGCAAATGAAGAAAGTGAGAGACGTTTTTCAAATAAGGATGATATCAGGAAAGTGTGGGTATAGCCCTAATAGCCAGATGCATACTTTGAATTCTTTAGAATTTATTATTTTTAGTTGCTCACTCAGCTTGACAATTCTATCATCATTTATATACTTGAAAGAAACTATTTGCTTACTGTAGGAAAGAACAATTTCATAGGAAACCCAAAGAGAATTGAAAGATTTTCATCTGGAATCAAGCAAGGATCTACTGTTAATAAACCTCCCATAAAATCTTCCAATAAATGCTTTTTTGTCTCAGCTGTCCATTCAGTCCAAAGACACATAAAAAAAAAATATTTCTTCTATCAACATAGCAGACCAATCAATAAATCATCTACCAGGATTTTCATTATCAATCCAAAACATAATAGCACTCAGACCTCTTCCATTCTAAGGTCTTCAGCGTATTGGTAATAAAACAAAGCTCTGCAAACAAATCATTGATTTTATTCAGCTTCATACTCTAAATAAGAGAAGATTTTTTACAGATATAACAAGAAAATTTATATTTGATTGAAGTCCCACTTTTTAAACTAGTATCAAACAAAGCCCCTGCACATTATGGATATAATACAATTTTATCTCCTAAAGCAGAGGTCTCATACATATACATGGCTAATTAATTAGGTATACTAAAGTTAACCCTTAAAAATAATTTTAAAGATGCACAATAGAAAATTCAGAAGTATGATAGAGATATTACCAATTTTTAAAGTGCTCAGACTTTTTAGAACAAGGCAAAACGCTAAACAGAAGAGGAGGCAGCCCCTTCGTGTCCTGTGTCTTTTTATGCAGATAATACTATACTGAAATCAATCACTCCTTTAAGTGAAAGAGTAAAAGATACCTAATAGATCTATTCCTCTTGCCATTTAATGCTCATTGCTCCAATTTGAAGTTTTATTACATACAGAACACTCTGCACAGTGTGTGTGTATATATATATCTATATATCTATCTTATGATTGTCAGCACTCTACTCTGAGTCAAACAACTGCTCACCACCTCAGTTTTGCCTTTTTGTTATTTTTAGTGACCATTCACTCCTATTTTCTCCTTTCAGCATTGGCACAGCTTTGGCTTCTTTTGCTCCACTACAGCTAAGAAGCAATCATTTAGTTACCTGTCTAACTCCGGAGCCCTCCCTCCACTCAATCCCTTATTCTATCCACACCTTTTCCAGCTTTACATTTCAGTATTTTCTGGAACAAGTTACACAGCCCTGCTAATTTAAAACAGTTTATTCCCAACAGCTATTATTTAGTCAATGTGTGTGAAGTATTTCACATCCTCTTATCACAGAGTGTAATAACACAGCTGGAAAGACCCAGAACATATCACAGTGGCATTTACAGAACCTTTTATCCCTTATTATCAGTTACTTCATGGTTTCATTTAAAATATGCAACTCTCACAAGAATGACAGCTGAAATTTTGTGAAAGGGAAGAAAAATGGAAAGTAGAGAGAAATGGAAGCTATAAATGTCACATCTTACTCTCCCTAGAAGATACCTACTTCGCAAGATAAGCTGGAAAAGTCTGATTATATAGACAAGAAAATAAGAAACTGAGGAAAGAACTATCCTGTCAATGGAGGAAATCAATCTCAAGTCAAAATTCTTCGTCCAAAGATGCAGAAGTTTATGTTTAAGGTGAGACACAAGGAAATACACACTCACTATGTCACTTAAGAAGTCCCAAGGGACTGCTAAACGAGGTTTGAAAGAAAGGTTAAAGACACTTATAAAGGAAGACAAGATGAGAAATGCAGAAAGACAAAATTACAAAGGCAGAAAATATAAAGAGTAAGATCAGGCAGAATAACAGACAGCTGAGACCAGGTCACAGGAATTATTTGTATCTGAGGAGGACAGCCAAACCAGTGCTACTAGTTCATTAATCAGATAAACAACACTAACAGCTTCCACACCCCAGCATTCAAAAGGCTAATCATTGAACCTCTCCATGTCTCAGTGGTACTGAAGTCTCACTTCTTCCTATCTCGGACACTTTTATAGGCAGACTGCTGCACTTTCTGAAATCCTGTAACATCTCTTTTCCATTTTTAGAAGCATTTATTCAGAATAGCTTAATAGAATACATTAAATTGTAGTTTGGGTTCCACTTTTCTGACTCCTACTATGTCACCGCCTCCCCCCCTCCCCAAGGTAGCTCACTGAATGAAAAAGCTTCTTTCTCTTACTGCCAGCAAAATTATGTACTCATTCCCCTTGTTAAAAAGGACAAGGTTCTCTTTCAAAGCCATAATAGACATACATTGTTACCTCTCTCTTGTAGCACCCTTTTGGAATGGGGAAGAAAGGGGAATGTTGAAATGATAAGGCAAAAAATTAATATAAGCACTCACATCAAAGCCGAGGAACATATTCAAGTTCAGAAAAGCCTATGTGGTAAGAACATGAAATAAATCCTTATAATGGAGGGAACATAGAGAAAACTAACCCTGGATTTACTGCTTTGTCACCAGCAGGAAGTGAACAAATGCACTCGTGCAACTCTGGCTACCAAACCAGGCCCCTGTGAAACACCTAGATGCCACATCTTCACATAGGTGGCTTTTATTGCTCCACCTGTGAAAATTCATTCCTTTCTGATGCAGAGATAGGGTACGTGCACATACTATGTCAGACTACAGAGCAAGTCACAACAAATGCACAGAGGCAGGAAATGTAATAGTCCATATAAATTTTTAGAGTAAAACAGGCAGTGATGTAAGAATTTATTATAAACTGTAAAGGGAAAGAAGTTTTTCTTACCAACGGGGCAAGATTCTCCACGGCATAAATGCAAAAACTGAAATACGAAGGGACTTCAAATGCACACTGAGTTGATTTCAAGTCAATTTACTGAATCACTTAAGAGATAAAGTCACTGGCAATCTATAAAATTGAAAATAGAAAGATGTGTTATTATTTCAGTTTCCCCACTGAAGTATAACATGACCTTAAATAACTCACTTAAGGTCATTTCCTTCAGCAGCAAATGACTGTTCACCACACCCAGCTCACAGATGTGTGGGAGAGCTCAGCATCCGGTAAGCACTTGTGGGACCTCAGGTGCCAGGCTGGTGCTGCAGGTGATGCACAGCTGCATTCCTCAGCCTCATCATTTCTCTGAGATGGAGCTGTCAGGAAAACTCACTTGGCATTCAAAGCAGTACCTGGGTTACCAGCACAGACAACACGTTCCTGTACTTTGCCCAGTAACTAAATTGGAATACAAAGAACAAATCCCAAATCCTACACTGTTAGCTTCTGAATAAATAACAGATCTACTTTCACACACAAAAAACGCAGTCAATATTTAAAGTTACTCCAAGGTTTCAGATAAGTAACTTGAAACAAGCACCTAATCACAAGCTATTTCAGCATTTTGACTATACACTGCTTCACAAGCCTCCACAGGAGACAAACATCAAATGAACAAGTGCCTGATACCACTGGAGAATTCCTAGTTTTATTTACCCAAACATCCAGAAACACTCAGCTCCCTAATAAGCTAGTGGTGGGGAAGAGTAAGCAGAGTTGCAAACATGTTCTCATCACCCCCCTAACAGTGATGCAGAAGCAGTTATTGCACTCTAAGGACAACAGGATCAAGCCTCACCTCAGCCCAAGCCTCCACACTCTCATACATAGGCAGTTATTTCTACGAGAATGAATTAGAAGGATCTAAGGATCTGAAGATGCCCTATACGTTACTCACATCTACTAGATTCCTTAATCAAAGTATATGCATTTTGGTTTCGTACTACTGTAAGGGCTGGCATACTTAACTTCTGTCAGATATGGGCTTTGAGTTAAAAATCTCGTATCAGAGACACAGGTTTTACTTTTAAGATGTTAAAAGTCATATTTGAAAGCTCATTGAGGCATTAAATAAAAGTCACAGATCCCAACTTTATCCAGAGAAACTTCATAGATCAATAAATTCTCTTACCTTCACAAAGCCTACTCAAGTGACACCCTCATACAACTGATCCCCTGGGTTGGGGACAGGAACCATCCACACCTCGGTCTTAGCGTGGTAAATCGGGGCATGCAGGGACAACGGTGTGCCGATGGGTATAAGTGGGGCATAACCCAACAGACAACATCACCTAATGTGGTACAGTCACAAAATTGTATTGCCTTATTCTTAACTCACATAAAAGCTATTTCTGTTCATGCTTTCTAACACTGCTTAATGAAGTAAAGCCATTACTATTTTGCGAAACACTGCAATGATCCAATTCATGCCCTCAGGGCTTTAAACTCCTTCCACTGACTACACAGGAAATGTGGACACCTCAGATCAAAGGAGAATCAGGTGCCTGAAGTAGGCAGTGCCAACTCACAAGAATCAATGCAAGGCCTAACCTAAAAGACTCTAGCTTTAAGCACGGACTGAAGCAAAAATGCAATTCATGTTTAAGTGCAGGTTAATTAAACAGCCTTGCAAGACACAATGAATCACCATATCAAAAATCCTTAATCTTACATTTGGGTATTTCGAGAATAGATTATATACTGTAACTATCGTCTTAGTATCTGAGAAACTTGTGTCCCTAGTCCAATAGTCACGTATTAAAGGAATGTAAAGGAATGCCTGAAACCTACCCAAAATAGCTTCAGAGAGCAAAGCATGACTAGCTGCTCTGTTCAAGTCCAATGAAGTCAACTAGAACCTTTTCTTTATTTCCATAGGAGCTAAATTAAGTCAGAATCTTCAAAAACCACACTTCAGTCATGAACTTCTGTATGCAAATTTCAGGCCCTGGTGAATTGGAGGTGATTTGAATACACTACCCGCAAGCAACCTCAGTCTGCTAACATAACACAGTCAAACTAATTTGTAGAAAAATTATTAAAACATGTAAATGTTCAGTCTTGGTTGCATTCTTCAAATAGAGATCTAACTACATTACCAGCAACATGGGAAGTAACCAGCATTTCATAACGCTGGTGAATCATAATTTGCTCCTCCGACAGTCACTTCTGACCAAGCTGCAAATACATTCAGGCTACAGTAAAACCAATGTTTTCAAAATTTAAATGAACAGACACGTTATTTCAGTTCTCTTAAGCTGGACTTTTATTAAAACCATTCAAGAATAATCATTCCCCAAACAATGTACTGAAAGTATATTCATAATGAAACTTCTGCACTGATCAAGACAGAAATAGTTTGGGGACAATTTTAACTAACAATTCTATTCCTTCAGCCTAGAAACAGAATCACCTTTCCACCATTTCCAATTCAGTACAGATTGTTAATGCAACCTGCTAACAACAGGAGAGCAAAGCACTAAGGTCAGAAGCCACAGGGAAACTAGAGGGAACATCAACATTTCTGAACAGGCCTATGGAGCGCTGAAAGGTCTCCATTTAAGACAGCTCAGAAAAAACATGTTAGAAAAATTTCAGGTCTAGAGAACAAGAACTCCATTTCACCTGTGAATGCCCCCCTGGTCTTACTCAGATGTCTGCTTACAAAACAAAGGGAAAAAGAACAAAATAAAACCTCCTAAATTAGACAGTCTGTCTTAACTAGTGAACATCTGAATTTACAAACATCAATTTCCTTTCTACCTCTTCCAAAGCAAACAAACAGAAAGCTAATCTTAACTTAACTTTACTTCTAAAGAAATAGGTACAATAGATCTGCAAGAAAGGGACTTCCAGAGGTTCCATCCAACCTCAGTTGTTCTGTGATTCTGTAATCTTCTGGGTCTTTATGTATTTTTTAAGTCGGATTGCTTTCTTCACGCAAACACTTCGGTGTAGCTATAGATTCTAAAATGGCAAAATTAAGTTGTGAATTCTGAGTTTCAACACCTACCTTTAAACCTGTCTTTAGGAGACTTTGGGGAGCAGAATGTAAATTCTTTTGTTGTTTTTTTTTCCCCGATGGAAAGATATGAGACCAAATACTTTTTTTTTTGTCTCTCTGCATCTCATAATTTGCATTCAGTGAAGAGAACTGGCAGAGGCACAGGTACAGAGTCCAGCTGCACATCAGCATGGAACTCATGGCCACCAGTAAGAAGTCCCTTTGCATCGCCAGGCACAAATGGAGCACATCTTATCTGAACATCCTTTCCTTCTCCAGTGCATGCTGCCTGAAAGGATAACGACCCAACACCAAGTCCTACAGAACAGCGAAGTGTATGCCGTTAGAGGGTAGAGTTCTTTATTAACCTACAGTGAACATATTCCCAAAACTAATTTTAGTGTTCATAGTAAAGTCACAAAGCGCTAACAGACTATTCACTAACCTCTGGGGATATCAGAGCTTTTGGACACTTTTTATTAGTGCCAGGAACCTGCCACACAAGCTCAAGAAAATAAATGAACTACCAGGAACTCGCTCTAACACAGTTAATGCTGATCTGTCAATAACTGATTGTATTTTTTCTATCTATGACTAACGATGGTGACCTTTAAATGAAGAGAGAAAGTTGATATGCTCAGATAATGGCCCACAAGGATAAACAATTCAAGAGGAAGCTTGTGAACATCCCAGAACTTCTGTTAATTACCAAGAGGGAGTTTCCTAGTGTGGACTGCATATGGCCAAGTGTTTGTTCTTCCCCTCCTCCAAAATACACCAGCAAGTGGAAAGGAAGAAATGGAACTGGAACGTTTTCAATTCTGCACTTCAACAATCCTCAAAAAAAATTTAAGCAAACTTAGGGAATTACAGTTTTGGTTCTGTGAGCAAGTAATTGCAAGATACAAGACAGTGCTTTCTAAAACCTCCTGAGTGCATAGCACAGAACTGCCTGTGAAAAGGAGACCCAAAACCAAAACACATAAATAAAAGACTTGTTGACCAGCACAGTTACCAAAGAGAAATGGTAATTATCCCTAAGATCTGGTTCACAGATGAATTGCGGGCAAGCACCAAATTCTATAAAAGTTGCATTTCCGATTTTACATTATAGTAATACGTCAAGACAAAGGAATTGTTCCCACAGCAGCACAATTTTATTCATGATTTAAACAGGTTTATTTTGGTTCAGTTTAACTGGAGTAGGAGTAGGTTGAATTATCGTCCTGAAATGTAATTCAAGACAAGTTTACTATTTATTACTGACACAGGCTTAACTGAACTGGTTATGCAAAGACAAGACAAACTGAACCTATCCAGAAACCTGTTTTGCAAAGCTTCTCCTTCAGAAGTGTTTCATATATAATTTGGGGGGTTCGCCTATTATTAACAGATCTGGCTGTAATTATACTACATTAGTGTTATGCTACTTGGAGACTTCAAGGATATAAAAACCCACATGCAATTTCTAAGACAAAGCAATGAAGAGAAAGTATTGCACCACACAAGATAGTCAAGGTAGGAAAAACCAAAAGAGAGACTCTTGGAGCTGGCCCCGCTCTCACATCTACAGCAAGACTAGAACCAAGTTTAAAGGGCAATAAAGGAGAAGCTTAGCTTTCAGGGCTGGACTTTAATCAATATGAGCTCATGATAATAAAACTTTTAACAACTTGTGTTCATAACCATTGGTAAGAATTCTGCGCCACTGAGCAATCCTGAATGCTTGTAACACTCCTGTTTTATTAAGGAAATCAAAATGTTACAGATCAGAAATGTCTAGATTTTTTTTCCCCTTAGGGCTACTGTAATTTCATTGCCACTAACTGTAATCTACACATAAAAGTCAGAAGCTCACAACACTAAACACACACACACACACATATATATATATAAACCTAGGTGTTCCAAGCATCAGAAATCCAATATAAGTGCTAGCTTGTAAAGAACACAGCCCACCCTTCCAGGAACATTACAGTCCAAACTGCTCCCAGACCTGCAGCACTCCTGCACAGGCAGGAATTCTTTTCAACACAATCCACCAAAGAAAAAAATATGAAAGGGAAAGTAGGAACACATACTATTATTGAGCTAACCAACAGTCATGTAATCTCACTTGCAAAGGATTAGTATCTTCTGCACTTATGACAAAGAAGGCCTACAGCATCAACTGTGTCAAAGACCTCAGGTGCAGAGGATGCCTGCCTGAGCTTAAGATGGAAAATAATGCACCTTAATGTTCATCTATGAGGTTCAGAGTATCACAATGAACAACACATGCCAAAAGTCACCAGCAAATGCATACCAGAGATGGAAAATGGACTACTGGAAAAAGATTTTTTAGGATAGAGGGAGGGCGTTGGCCGTTTTGAAAGAGTTCGAGTACAATGATTTTATGAAATGGTCTCGTCTCTTTTCTCCCCTCAATTACCCACTGAGTACATTTCATAAGTTTATTTCTGCTATATATAGCCTCAGAAATGCATTTGCTTCCTGAGAAACCATCATTCACTGCTGTGATAGCAGCTTATACAGAGTAGGGGAGGCCAAAAGAACAACAACAACAACAAAAAAAACCAACAAAAACCAAACCACCAAAAAAAAGAAACAGCAATGCTTCAACATTTCAGTGCTTTCAATGCTTCAGCGCCCCCCCCCCCAAGAACCAGAGTTCTTCTCATCACATCATCGCCTAAGTGTTCAGTGACATCATCTGGGCAGGAAAACCAGTAGTCCATTCTCTTGTTAATATATTTCTTGGTTTGAATCGTTGTTACTATTTTACTCTCCTTTCTTCCAACTTCAAGAAATCCGTCTGGGATACTAATCCTTAATAGAGAACAACTAAACCCAACCCAGCGTTTGGTTTTTTTCTTTCTAACTGAGGAATATTATACAAGAGGCAATCAGGGACAATCAGGTGATGTTTATTAGCACTGATAAGAAACTAGACTTACCTTACTTTGTGTGTCCTGACTCAGAACAACAAGAAATAGTCAAACCAAGAGCCTAAATTTAAGCATGTTTCTATACAGTTAACACTGCACTGCTTGCTGCGGTCATACACAAAAGTGCATTAATGAATTCACTGGCGTATCTGGCTACAATACAAATTAACGCCAAGGCTTTCTAGTTCATCCATTTTTCAAATCCCCAACATCACTAGAGACTGCCAATCAAGGACTAAACAAATTAAGTGTTCTCTTGAAGGACTTGATTTGTCTCTGTACACACAGAAGTCATAACATTCCTCTTTGGTTAAAAACAAGAGGAATTAATTTGTCTTACCGTCACGTTACACAAACACAGGCTTCCAAAACTGTGATTATAACACTTTTGTACAACCTTGGCAATGCTAATTTACCAGCTGTACACCAAAAAGGAACATGCAGTTACAAAGAAAGAAAAGAGAAAGAATGAACAAATACACTATTATTTAGCCAGCATACCTCCTCCCAAAACAGACACACCGCTACTCCTTTCCAGAGTCAGCATTTCACAGATTTTTATTCATAATAAAACAAAAGTAATCTTAACCCATAGTTTTTAAAAAAGCATTTTTTTAAAAAAGTTATTTTTAAGTTCTCTAAAATGTATGCTTTAATCTACTAACAACAGTACAAACACAAGAGATACCTATTGATGAATCCACCTTATTTAAGATGTGAACTTCCAGAGTAAGTACCTTGGAGTAGCGTAACAAAAAAATATTCAACTAGGACAGGGGAAAAAACACCCCTTCATACTGTTGACTTCATAAACAGCTTATTTTTATATTATCCTCACTGTCTAGAAGTCTCACATACACACAAGACTGATGTGATCTGAAGACACACCTGGAAGAAAAAACATAAAATATTTCTCTTTGGGCCTTCTACAGTACAGGCTACAGTGTCACATTTCCCTGACTCTGGATGATCAGATCCAGACCATGTCTAGGGACATTCATAATCTTGAAGACAAATGAAATTTGAGATGAGAAAGCAACACGCGTGAGTTAACAGCAAGCTCAGTCTCCCCAGCAAACACTCTTACTCAGGGGCAAAACACCCCTTATTTTCCACAGCACAATTCTTCACAGACCTTTTTCCACCTGGAAATTCCTTTACCTGTGGAAGTTATCACAAAATGTTGACTTCCAAACCAGTCCCTTCACTCCACTCTAAAAATGTCCTGATATTTTTTCTTTTCATTTATTTATATTAGTGCATCTTTAAAGGCATCATCCAACTTCTAAGGCATATTCTTAAAGAAAATTGAGAGTATGCACATGAGAAATTAGTGTGACATGACTCCACCATAACTGTATTCCCCCAGGCAGAAAGGCCCTAAAACATTTGACAGAAAGAGACCTTTTTCACGTAATTTATCAAGAATACCATCAACCCCACAGGGGATCATTCTTCCTAGGAGCAAGAAACTGTAAAATTATGTTTCACAGAGGGCAAGGACAAAAAAAAAAAATCCCAATTCACTATCATGATCATTCACACTTACTAACTACCACAAGTAATTATTCTGTGTTCATTACTTAAAAAAAAATCATGCTTGGAGTTTTTGAAGCCTCATTAAAATAGCTAACTACACTTACAGAAAAACTTCAGGGTTAAAGGGTGCTTGGAAACTACAGATATGGAAAAGAAACCTATGACTTGCTAATTCAATGCATCACCAACAAGGTATAAATTCCCTGCCCTCTGCTTATTCCTCTCTTCTAAAAGAGATGGCAGGTCAGAGACCTCCTCTACAGGTAGATGGTGCAGCTTTGATTAGATGTCATCATCAAAACAGAATCGAGGTACCATATTGCCATCTTCCAGTATTTCAGGTTGGAAAAGGATAAGGTCCTGTCTGCCTCAGTGACATGAAGCACAAAGAGATGCCAGATGATCCCCATCACACAAGCGACAACTCCTAAAACTCTTAAGAGAGGTGTCATGGGTCTGTGGAGCCTGTTCAAGCAATGCAAAGCTGGAACACTAGTTCTGACTCACAAAAGGAAAACGGCCAAGCTGAAGACAGCTTATATTTAGAGAAAGATAGAGGGATTTGCAAAATGATGTAATTCCTCAAACGTAAACTCCCCTGTTTGACAGAGGGCAAACTGAGATGAAAAAGCAATAACACATTCCTCTAAATAATGGTAAATATTCCCTTGAACTTCAGGCTTCAGCAGCATCTGCACAATACAAGAGTATAAAGATGACAGATGCTGTAAGTTTTACTTTTCCACCAGCAAAGCCAGTTCAAAGAGAAGGAAGGGAGGGCAGGCAGCGATGGCCGTTTGACTGGACTGTCAAGGTTACCCGCAGAACACTGTGCTGGAAGGAGACCACTAGATATGACTGACGCCCGGGCTGCTCTTCGCCACCCGGAGGATCTCCCCAGGGGTAACGCCGGAGGAAGGACCACAGCCGGGCTGCACCGGCGGCCCTCGGCAGCACGCAGGCTTTGGGGCCGGTGTTAGAGCGAAGCCTCCCGCCGCGGGCGGGCTGACTGCAGGGCCGGGGCCGGGACCCGCCCCGCTCCGACAGCCTCCGACGGCAAAGCAAGGGGGGCCGCGCTGCCAGACACGCCCCCTCACCTCACCGCCCCGCGGACGGCGCCCCGCGCCCGCGGAGCTCCGCGGGCCACCCTCGCCCCGCCGCGGGGGGCCGGGAATCGCTGCCTCCCCTCGAGGGCGCAGACCCGGCTGTCTCAGCCCGCCACCCCCGGGGCGCCCACGGCGCTCCCGCTGCCAGGACCAAGGCGTAGGACGCCACTGTCGAGTTAATCGTTAACTCGCTGCCCCACTTCCCCCGAGAGCTCCTCCCGCGGGCGCCGTGGCAGCCGGCAGCCCCAACGGGGCGGC
>VXBJ01007276.1:289725-350454 GCA_013400055.1 Nycticryphes semicollaris
AAAAAAAAAAAATCCCAATTCACTATCATGATCATTCACACTTACTAACTACCACAAGTAATTATTCTGTGTTCATTACTTAAAAAAAAATCATGCTTGGAGTTTTTGAAGCCTCATTAAAATAGCTAACTACACTTACAGAAAAACTTCAGGGTTAAAGGGTGCTTGGAAACTACAGATATGGAAAAGAAACCTATGACTTGCTAATTCAATGCATCACCAACAAGGTATAAATTCCCTGCCCTCTGCTTATTCCTCTCTTCTAAAAGAGATGGCAGGTCAGAGACCTCCTCTACAGGTAGATGGTGCAGCTTTGATTAGATGTCATCATCAAAACAGAATCGAGGTACCATATTGCCATCTTCCAGTATTTCAGGTTGGAAAAGGATAAGGTCCTGTCTGCCTCAGTGACATGAAGCACAAAGAGATGCCAGATGATCCCCATCACACAAGCGACAACTCCTAAAACTCTTAAGAGAGGTGTCATGGGTCTGTGGAGCCTGTTCAAGCAATGCAAAGCTGGAACACTAGTTCTGACTCACAAAAGGAAAACGGCCAAGCTGAAGACAGCTTATATTTAGAGAAAGATAGAGGGATTTGCAAAATGATGTAATTCCTCAAACGTAAACTCCCCTGTTTGACAGAGGGCAAACTGAGATGAAAAAGCAATAACACATTCCTCTAAATAATGGTAAATATTCCCTTGAACTTCAGGCTTCAGCAGCATCTGCACAATACAAGAGTATAAAGATGACAGATGCTGTAAGTTTTACTTTTCCACCAGCAAAGCCAGTTCAAAGAGAAGGAAGGGAGGGCAGGCAGCGATGGCCGTTTGACTGGACTGTCAAGGTTACCCGCAGAACACTGTGCTGGAAGGAGACCACTAGATATGACTGACGCCCGGGCTGCTCTTCGCCACCCGGAGGATCTCCCCAGGGGTAACGCCGGAGGAAGGACCACAGCCGGGCTGCACCGGCGGCCCTCGGCAGCACGCAGGCTTTGGGGCCGGTGTTAGAGCGAAGCCTCCCGCCGCGGGCGGGCTGACTGCAGGGCCGGGGCCGGGACCCGCCCCGCTCCGACAGCCTCCGACGGCAAAGCAAGGGGGGCCGCGCTGCCAGACACGCCCCCTCACCTCACCGCCCCGCGGACGGCGCCCCGCGCCCGCGGAGCTCCGCGGGCCACCCTCGCCCCGCCGCGGGGGGCCGGGAATCGCTGCCTCCCCTCGAGGGCGCAGACCCGGCTGTCTCAGCCCGNCGGACGATACGCGGAGACCCACGGAGAGCGGGAATGCCGTTCGGTGCCGCGCTGTGCCCCGCGGCGGCCGCCGCCGCGTTGCCAGCGCCGAGGCGTGAGGGCGGCCCCACGTGCGCCGGCTGCACCAATCGGGGCCGCCGTGGGCTGCCCCCCGCCCCCGCCGCCGCCACCGTCCCGGGCCGCCCGCGAAGAGGCAGCGGCAGCGGGGCGGACGGGGAGCGGCAGGAAGCTGTTTTGGGAGGGCTCGTTGGGACGGGAGTTTGGGATCGTGAGAGGGGAGGAAACAAAGCAAGCCCCAAACACTGATGGCTGGTTGGGCGTCTCTTTCGCGCCCGCGGAGCCGGAGCGGCGGCAGCAGCGCGGGAGTGCGGTCAAGCGGCGGCCGGGGAGGCACTGCGGGAGCTGAGTTCCGCCGCGGCCGGAGACCCCGCGCCGCTTGAGCCGCTGCTGGGCGGGTGAAGGCGCCTGGCGTCTGGGTTAGGAGAGTTTAGACGGAGGAGCCTCCGAAATGAATTTATAGAGCATCCTTCTAGCGCTCTCGTGAGTTTTGCCGCGCTGAATGCGCAGAGGAAAAGAGAGACATTCACGCCTTGTCCCAGAGAGCCCGCAGTCTAGGGGTCGGGTCTGGGTTTTCTAAATGTCCCGCAGCTAAAGCAGCGCTCAGGAATGGCAGGAGAGAGAACCTTGTTTGGGCCAGATGTGGGAATGGCTGGTGGGCTTCCTGAGAGGCGTTGCCTTCTGCTGTAGCATCCGACTTCAAATAAGTAATAACACGGAGCTGCCGAATCACACGCAGAGGGTGAGACTGGAGACAAATTCTGCCGCTGTACTTTCTACTTTGGGTATTAGTGAGACGTCCAGCTTCTGCGCCACATTGCTGGAATTGCTGTGTGCTCGTTATGGCAATACTGGGAATGTAGTGCTTGAAAACAATGAGCTGGTTAGTAAGAAAATAAACATTCCTAACGTAGCAAAAATATTTTTGTACTTTGTTTTACAGTGTTTGATTTACAACTCTGCATTTTTGTATGACTGTCAACATGAAGTGTAATTGGTACAATTTCCGTTAATTAATGAAAATGTAAGTTGATTGTTTGCTCTCTTGTCTGTGTGTTTTGATCCCACCACTTAATCTAACGGCTGTTGATGTTTCACAGTGGCGGTTGTTCAGGACCGCCTCAGTTTTTCAGTCTAATACACTCAGCTGTATTGCTGTGCCTTTAGATGTCTCTGAAAAATGTTCTGAAATCCATTCATGTTAATTTCAATAACTTTTCGTGGGCGTTGTGGAAACAGGACAGTCTACTTTTGTTGTAGGCAACGACCTCCCCACAAATGTCTTACTGCCTCCCCATCTTAGATATAAAGAAGTTCAGCCCCCAGCGGCCTTCAGTTTTCCCTGTATATTAAAAATAAATCTCCAAAAGATAGATCCCTATTTTGTGTGAGTCTGGTTGCCAGCGAAGGTCAGCATCTCCAGCATCCATGGACTGAATGCGCAGCCATGAAAGAGGGAAAATGGGGAAAACAGGCCACAGTTCTGAAAGGCAAAGTTGGAAACAAGGTTACCTTTTTCCCTATGAGTCTGAGCGCTGGGTCCTTCAAAGAGTTCATCATTACCTTTTTTAGAGAGATAAACTTGGGAACGTGCAGATATGTGATCCATTTTTATCTACTATCTAAATACCAAGTCTTTTTAAATGTCATTTTCTAACTTCTCTGCAACCATACAGACTAGTAACACTGAAGCTGAGATAGTCATATAATTGCCTGATTCCAGTATCCAAGAAGAGAAAAGCTGACTGTGCAGTCAGGAACACTGAAAAAGATACTTTTCAGCCCTTCAACGTTTTAACCCTTTTTGCTTCATTTAGTTCTATTGTCTTTTGGTGCAGTTTCTTCTTTTTATTTGTTTGTTGGGTTNATATTTCAGAGAAGAGTAGAACTTGAAGTCCAACTTTTATTTTTGCAGCCACTCAAACCTCTCAAATGTTTGTTTCCTTCCGGTTTTGTTTCTGTCATCTTTTGAACCAACAGTGTTTAATTTTGGTGAGTTATTTGTTGCTACTAGAAACGCTAAATTATATTGATGGACTTTGGTTTATATTTAAGCATATAGCCTGTCATTTACAATGACTTGTACTGTTCCTGTAAAATGTCTTCTTTGATGTCCTTGGGCTTGTCAGGCTGAGTGGCATGCTTGTGCTCAGCCATTGTTCTCTTCCTACGACTGGATAAATTTATTAGTTAGACAGTTTTAGCAATGTCTAACTAATAAATCAAAACTGTCCAGCAGACTTCAGTCTTTGTGCCAAGTGGGTCTAGGCAAGCAAGTGGATTTACACGTGTCAGTAGCCCTAAACAACACACAAAAAATCTGTCAGTCAACCATGTAAAATTATTTGAGTGCCTGAGGGTTCTGACAAGTAATATCTGGTGGATTTAAATGAATAAATTGGAGAGATTAATGCCCACAGCAGTATGCCAGGCTTCTTCACAGAGCTAAAAGTCTTCATAGTAGAGCAGAAATGTTTATGTCTTTTCTACCCCAATTCATAGTCTGAGTACAAAATAACCTCACCTCTAACCTAAACACTCCTTGCAGCAATGTCTGGCCAGGAGGCAGAGTTTAAACCTGGAAAATGATATTGTCTTAAACCATTTTATCTATTTCTACCGGGGCACATCTCTTAGAGAAATAGTGTTTGCAGGTTGAGATCCAAGAAACAAATTCTGAGCTTGCCTGTGTATTCTGTAATGCTGTGGGATCAGGAGGGAGATCCAGATTCAGAAAGGTTCCACTTTCCATCAGTTCCACCAGAACAGAGGTGTAACAGAGATATTGGTGGTTATATGTGTATGAGACTCATCTGAGTATTAAAAAGCAAAATTTAGCCTTTGTTTCAAGAGCACATGAGACTGTGGAAATGGCTTGTGTGCAAGATACTTAAAATTACATTTCATATGTAAACTGCTTCCAAAAAATATGACCTCAGAATTTAGGCTAAAGAGATGTCATGCAGGCCTCGAGAGCCAGAAATCTCATTATTATAGCTATGCGTTTGAACCACTGGAGTGCCTAGTAGTGTCACCAATGAGCAGCCTTTTAAAGGACTAACAAGCAGGATGTCTAAAGTCCATCACAGCACTATCTATACAGGACACCTGAAATGTTATATGGAACATAATGTACAAACATAATATTTAAAGATATATAGCATAAACTAAATGCATGAGACTGCTAATGACAAGTGCTGGCATTCGTGCTTAGCTAAAGTCATTAACCAATTTAAATGCTTTACAGATACAAAACTGAGATAAGAACACCTAAGAAAGTACGTTACACGATGTATTGATGAACTATATGGAGAGGGGCGTTGTGAACTACATGTCTCAGGCTGCAGTGCTATGGGAGCCAGAATTGTCTTCTGTTGCCACCTGCATACGGTGTTCCACTTCCTAATTGTTGTAGCCCCATGTGGTAAATCCAAGTCTGTCATTAAAAGTAATGGGTGAGTCAGGGCACATGGTACATGGCAGGGGCAGGCGCTGGAGCAGCCAATGTTTCTCTTGCCTGGTGAGAAGGCAACCAGCCTCAAAGAGTCAAGAGGTGGGGTCTGTGGAGAGATGACAGCAGGAAGGGTATAACCTTGTGCAAGGTAGGTAAAAGTAGAAACTAGCTATCTGTGACAAACGGCACGTATACTGCAAAACTACAGCATATCCCTGATGTGTCATCTGAAGGACCATAACTCAGTTTTTCTTTTTGCTTCAGAATGTTTTTTCTAATTATGAAAGAATGCATCCATATGTGAGAAAGTAAGTGGACAGAATTGCACCTGTAGTTTTTTAAAAGGTACAAATAATTTTTTAACATAGAAGTCTACTTCCCACCACCCTTGCTGAGTCATATTTTTTTCTGGAAGTATTCAGTATTAGCAAGTGTTGCTTAACAAAAAGAAATTTGGTACAATCTGCTCCAGATAATTAATATGATTTACTAATCTCTTCAAGAAAAGCAGTATGCATCTACAGGCTACAAAACTGATAAGTCTATCTTAATAGATACAGACTTCTTGGAGATAATAAGCTCATTTAACAAATTGCTCCCAATTCTTTGTTACCCACGGAGAGAGCAATCAGGAATTCTGCACTTCTTCCAGCAGCAGAAAGTATTGCTAGGTAGCAAAGGGAGCAATCCTTCTTTCTAATCTTTTGGACTCCTTCTTTCCCACGTAATAAAGAGCCCCTCAAATACCTTCTCAAAAGTATTCCTTCTTTGAGGCTGAAAGAAAAATCAAAAGGATTGAGGATGGGAAGCAATCAGACTGAAAAACCAACATTTTGTAGAAAACATCTTGGATATTGGATATTCTACAGCAGGGTCTGTGGGACATGTAAAGTGAAGGAAGCTTTTCATCGAGAGACTCTGATCTGACAGAACCATAAAACAAGAGCAGGAAGTTTCAATACTTCAAAATATTATTAAGAGTCCAGTATGTTGAGGATGCTGTTTTACAAGATTGATCTTTCTTTAAGACAGGTAAATTGAAGCACCACAAAAAGTTGAATAATATTTCATCATTATTTTTCTGTTCACTGTCTTTCTTCACTGATATCCTTTGATGTTTATTCATTTCCTGTTTACGTTAAAATAATATCGCTAACTGCAAACTCAGGTCTCCTGTAAGCCTCATCTCCAGCCAAAAATTAAAATGTTTAAGTATGAGCACTGCCCAAAAGAAATAGCCCTTAATTCAAATGTAACCAAGGTAACATAAATAAATACATAAATATATGTGTCCATGTGTGGAAAATCCAAATCCCAGATTAATGGGATACATTAGAACTGACCAGCTTCTTAATATGATGATGCTGGAGCTTGTTGTCACAAAACAGACATTGAGTTTAAAAATAGCCACGTAAGGAGACGAAGAATGGCCTTCTGTACCCACAGCAAGGCAGTGGGGAGGACAAGTGGCATTTTCCTAATATTTTTTTAAAAGATGCACTTTTCTGAAAAGATGTACAGTGGGTTAGGCAGCAGTGGGAGCTTTAAATGTGTTTGAGTAGTGTGTGCTTATAGGAATTAGAAGACCCTAGCATTTTATTAGATCTGGTTGGCTTAGTCACTAATTACAGGTTTCTTATGAACAGCAGATAAAATCTCTGCATAATGTTTATGATTACCGGGGGAGTGACGTCACATGCTGCCTGGCCTAACAAAGTATATGACTTGACCACTGAAATTCTAGTGTGATTCACAATACGGTATGGGGAATGCAACATAAAATTATGTGTCATTTGCACAGCATGCCTTTCTGTTTATCATCACCAAATGGTTAGTATCAAAGCCATGTGGAGAATAGTATTAAAGATCATGGGGCTGAGTATGAAATTCAGGATTTTAGAAAGGTTAGAAATATGCTTTCATAACCATTAATTTACAAATTTTTACAACTAAGATTTTTTTTTTGTTTTGTTTTGGAGTCAAGAGCACCTCAAAAGTTTATAACAATTATTTGAAAAATGCCTTTCATGGTAAAGTGCAGAAAAAGCAGACAGCATCAGATAATTTACTGTGATGCCTGTACAAAGCACTTGTGTAATGTTCTATCAGCTCTGTAGTATTCTTCCTTAAATCATGTCCCAGAATTGCTAATACAAATATGTTCCTTGCTTAGAAACAAGCTTCTTTTTCTATTCAACTTGCAGCTGTGAATGAAAAAAAAAAAAAAAATCTGATTGTTTTGGGAAGTTTTGTTCTTCCAGAAAATCATTCAGTTTATTTTTTTATTATTGCAGCAATCATAGACCCTAATTTTGTTTAAGGTGTAAATGATTATGTGGTTTTATATTTGAAATACCAAATGTACAGGAAATGTATTTTCCTCAAATTAAATATTACATTTTAAACAGCTTAATAATAATAGGAGGAGTAGGTTTAAAGACCATATAGATAAGTGAAGATATACTATGTGCTGGAGGAAGCTTTGGAAATAGATTTTTGAAAACTGTTGTATTTTTAGCAATATTATGATTTTGGCTTCACAATTGTTTATGAAAATGCAAAATTTTCAGAAGTTCCTCAATCTGATCTCTATTTTTGCATATGCAAATGACAAAATTGAGGTCAAAATGCTTTGCTTTTCAGTTGCTTGTGAAAACTGAATGCTTTCACTTGTATGTGATTGTCAGGATTCGTAACTCATTACTGGTGTGTGCCTACATACGATCGCACTCTAAATTCCAATTTTCTGAAAAAAATTGTTAGCCAGAGTCTTGCATTCAATTTGAAGAAAAGTATTATCCTGTGAGAGAGTCAAGGCTGTGAGCAGAAATCCTTACAGCAAATTGTCAATACAATGGGATCCATGTTTTATAACCTATCATAACAGAAAAGGAAGCATCTCATACTTCATGTCTGATTACAACCTAGAAATAGGACAGTACCCTGTACTTCCTCAAGTTGCAAGCATAACAGTCTTGCTGACATAAGTGGGGCTCTGGATGAGAGCTGTGGATAACATATGTTCCAGAGTAGTGCTAGGCACTTTTGAGGAGTGCTTTTAGTGGAAATCTGCAGGTACCGACAGTTTAAATTCAACATTCTAAACCAATAAATAGAATTATACCAATTGTTTACAATTAATACCCATAATACTCTATGAAGTACATGCTGACTTTTCAGAAGTGCACACCGGAGATGTCAAAAGCTGCATCTTCAAAAGTGATCTTAAATTTCTTGGTCTCCCAGACTCGAAGAACCATTTAAAATGCCCAAAACATGAGAAAGAAATGTAAAATTAGAAGTAATTTTTAAAAATGTGATCATGATTGCACAGCAGCTGGTAGGTTTGGAACAGGAGAGTCTTTGCTCTGTCACTTTGTGCTTTTTTTAAGATGGGCTTCTTTTCTTAAGAGGTCTTACTGATATAGCTATAATAATTTTGCCACAACTACAGTATTGTATATAGGTAAAACTGGAAGTAAATTCTTGGTGATGAGAATGATGATATAGAGGGAGAGGTTGGTCAGAGAGTCAGTAGAATAGACATTGCTGGGAAGGCCAAATCTCTCCTTGAAGTTAGCCCTTCACAAAATGCACAAAATGACCTCTAATGTCCCAGCCTAATGAAATTTTCCTGTCATTCCGTGATTGAGTTAGATTCAGGTGTCATCCTGAAGAACTGGGAGGAGGGTCTGGATGAGGCCAGCACAGACATTCAAAATTTTTCTGAGAAGGTTTTATCCTGACATGGTGCTAGGGGGTACGCAAAGAGGTGGACCATGACTGTGGCAAACTCTGTAAAGGTCTCGCCTGTCCTCATGGCGTTCAGGTATCTGGTAAGATAGAGAGGGTTTTTTATGTTTCTTGTAACCTCCTATATAAAACTCTTCAAGGAACTGCTATTGTACTGTCTTTTCTAACTAATTTGTGTATACTGTATCTTCAAAGTGGGGACAAGGAGCAACAAAAATTGCAAGGAGGAATTTTATTGTTTAAAAGAAAAAAAAATTAAACCTCCACCTATAAAAATTCATCACAGGCAGGACATAATGATAAGTCATACTTTTGAAGTACACATTTCTCACTCACCAACACCGCTGCTTCTGTCTTTTCTTTTTTTTTTTTTAATAAGAATCATCAAACAAAACCATAAAAATCAGAAAATCTGTATCTGTAGAGTAGTTGATTCAGCACCGGTCAAAAACTGAAAGAATATAAATCTTAGAGAAGCTTCAAGATCTTGCCAAGCTTTATTCCCTGGAACTCAGATTTGTTGTTCTCGTGATTATGTTTACCTTTGTTTCTGCAACCAGTCTTAACAAAGATACAGGCGACAGATACAAAAACCTGCCCTAGAAATAATTGTGCACCACTGCTCCCTGAATTGTTTTGACAGCTTTTTTTCTAATGTGAATTTATAATAGCTTTAAAATAGATTTCCTGCAGGATTTTTCTTTATGTTTCTACCACTGACCATCTGTCTGCCTTTTGTAAGGGCACATCAAATTGAAAATAGTTTCAAAGTTCTATGTATCATAGCCTTAATATGTGAAATATTTTTAAATTCAGGGTTAGATTTCAGTTTGCTTCTAGTAAAACCGGCCACAAGCTCTGATAATGCATTAACACTGAAAGAGTTTTGCTGGTTTCCGATACTAGATGTACTGAAATTATACTAGACAAAATTTGTACAGAGAAGTTTCTTGAGTAGGAATGCCTGCATGTGAGAGAATGTACTTTTTCAGAATAGTAGGGATTATGAGGTAGAAGTCCAGTTACAACCTGAAAGCTGTAAGATACACTGGTTACATCAATGACAATAAATTAAATCTTGTCTTCAGAGGCAGAAAGAATCAAATCCACGGTCTTCAGAAAGAAATTAATAGGTTATTTAATATATTTTTTTTAATGTTTACGTATATACCTATATCTGTATCCTACATATTCATATAGATATGTGTGTTTCAGTGGAGATACTGTTTAACATTATCACCTTACTGAAATAATCACAATCCTCAAAGACTCAGTACCACTGCCCTGAGAATTTCTGCCGCAAAGGCGAAACAGCTTTGTGCATCAAGGCCTAAATAGTACAAAGCTGTAACTTACTCATGGCTTAAGCTCTCTGCTGCCCACCAAGACTTCCAGGAGCAATAGGGCTGACAGTCTTTACTTCACAGAGACGAACCTTGGAGTTCAGTCAGCTCCACTGCTGTCAACATCTCAAACTTTATAAAGGTTTCATGGCATAGAGCAAAGGGCAGTAGCAAGCATGTGTACTTAATGACTTTCGAGTTTAATTTTGTATTTAAGAAAATCAATTCTCAACCCATACATAGCATAGTACCCAGCCTCTCCAATCATTTAAAAAATCAGTTAAGTGAAATGACTTTGTATATTCTGACAATGAATTAAGTGCCCAATGGACAATTTTCCACTCATGATTAGCTGATTAATGGCACCATTCCCTAAGGGAGCTACTCAAACCATGTTTGTCAAAATAAACAGCTATGGGTATATGTGTATATATATACACACCCACATATATTTATTCACAGAAAGCGAAAGCAATAGATGTTCAGTTTACTTCTTGCAAAACTGGAGTCTAATCAATACTATGTTTTTTGACCTGAAATCACTTATCAAATAATACAATTGATATCACCATCAGGTTTCTTTAAATACTGAAAATACTGATTCAATAGCTGTAGTGAATATAGTGAGGCATAGTACATTTTAGGCTGGGGAAAGTTAATGTATTTACATTACAACATTCGAAGGGTTAAGCATAAATAATGGAAAGTTGCTTTAAAAGTTAATAATCTTGAGGATTTAAAAAAGAATGAGTGACTTTTCCTTCATATTAGAAAATGAATTGCAGTACACATCTATATATGGCTAATAATGTTAACTTCTTAAGAGGGATAATAAACCTCTCAAGTACTTGAAGTTTGCTCTTCTGAATACCAAGAGTCATGAGTTTAATTTTAAAGTGCAGTTCATTCTGAAATGCTTTCATCCAATGAATAATAGTAACAATAGTAAAATTATCTTCCTTTCATATCATTATTGTACTATTCCTGTTATTATACATGCATTATTCCTTTCATTGTAAACATTTCTTAGGATAAATTGTGCAGATTCTCTTTGCAACTTAAGCTTTGTCTTCATTAGGCTTTGTTAACACTTCTGATAATTAACTAAAATTTTAAAAAATGGATTCTAGATTGATTTTTGAGTCTTATGTAATAGTGTAGGTTAACAGAAGAGTGGTGTAAAAATGGCAGTATGTGAGAAGCAGGTATTTTACATATCATTGATTTCCATTGCATTTCTAGGCCATTTAGTTGTCACCTGACACATTGTCATCATGTTTCATTTCACTACCATGCTATTTTTAACCTGCATATCTGGCAAACAGGAAAAATTCTCTACTTTGTAAGCACTATAGTATCTAGATAAGCAGTACTATAATCAGCTTTCTTTGACACCATCTTGCCTAATTGAAAAAAGTTTTGGATACTTGTATTTGCTCACTTCTGTGTTTAAAGGTTAACTTTTGGTTTTTTACATTAGGAAAAAAAAAAAGAAAGAAAATATCCCTATTATGCAACTTCTGTCTCTCAAGACTTTATTCTCTGTAAGAGGAAATAGTCAGGCCAAAAATTCCTAAAATAAAAAGGATGGGTGAGGAAGAGAAAGTTCTGAAATAATATGCTTTCCTTAGTATCCAAATGCTGTTTTTAAAAGTTAGTGTTCTGTGAGCAAGAATATTACTGCGGTTAACTTGTGTTTTTTCATGGTATGATTGATGTTAGTGACAAATATTCTGCAGGGTGTGCTCTCCCTGCTCTGAAGTGTGTACTTTGGCTTTGCTGTGTTCTTATAGCTGCCTAATTTCAATGAGGTTACTTCTTTTTTGATCTTGCAATCTTTCCAATTTTTCTACTCATTTCCTTTCAATAAAGTAAATTCTTTCCTAGTGTACCAGTGAAATTTTTTTTCTAAGACTGGAAAAACATTTTTTTGTTCAGCTGAAGTTTTTCATAAATACATAGTACTTATATAAAAAATCCAACTGTCCTAATGCTTAAAGCCTGTCGGCCAAATCCAGAAGGCTGTTTGTCTTTTCAACCAGCATCTCTCATCTGTATGTCTTTAATATTCTGTGCAACAGTGCAGATGCAAGTACTTATGATGGTAAAGCCTTCTCACGAAGATAAGAATAGGTGCACTGTGATAATACATAGGATAATATACAGATAACCATACTGTGTCCTTTAAGAGGTTAAGACATTTTAAATGAAATAAATTGAAAATTTCATGGATTTCTGTATATTTTTCAGAACACGTTTGTTTTCAAAATACTTGGTGATCTGTGATTTTGTTCTCAGGTGTTAGTAATGAGAACTCTGACTTAGGAAATTATAGCTAGAATGAGGGTATAACATAACAAAAAGCTAAGTTAAACTAGGAACGAGCTTTGAGGAGAGAAAAGGTTGTGTTCATACCTAAGGTCATGTGTCCATGCTCATTTTAAGGGGATCCTTATGCCCTCAGATCCCTAAGTAGTGCCGATTTGAATAGGAACAGGCATGAATAAAGAGAACACATACTCTGGCATTTACATCTACATGGTCTGTGGGCATGTGGGCTGCTGTTCCAGATTGTCTGGTGTTTTTCCTCTGCTTATCTGCATGGCACATTGAGGAGTGCTTTTGGCAGCTGGTTCCTAGATTCTTCTGTTACCAAGCTCAGCTCTGCAGAAAATCGCCAGATAAAGAGCAAAGCCACTATCAGGACAACATTGCCTTTCAGCCTAGTCATTTCCAGAGCCTTTCTGGTCTGAATCCTGACAGCAGCCTGTCATCAGGAAAGGAGCTGTGTGGTCACTGAATAATGAGAACTGTTTCCTGCTCTCCAAAAACCGGAGAGTGGTAGGCAAGGAGCAGAGCTGGCAGTGCAACCAGTGCATCAGACTGCCAGATGTCTGTCTCATAAACATCCAGACACCTACACCAAATACTGTCTGGACCCTGAGGAAGATACTGGCTGAGTGCTGTAGAGCAATCATCAGTGGAGAGGCAGCTTTCAGATGAAACAGTCGATGTCCACACATAAAAGGCTGTGCTGAGTTCACCCTTTAGCTGCTGAAGTAGACAGCTGACCTCAGAGAAGCACAGGCTGTTGAAAGGGACATTTCTGGAAGTCAGAAAGGCTACTGTTGACTATTGGCTGGCAAAAGAATTGAGGAGGTGGCATTCACCAGTCTGAAAGCTCTTGCCTATCATCTCTGTGAGTGGTGCCTAGGAAAAGGATCATTCCTTGAGCTTTCTACCCCCAGTAGTATCAGGTGATGATGCTTAGACTCTGTTCTGCTTAATTCTCAATTCTTTACCAACCAGCACCCAGAGTGCTGATTCCCCAGAGAAGGGGGAATCCCTTACTCAAAACTAACAGCTTACTCAGACAGTAACTGGCCTAACCCAAAAGTTTTCATGTTTGTTATGGTTCTCCCAAGTCTCTTGAAGAGCTACTTATCTCGATGGCCCAAAGCAAAGCAACATTAAAATCACTCAATATATATGTGGCTTTCTATGTTCAAGATGTTAGTTTGGAGAAGTCACTAAATTTTCTTATGGCCCTGTAGTCAAACAAAGTTTTTACTTAATGTTATTTAGATTTCAGTAATAAGTAAGAAGATTTTCAATACATAAGGATTGGTTAAAAAGAAGAAAGGTATACCAACAGCTCAGGGATTCTAATTAGATCTTGCAAAACCCAAAAGTGATCAACTAAGCTGATTGTTGTAAATTGAAACCAAGCTGAACAAAAAGTGTATATTGAATTGACATATTAGCTACTAACAATTATAAAATTATGTTCTCTTAAGTTAGAATTATTAAAAATATTTATTAAGTCCTCTACATAAAAGGTACTGATACTGATACCGGTGCTTTTGGATAATCACAAGAATCAAACCCAAACCTATTGATTTTTATATAATTTTTATTTACAGGACTTTGCAGATAAGATATAGAGACAAAGGACAATGGGCATATTTCCTTAAAAAATAAGTTAACACTTTGTTGTGTGCTCAAAATATTTTAAAAACCAGTAGAGTGAAGAATGTGAAGATATCAAGGTAGGTGCATATTTTTTGAGGAAAACTCCAGACAAGAAACACATTACATTGAACAACACTGAAAATTACTCCTGAAAGTGTGTTTTTAGTAATGTTATAGAAAGGGGAAGAAATACTTAAAATATAAACAAAGCAGTCATATTTTTAACAGTTGGGAATTGACATTTTGTGTTATGACAAGTCACTTAGTAAGTAAAATTGTGTAGAGAGAATAAATATTATTATGTTATGTGCTTTTCATTTTAACAAGGATATAAAAACTGTGTTTAAAATTATACTTCTCTAACTAAAATGTTATATTACTAGCATTTGATTCTCACATGAGGAAAAATTAATTCAACTAGATCCCAGTTTTGCTGAAAAACACTTGTTGACTTACATTGTATATGAAAACCCCTTCTCAAATTTTAAACATATGATTTGTTTAACGTGCATACAAGGGTAGTAAAACCTGTATTTTTCTTTGCTTCATAAATGTAGAAACTTGCAAATAAAATGCAATTGCATTAAAAGCACACTGTGTTTACAATAAAAACCATACATTTTCATAAGCAAATGAAGGATGGGACAGGAACTGAGACTCCCCATTTCCAGAGGTAGACAAGTCTAACAATAGAATATTTTACATTATTTTTAAATCACAGAACAAAAAGCTGAAATTCCATACTCAGATAAATGAAGAGCATCTTAAATCAGAACTGCTTTTTAAAAATGTCTTCATAGGCTATTGTGCCTCACACAAAAGTATGTTAGTTCACGGTCATACTTTGAAAACATTTCTTGCATTGCCTTAGATGATGATAGGGGACTGTAGAGGTGTGTTTTTGTTTCCAGTGTGAAAGCTTAGATGCCTGTCTTTTACATAGCTGAATTCCGCACTGCAGGTTTCTGAAGGAGACAGCATGGTTATGCCAGCTATTCCTCTAGAGAAGAAGGAAAGGCTAAGAAATGTAAGCAAAGGGAAAGAGGAAAGGAAAGGTCTGCTCTTTGTTTCTTGATCTAAAATAATCTGCTAATCTTGTGTCTGTCCTAGTGAGACAGAACGGTGAGCACTGCACAAGCTTCTTGCTGACTCTTGGGCCATCTTGGAAACTAGCATGGATGTCTGAAATTGGCATCCGTACCTGCAACAGAGATGCTTTATCTACTTCTGTTTCTTAGGCTGACTGACATACCTCATGCATGATTTACCACTGGGGAATTTTATACATTTTTCCAGACTTCCATGCTACCCAGAGTTGCTTCTGCATGTTAAATCCATCTCCATATGGCAAGAGTTCTACTGTGGGCCAAGAGTGTGGAGGGACTGCTGAAGTAGTGCTCTCAACCTCTCTGAAATACTTTGTGCTACTTTTGGAGAAAAATACAGGTGAATTCTTCCATGTGCATTTGCTGCCAAACTTGGGGATATATCTTGGCCATTCTGAAATTGGGAGTGAGAGAGAAGAGAGATTTGGAGAAAAACATGTAGGATTAAGAAGGGGACAGAGAACCAAACCTTGGTTCTCTAGAGCATGTTCTGTCACCATCATATACAACATCTTCATTGAATGTTTGAGTCCTTGGACTGTATTTTGCATCTGCAGTCTCCACACAGAGTTACTGTGTACAATTCAGGTTTTGTTGAGAGCTGGAGAGAAAAGATGGTGGGAATCAAGACATCTCTAAGAACTGCTTAGGAGATTTTTTTATGCCAAATATTCCCATATAGATGTATGCTGCAGACATTCATAGCCTGAGTAGAAAAGGCCTTAGTGTTTCAATCAGGTGCTTGATACCTGAAACTTGGATTTTTGCCTCAAAAAGGAGACGATTGTTTTTCATCCTGCTCCTGTGTGGCTTTTTTGGTGCATGTAAGGGCAGCTGGAACTGAAATGGAAAGAAAGGGGAGGGTCACCAGGAGATCACGAGGTTTGGGGATACTTCTGCAGAAAGGTATTGTTGTCAAATGGATACTACTAATAACGGGGAAACAGACTTAATAAGTACATTTGAGCCTCTGATAGTATGGTAGAATAAGACATATCTATTGAAGAAGACAGCAAAATTACCACTGATTTGACTAAAACAAATTTTCTCTTAGTGCTTCAGACTAACAATGTGTGGACACATTTTTGCAGAAATTAGCTAAGCAGTCTCTTCACCACTCTGCCAAACTGAGTGTTTATAGAACAGCAAGGCTGGAGAGCCTGTTCACAGCGATTGTCTCTGCTTCAGCAATGAGAGCCACAATTCCTCACACTCACTCTGCTACGGTGCTATAATTATCCCTCAGTACTTGATGACTAATTTGAAGCCAAGCACTCTTAGAGGCTGCCCAAGTAATATTTTAAGTATATTTTTAGAATACATGTTTTTTCTGTTGGAAATAAAATAATAAAGCTCTGATAGCTCTTACTGCCTACCTCTAATAGACATTCTGGATACAGACATGGTGGAATTTTATTTCAGCCTAAGGTTATGAAAAATGCTTTGTCTTGGCTATATAGGCTGCAATTTCTATAAACAGTAAGGGCATTTTTCATTTCAGTTGTATATTGAACAGAAGAATTCAGAAGCACATTGCTAATAAATCTCTACCTAGAGCCTCTGTGAGAATAAGTAGTATGGTTGTTTCCTAAAAAGTTTAGATTAAGGTGTAAAGATACAGAATGGGTAGAGAAATTAGAGTAAATAAACCTTTCCCTTTTGCTCACTTTCCAGAAAGTGAGGTGTGAAATGCTAGCTTAAAATGTATTTTCCTTTCTAAATCCAACTAAAGTAAAAATAACAGCTTGTAACAAAAATCGGAAGAATTCATGGTGTACAACACAGCATAACAAGTCACAAAAAACATTCTACATCTTCTAAAAGTGTCAATGTAATACTTTCCTGCAGCAGAGTCAGGACCTTTATTTTCCCAGCATATATATTTTTTTTTCCCAGAGAATATCTAGGAGTCTCATATCGCTCTGTGAATACAAAGGAGCCAGAGTTCTTTCTGAATGCCGGCTGCAGGCCTGCCTTTAGCATTTTACACTCCACTGTGAGCAAAATCATGAATCTCGTATTCCTTGAAAGCACTTGCTCTTCTGTGACCCAGAAGCAGACCTTCTGTGGTCAGAAGAAATTTATATCTGGATTTTGAACGTCTGCCAAGAGCCCATTTCGGACTATAGAAATAGCTTTTTATGTATCTGTTTTTCTAGGTGCTTTGACATTGCTTGATGGATTCACAGCTTCTGGGGCCATTCCCTTAGGGAAAAATGTGGTTGTCTTGATTCAATCTCTAATATAAAGGCTTAAGGGTAAAGCAGTCTAAGTCAAAAATCAACACAAATATTTTCATCTATTAAAAGACAATAGGAGAAAATAATTTTTGGAAGATGGCTCCACTGATAGTTACTAAAAGTAAATATTTTTCTTTCAAACCCCAAACTTAACTGCTCTGCCAGAGTCCAAAAGGGGAAGGATCATATAAATACCCTAGTTCTTATACTCTTTTCCTTATGCATTGCTCTCAGCCATTGGCAGGATTAGATAGACATTTGTCCTGGCCCTGCATAAGATTCCTAATATTTCAGTATGATATTCCAAACACAACAGCGTCAGCTCCTGCATTAAAAGTCAAGTGAGACACACAATCAGAAAACCCACAGTAAGACAATGCAAAACTAATAAATGTTGTCAAGACTAATGGTATAGACAACTGGAAAAATTATGAAGAATTAAAAAAGTAACTTAAATTTTTTTAAATTCCATTTTAATGGTGTAATTAAAAATGACAGGCTAACAAAGAGTAAGTTTCCTTTCTCAATAACTTGAAATAATTCCGTAAAGGCATATGTTATTGTGCAGGATTACCTTGCTTTCTTTCAAAGTAAACATACTCAGTTTCCTTTTAATCAATTCTTTTTTCTTTGGTATCACACTTCTTATGAAGGTCAGGGTATGTATTATAAGTAATTGAAAGAATTTCTGCGAGTTACTTGTACTGTGAATCTTTAGATGACATGAAGTACTGCAGAACTCAACATAGTGACAAAAAGCTATTTATTTTACCTAGCGTTTATTTTACTTGTATATGTTCTAGAGGAGCTTACAAGCTAGCTAAAGACTGTATCACAGCACACTATAGTCCAGAAGCATATACGTTTGTGCATACACACACTATACATATATATGGGTATGCTATATATAATAATTTTATATACTGTATATATATATAAATATATATATATGCCTATATAAATAGATAGGCAAGTTCAGAGATGGAAACATAGCAGAATGCCTAGAAAATTTAAGTTGAGGTAAATTAGAATTAAATCCAGGCATATTCACATTAATGGAAATAGAGCATGACCAGGGATTTAACTTCAGTTGTTCCCAAATGGGACTAGAAGGAACAACGTGTTTAACTTGGCTTATCTTCCTACAATGACAGCCAGCCAGGCAGCAAAATTTTAGTTCAGAGCACTTCTACTGCTACACAAATGCCCTTATGCTTCTGTATACCCTACCCCTACCTGCTTCTGTCAGTGGTGTTGTATAGCTGTCTAGGTTGGATTTGCATAGAGCAATCAAATATATCCATGTACTTATTCACAAACTGTTAAAGGAAATTTGGTTTTCAGTCTTACATATTTCATTATCACACGTTCAAATTTTTTTCCATGCTCGCTCTTTCCTTACCCTTTGCTTTTCAAATACATTTGCAAAATACAGACATTGAGTGGCTCGTAGTATAAAGTTTATCTTTTAAGCTTTCAATCTGGCTTCCTTTCCATTGCCTCCAGTATCTGCAAATGTGCAAACCAGAAAGTATGATTTATACAAACTACTGTACTTATTGGTCTGGTTCACTTCAGGATAAGCTGCACAGCCACGTGTGAGGAAAGCAAGCAGGTAAGTCTTGACCCGAAGTTAGAGGGCTATGTAGTTAGACACCTGTGCAGTGTTGTTTAATACCCATATTTGGAAAATCACAGCCTCATGCTTACAAGCTCAAAAACGAATATAACATATTAAAAGTTATGTGAAATCTTAGAAATTGTAAGTGAAAACAAAGTAAAAAGTACATTCAGTATAGCATTTGTATAGTCAGTTGATGCCTGAAAACACATTAGATGATTGGATTTTAAAAACAAGCAAGTAAGCTGCATCTGTGAGATTAATGTTTCTACAGCAGAGAAGCCCTCTACACATGGAGGATACAGGAAAATGAGGTTCAAATGAAACACCTAATAGTGCAAGTTGTTATACAAAGTAAGCTATTCATGGGCAAGGATTTCAGCTGGTATTATAGAATCATAGAATTCTTTAGGAAGGAGAGGACCTTTAAGATCATTTTGAGTCCCACTGTTAATGTGGCACTGCCAAGTCTAACGCTAAACCATGTCCCTAACCACCACATCTACACATCTTTTAAATACCTCCAGGGATGATAACTCAACCACTTCTGAGCACAGCCCATTCCAATGCTTGACAACTGTTTCAGTGAAGAAACTTTTCCTACTATCCAGTCTAAGCCTCCCCTGGTTCAACATGAGGCCATTTCCTTTTGTCCTATTGTCTGTTACTTGGGAGAAGAGACCCAACCCCCACCTTGCTGCAACCTCCTTTCGGGAAGTTGTAGAGAGTGATAAGGTCTCCCCTCAGCTTTCTTTTCTCCAGACTAAACAACCCCAGTTCCCTCAGCCTCTCTCCATAAGACTTGTTCTCCAGACCCTTCACTACCTTTGTTGCCCTTCTTTGGACACGCTCCAGCACTTCAATGCCTTTCCTCTAGTAAGGGACCCAAACCTGAATTCCGTATTCAAGGTTCAGACTTTCCAGTGCCAAGTACAGGAGGACAATTGCTACCCTAGTCCTGTTGGCCATGCTATTTCTCACACAAACTGGCATGCTGTTGGCTTTCTTGGCCATCTGGGCACACAGCTGGCTCATACTCAGGTGGCTGTTGACCAACAGCCCCAGGACCTTTTCCACTGAGCAGCTTTGTAGCCACTCTTCCCTAGGTCTGTAGGGTTGCATGGGGTTGTTGTGACCCAAGTGGAGGACCTAACACTTGTTCTTGTTGAACCTCATAGCACTGGCCTCAGCCAATTGATCCAGCCTGTCCAGTTCCCTCTATAGAATCTTCCTACCCTCAACCACATCAACACTCCTGCTCAATTTGGTGTCATCTGCAATCTGACTGAGGATGCACTCTATCCAGTTTCTCCAGGAGAATGCTGTGAGAATGGTGCCAAAAGCTTTACCAAAGTCCAGATAAACAACATTCACAGCCTTTCCCTCATTCACTAAGCACGTCACATTGCCATAAGAGGTCAGGTTTGTCAAGCAGGACATGCCTTTCACAAACCCATTCAGACTGGGCCTGATTGCCTGCTTGTCTTGCACAGCACTCAAGATGATCTGCTCCATAACTTTCCCTGGTACTGAGGTCATACTGTCAGGCCTGTAATTCCTTGCATCCTTCTTTCAGCCCTTCTTGTGGATGGGTATCATATTTGTTAGCCTCTAGTCAACTGGGACCTCCCTAGTTAGCCAGGACTGCTGATAAATGATGGAAAGTGTCTTGGTGAACCCTTCTGCCAGCTCCCTCAATACACTTGGGTGGACCCCACCCAGCCTCATAGACTTGTGTATGTCTAAGTGGTGCAGCAGTTCCCTCACCATTTCCCCTTGGATTATGGGGGTTTCATTCTGCTCCCCTTCCTGGGTGCCCAGGGAACAAGTGGTCTTACAGTTAAAGACGATAAGGCAAAGAAGACCTTAAGTACCTTAGCCTTTTTTTCATTGTTAGTCACTATGTGCATCCAATAAAGGATGCAGATTCTATTTAGCCTTCCTTTTGTTAAGGGATTTATAGAAATGATTGTATTTTTTTTATATAGCACTAGCCAGATTAAGTTCCAGGTGGGCTTTGGATCTTCTCATTTTCTCCCTGCATAGCCTCACAAAATCCTTGTAGTCTTCCTGAGTGGCCTGTCCCTTCTTCCACAGTCCATAAACTTTCCTTTGCTTTCCAAGTTCCAGCCAACTGTCAGCACATGAGAACGGTCTGCTCCTATTCCTTCTTGAAGAATGTCCAGCCTTCCTGGACTGCTTCCCAAGGGACTTTGTCAACCAGTTTCCTAAACAGGCCAAAGTCTGCCCTCCAGAAAACCAAAGTGACACTTCAACTAACCCCATTCTTTACTTCTTAAAGAATTGAAAACTTTATCATTTCATTATTATTATGCTCAAGATGGTGTCCCACTTTCACATCACCCACAACTCCTTCATGAAAGAGCAGGGTCTAGCAGGGTGCCTTCCCTTGTTGTTTCACTCACCGTGTTGGGAAGTTATCTTCCACACACTCCAGGAACCTCCTAGACTGTTTCCTCTCTGCTGTATTGTATTTCCAGCAGACATCTGGAAAGTTGAAGTCCCCCAAGAGAACAAGGGCTATCGACTGAAAATTTAGGAAGTGTGGGTTAGATGAGAGGACAGTGAGGTGGATTTGAGAACCGGCTGAATGGGAGAACTCAGAGGACTGTGATCAGTGACGCAGAATCCGTTTGGAGGCCTGTAACTAGTGGTGTTCCCCAGGAGTCAGTACTAGGTCCAGTCTTGATAAATATATTCATCAATGACCTTGATAAGGGGACAGAGGGTACCCTCAGCAAATTCACTGGTGATACAAAACTAGAATGAGTGGCTGGCATACCAGAAGGCTGTGCTGCTATTCAGTGAGACCTGGACAGGCTTGAGAGCTGGGCAGAGAGAAACGTAATGAAGTTCAACAAGGGCAACTGTAAGGTCCTGTGCCTAGAGAGGAATAACCCCATGCACACGTTAGGGGCTGGCCTACTGGAGAGCAGCTCTGCAGAGAGAGACCTGTGAGTCCTGGTGGACAAGTTGGCCATGAGGCAGCAATATGCCCTTGAGTCCAAGAAAGCCAATGGTGTCCTGGCATGCATTAAAAAAGGGCATGGCCAGAAGGTCAGGAGAGGTGTGTCTTTGCTGTTGCTTGGCTCTCTGTCCCCTGCCTCCACTGAGATGACAGATCAAAGGGCCTTGCTAACACACATCTGGGTGTTAGTTACAATTATGATTGAATGATTAACCTCTCAAATGCTGTTATACTCATGAGAGATATAAAATTCAAATCTAGTTTGTCCAATATTAATTTTCTCAAGACTTTCTAGATAGATTTTCGTTATTTCACAAGTATGACATTTTTTTCTTTCCCACTCATTTTTCTTCCCCACCTGTCAGATTTACAAACTCCATCTGGAATCTGAAAAAAGCAAGCTGTTCATTCCCTCCTTGCTTTTCTAATGAGGATTCTGCAGACAGAGTTAAGCTAATAATTTGAAAGATGTAGAAGGAAAGCTGCAGTCCAGCTCATTCTTCCATAACTTTATTGATACTATAGGATAGAAGTGAAAAAACTCTTTGGCATTAACATATCTGACTTGACAGCACTCAATGATATAGATTCAGAGTAACAGGACATCACTTTTTACAATGTTATTTTTCCTGACCATAACCAGATTGGTTTATTAGTGCATCTAATTTTATCACATTCTCAAGGTGCCTACATGCAAAGAACTTACATGTATTTCTTTATCTGTATCAAGAAGAAGATAACTCTGCACAGTTTCAAAACTATACAAGACTGGTTTAGGAGAAGAGAATTTCTTTCTTCCTGGAAAAATACACCCTATGTCATTTGTCCATGTAGCATTGTTGGAACATTTATCTGACTATTAAACTCTACTGTGAGTAGAAATACCACATTCAGTATTTAACTGTGAAAAAAAGATCTGATTTATGAAATCACAAAATAAACAGGAAAGAAAAGATGGCTGTCATCCTAAATGACAAGCTCATAGCAGCTAGGCTCTTTTGGGAAACTGCCAAACATCAGTTACCTCCCACATACGTGACTGCAGTTCTAACATTAAGAAACAGACATTAAAATCATGTAAATATAACCAACTTTCTGAGATACAACAAGTATTAACAGTTTCACATTCATTCATTTAAAAGCATATTGGAAAAATAAATTCAATCTGCACTGACATCTGTTATTTTACAGTTTTTCAGTTAATGCATTACAGCTTGAAAGTGGCTTATTTTTCCCTTTGGAAAAATTACTGAAAACTGTAAATATTCTTTTACTTACTAGAGAAAGCAATAGCAAAATATTTTACACAGGTGAGATAAGAGGTAATTAGGATATACCCTCTTTACTGTGTTTGGTGTATATTTTTGGATCATATTAAAAATGTCTGACTGAAAAAAACCAATAAAAAATATTCATAAAGAAATTGTGTAGTCTGTATTTCTGTAATGCGAACAGAGGTGATTTTACAGAAAGGCAGGTAAGAGACATAACTGTAACTGTAACTGTGTATTACTTGACTCATCAGTAAGTAATAAGCAAAGCATTAACATACATTTTATTTTCTATTTCCTTGTCATATGCATTAATGGATGTGGAAAGAATTCATATAACTTCATTAAATGACAACTGTGCCCTGTCCTTGTACACAATAGCATACAAACTTAACAGGGGGAACAGTGCCACCTTCTGAACCACCATGTTCACTTTTAACACCTGTCTCTCATATTGAGTGCTTTTTTTATTTAAGAAGAATGTCATTCTGTTTCATGGCCTGCCACAGTTCTTTGGTTTGGCTGTAAAATGGAAGCTTATTCTACTTTAAGTTGCTCATGATAAAAATTCTTATTAAAAATTATTCATATAGGAGACATTTTTTTTCCACCTTAGGAAAATGAAAAAAAAAAAACTCAAACAAAAAACTCTAGATAAAATAGAAAAAAAATAATTTTCAATGTATTTTTTTCCAGCACTGGAAGATTTTTTCATTATCTATTTTTGTTTATTTTTTCTCTTTCTTCTAGGGAAAACATGTATATATGCAGACAAGCTTGTATGCTTTTTACTTTCTTTTTATTTGAAAACCGCTACAAAATGACTGTGAAATTTCGTTTGTAAACCTGTTTTCTCAGTCTATTTTGTATGCAGAAGAGTAGAGGCCTGAAAGAGAAATTTTGGAAGCTTTGGCTACTGTCTAATACTGCTGCTTTGTATTTTCAACAATGTCAATAATATATAATGTATGCGTTGCAGGTATGTGAACTAGCAAGACTGAACAAATGACATTTTATCCTCTAATATCATATCAGCTCCCTGTATCAGTGGATATAAACATCTTTCAGTTATGCATACCTCAATGTTATTTTCCTTGAACAAGCATTAATGTCTTATTAGCTAAATTCTAATAATCATTAAGTAGTAATGTAGTAATTAATCAGTTATAAATTGCTGATAGTTGCTATTAGTTCTCTTAATATTTCTTCCATAGCATACAGTCTATTACACAAACCAAAAATAATTAATATAAAGGACTTCTTAAATAAATTATTTACCATTATTTTCAGTGTAAGTACCATTCTGTGCTTAGGTCCCATGGCAATTAACACCAGCAGACTGGAACAATAGACTAATAGATTAAATCAGGTTCTGAAGATATTTCCATTGGTTTTATTTAATGTCTGAAAAGTCAGCCCCTTTGAGGGATTGAGCTTCATTTGTTCAGACAAAAAGTTATTCTAATATTCTATATAATTTGAGAGTTTAGTTTATCAGTTGAACAGCTTTATCATACTACAAATCACCTTTTTCAGCTCTCATCTTATTAGGATAGGTGATAATAAAAGATGAAAAGCACAAGAAACAACTATTTGCGAACTATAATGTTAGATATTTGTAATAAATAAATGCAGTGTGCACTGGCAGCCCAGAAAGCCAACTACATCCTGGGCTGCATGAAGAGAAGTGTGGCCAGCAGGTCGCTGGAGGTGATTCTACCCCTCTACTCTGCTCTGGTGAGACCCCACCTGGAATGCTGTGTCCAGCTCTGGAGTCTTCAACACAGGAAGGAGATGGACCTGTTGGAACACGTCCAGCAGAGGGCCATGAAGATGATCAGAGGGGTGGAGCACCTCTGCTATGAAGATGGGTTGAGAGAGCTGGGATTGTTCATCCCATAGAAGGTTCCAGTGAGACCTTATCTTCCAGTATCTGAAGGGACCCTATGGGAGAGCTAGAGAGGGACTCTTTGTCAGGGAATGTAGCAATAGGATGAGGGGTAATGTTTTTAAATTGGAAGAGATTTAGTCTAGATACTAGAAAGAAATTCTTTCCTGTGAGGCTGGTGAGGCACTGGAACAGGTTCCATCAAAGAAGTTGTGGATGCCCCATCCCTGAAAGTGTTCAAGACCAGGCTGGATGGGGCTTTGAGCAACCTGGTCTAGTGGGAGGTGTCCCTGCCCATGGCAGGCGGGGTTGGAATTAGATTATCTGAAGTCCCTTCCAACTCTAACCATTCTATGATTCTATGATTCTAATAATTTAATAATTTGAATTCTGTTATCCAAGGAAATAGTTTTAATCTAGTAATATTTAAATAAAAGTCTTGTTTACTACAGAAATTAATAACTTTAGTTCATAAATATTTATACTTTCATTCCAAGAGACATTATAAATTTAAACATCTATGTAATTTTAAAAATAGTTTTATAGCTAATCTTGCTTCTTTGTACAAACACAAATGCCCTTGTTCAAGTGTAGTATAAAGCTCATTCAAAACTCTTTATTTTAAAATAGTTTACCTATATACTCATTTTTTTTTTCTGATTAAAAAAGTAAAGCCTTATTTTCTCTATTGCAAGCCATCTATCATTGTAAGATCAACCAAAAATTTATCTGTGCTTAGCAGAATCCTAGGAAAAATGTTTAGAATTCAGCAAAGCTTAAAAGTATGCACAATTTTTCCATTCTGGACTCATAATTTATTTTTTTTTAATCAGAATTTTCAGTTTGATATAAAATTTCAAAGCCATTAGTTTTTTTGAGGAAAACGCAGGATGAATTAGCAGAGGGCCACACACAGTTTACTCTCCTTCCAATGCATTCAGCCACTTTTTCACCTGATCAAGTTATAAGCAGGCAGGACACAGCTGACAAGATGTGCCATGAGGGCTGGCTCTCATGGGACTGGTTCCTGTAGGGCTGGCTGGGCGTCTGGAGGACAGGATCTACTAGGAGCAACAGAAAGAACTGTGTTTGTTCCACCTGGAGAAGAGAAAGTCTCTGGGGAGACCTTACTGCTGCCTGCAAATCCCTGATGGGAGGATGGAGAGAAAACATAGTCAAACTCTTCTTGGAGGTGTACAGCTATGGCGTGACAGGCAACAGGCATAGACTGGAACATCGAAAACGCCAATTAGATATAAAGAAACTTTTTTAAGAGGAACAGGTTGCTCCCAGAAGTTGTGGACTCCCTAGCCTTCATGGTGTTCAGGACTTGACTGGACTTGTCCTGGGGAAGTCTAGTAAAATTAGAACTTCTCTGAACAGGGGGTTGGGATAGATGCTAATGGAGGTGTCTTTCAACCTAAATTATTTTGTAATTCATTGTGAGAAATGGCTGGATGGCAGCAGTCAGGAGAAGAGGGTGGAGGGGTGCTTCCCTGGCTGGCATGGAAACATCTAGATAATGGTCAATTGTTCTGCTATCAGAGTGTCAGTGCCCATTCCAGCAGCTACCCATTGCTCATAAAGATATAAGCATTTATAAGCCCTGAAAGAACTAAAATATACATGCATCTGACACAGTTTAATGAAGTTTAATGAAGTTATTATTTATTTCTGTTGAAATGTGATTAATGAGAAATTATCAGGGCTTTAATGTTACACAATATGAAAGACAATTCCTGTGATAGGTTGAAAATTTTGTTTGCAAGTCCTAGATACTAATATATGGGATTTTTTTGGGGGAGGGGTGTGGGTTGGGTTGGGTTTTTTGTTTGTTTTGTTTGGTTTAAATTGCAAGCACCAAATGTTCTGTATCCTACCTTTTAAATTACTCTTATTCTGATTCAGCATATCTATGCCCCAGCACTTCTATCCTCTATCTAAGTAAAGTCTATGTTGTAGCTAATACGGCTATCTTTATGACCAGCAGATAATCAATGTTTAGGACTCTCAAGGGGACAAGCTGCAACTGTGCTTGTGTAGATGTTAGTGAAGAACATAAAAGGACACAAAAACCACTCCTCACTTGCAGACCTACATACTGTGCAGACTCAGTCATTATAGACTTGAAACATGAGAATGCTAAAACGTGGTGCTCTACTGCCATAAAGAGCAGATTCCATTCTCTCTCTCAGCTTCATACATCATCAGAGAACAAGGTGTACAGGGAGAAACACAACACTCTTCTTCAAAGACTATATTGCATCTTTGAGCAAGTTTTCCTCTTAATATTGTTTTATAAGGGGAGGCCTTGTGCTTAGTTCACTTAGAAGATTTTTATTTTTAGCCTAAGCCTGGAAGATATTGAAAGGAGGCTCCAACAGTATGGAAGTACAGTTTTATATTTTTAAGTATTTTGAAAAAAATTTCCCTTCTGTTAAAAACAGTCTTACAACACAGGTTCTGTTAAAAGTAGAATAGTATGTCCTGTGTGAGTTCTTAAGAATAGGAAACTGAAATTAAACTTTTATTTGAAATCCTCTTCAAAAATCTCCTTAAGAGTCTCAGCCATTCTACCAGTAGTAAAAATAGACTTAAAGAAGCACTTCACCTCCAGGAAGCACCACAGCAAATCACAGAATCACAGAATCACAGGGATTGGAAGGGACCTTGAAAGATCATCTAGTCCAATCCCCCTGCCAGAGCAGGAACACCTAGAGCAGGTCACACAGGAACACGTCCCAGCAGGCCTTGAATACCTCCAGAGAAGGAGACTCCACAACCTCTCTGGACAGCCTGTTCCAGTGTTCCGTCACCCTCACTGTGAAGAAGATTTTGCTCATATTTAAGTGGAACCTCTTATGTTCCAGCTTGCACCCATTGCCCCTTGTCACATCATTCTTCATATAACAGAATGAACTAAAACATGCTTAGCCTGGGCTGACCCACCTATCAGCACAGGAGGCCCAAGGTAACACCTCACTTATTCCTTTTCTCTGCATGACCTACACCTGCATCATAACCTGGAACTACAGAGGTCCCACAGAATCAAACTGTCCCATAATTATGTGTGGCAGATGGCAGAAGACTGCAAAGAAGACCTGCTATGCTCCTTCGCATATTTTGCCCACTTTTCAAAAAATAAATTTGATGATATTTAGAGAACCCTGATGGGTACCAATTGTTCATATGCCAATTTTTTTTTTTTGCCTTTGAATTTCCACATTATACCTTGTTTTCCAGCACACATGGCTGCAAGGATCCGCAATCAGTTTTAGTGTTGCACTAGAAAGCCAGTTACCAGTTCTGTTCTCATGCAGAAAAGACAAGATCCAGCTATGGTGAAGTCCAACAGCACCTTTCTGCCTCTTCAGTGCCACAGGAAATCTGAGGAGATATCTGTAATAGTTTATATTTTATTGTGATCAGTTACGGGTACATAAGTATCAAAATATACTTGGTTTTATTACTTCATACAAGTTTTTAGTCAATAAAGATTATAAACAGTATGAAATTGCTGTCTGAAGAGAAAATATTTTCCTTCCTAAAGGAAATTTTATACCAGACTAAAGTAGCAGAAGAAAAAGATGACGGTTTCAGTTAACTAATTTTATAGATTGTGCATTGAACTGTAAGAATCGCATTTTGCTTTGGAGCTGGTACTGCTAGAAAGAAGAGTATCTACAGAAGATATTATCATGAAAGAAAAGAGGAAGAGGAAAAGACAAGCTATTTCTCCCTAGACAGAGTGTATTGTTGAGCAACCTAGGTGACTCTAATGATTTTGAACTAAAATTAAATTAATGCTTTGGGTTTGTGCTATATACATTTTCAGGGATATTTTGATCAAAAGTCTTATGAATTATAGAAGTCACCAATTAGATTAAATGGTATTGACATTTTGTAACTGCAGATGTAACATATGTTTTAATATACAATTGACTTCAGAGAAAAATATGTGACCCATAATTTGCCCTATTTTGCAATAGCAACCAATTTCTTCCTATTTCTAGGGCTTTTATTCTTTCTTCTTCAAAAAATATTACTTTTCTCTCTGACATTACCTGCTGAAACTTCTCAGAGAGTAACTGTTCTGGAGATACATCTCTTACTCGACTTTTCAAGGATTCACCCTTCTCAATTTCTGCTCTGTCAACAGCATTATTTCACTTAAAGTCTTGAATGGCTATTCAAGTTTCTGAAGTGCTCTTTTCTATGTAACACATGTTTTAATTCAGGCAAAGTCATAACTCTTCCCCCAAACAAACAAAGGGGAAAAAAAAAGAAAACAACAGCTGTTACTGTGGAAGCTTGAATCTAACATTGCCAATCCTAAAGCTTTCTAAAGCTAATAAATTGGCTTACAAACCAGTTTGCGTTCCAGATGGGGTTCTATCTGGTGTAGGTCTAAAATAAAAGTGTTCCTAAGATGAAGGTCACGTGATAGGAAAAAAATTACTGGAAGATGTAAAATAAACACAAGAGCAGTTATTAGCATCACACAAGCAAGATTCTTTTTTTGAACTGAGTCGCTTAAAATTTTCCACAGCTGATACTAGAAGGAGCAAAGTTGAGCATGGGAAAGGGGGGAGGAAAGGTGGTATTTTAATTCTCACTACCTGAATCTATTTTAATAGGCAATATATTACATTAATTTTCCCCAAGTGAGTAATTGGTAAGTGATGTCCCTATCTTTATTTCAAATTGCAATCTTTCTAATTCTATTTCCCGCCCCTGTCCTGCTGAGTAGAGGGATTGAGTGAGCAGCTAAGTGCGAGTTTGGCGCTTAGCCAAGGCTAACCCACTGCAGTAAAACCAATTAAACACGCAGTTCTGTTTGGGGAGACTATCTGACTCATTGCAGTACCTTAACAAATGTATCAGACCACTAGAAACAAAACTCCATGTTGTTACACAGGTGCATTACAATTTTCCCTGGAATATTTATTGGCATGCTAAACATGTTACACAGACTCACAGAATTATATGGGGTTGGAAGGGACTGCTGGAGATCATTTAGTCCAAGCACCCTGCCACAGCAGGTCCTCCTACAGCTGGTGTTTTGAATGTCTCCAGAGACAGACTTCACCACCTCTCTGGGCAGCCTGTTGCAGTGCTCTGCCACCATCAAAGTGAAGAAGTTCCTCCTCATGTTTAGCTGGAACTTCTTATGTACAAGTTTGCACTCATTTCCTCTATTCCTGTCAATGGGCAACACTGAAAAAAGACTGCCTCCTTTCTCTTGACACCCATCCTTTAAGTATTTATAGGTGTTGATCAGATCCCCCTTCAGTCTTCTCTTCTCCAGACTAAAAATACACAAGTCCCTCAACTTTTCTTTGTAAGAGAGGTGCTCCAGGCCCCTGATCATCATTGTGGTCCTCTGCTGTGTCTTCTCTAGCAGATCCCTGCCCATCTTGAACTGGGGAGCCCAGAACTGGACACAGTAATAAACTGCAATTAGAAGTAGAATGAAAGATTTGAAGATTGATATCCTGAATTTTTGATCAATTCCTTAGAGAATTTCTTTTGTAGAGACAATGGAAAGCTAATTTTATCTACTGAACTAATGCTGATTGTATATTATGGTGACAATACACGTGATATTATTGTACACACTTTTAATGCATTTCTCCTGCATACAAAAATAAATATTTTATTCCAGAGAAATATGTTCAGTTCTGTGCAGAAATTACTTGAAGAGGAAGCTGAGTGAGAGGATTTATATTCTGCTTTGGTTTCTGAGCATAGACAATTCTTTAAGAATTTTCCTCTAGGCATTGAATATTAAAGCTGATTTGAGATATCAGAGGAAAATTATGTTTATTTGCTGCTTGATCACATAGGTTGGAAATGTTGTTTGGGCATGTAAACAAAATAAGATTATACTTGGATTCAATTACTTAAATCTGGGTACTACCTTTGTAAAAAGCAATTTGTTATATGTAGATATCTATGACCAATAAGGGAAGAATTGACTTTTGTTTTAGAATGACAGGTGAAGAAGAGAAGTGGCATTTGCATTTCTAGAGAAAATTCAGTTTTGATTCTAGAAGTAAAAGTAGTTGGATTTCTCTTTCTTTTGTACTTGGCATAGGAAAGCACATTGCATAAGAGAGCACTGGACATGTCTGTCATATGACACTGACCAAGTCACCTTGCTTCTCTGTGTTCCACTACACAGTGGGATAAAGCAGTATTGTTTTTTATTTTCAATATTTAATATTATATTATTATTGGCATTTATTTATAAAAATGTCTGGTATTAAAACCGTAATATTAACTTTTATATAAAAGTTGACATATGTGTTAATGATAGACTATAAATCTGCAAGCAGGTGATAATGAAATTAAAGATCTATCCTTCTCTTGAACATAATTCCTGTTCATTTGCATTATTTAAAGAAGGTAAGGGACATATCTATAAAAAGCAATATATCAAAGAAATCTTTTATTCAGCATATTGGAAAGTATATTGCGTGATCAATTATCCTTATCCAAATCTCATACTTACATAACGAGATATACAAATATATAACTGTCTAGAGCAATTGTCTAGTGATAAACCAATAATGGTGAGTAAAAGATCACAGAAAAAACAGATGTACTGCTTAGATGTCTGCAACAGCAACACTAGGCACTGGGTTACTTTATACATGCATTGCAGTGGAGTCCTCCAGCTATTGATTATGGGCTCTGGGGAAAAGTTCCATTCAGCCCATCACCTCTACAGCTACTGCTTCATGCTGAAATTGGACAAGGAGGGAATTAGTAGTTACTGACAGAACATGAGGCCTAGAAGTTGATGATCAAATTTTACACACAGAATTACACCTAAAGTACAATCACAAGCTATCACACGTGAAGAAATTGCTACATGAGAATCTCATGACCAGCTGGCCAGTAACAGCTCCAAGTAACAGAAGCATTATGATGATAAAGGTTTCATTTAAATTCCAAAGAATTATTTGGGTCCTCCTAATTTTTTTATTGTACTGCTTAGATCGTCCTGATTTAATTAACACTATTGCTTCTTAGACCTTATGAAAATGAGAGACTGGATACAGAATTCTGTGTGAACTGTGTAAGTATACAAGCATTCTTCTCTGTGGCCCAGATGCAAAACTTTAATTTAAATTTCTAAAATACTGCTGAATTCTTTTCTGTTAAAAGTAGATGTAGAGCCTAATGCCAAATTGGGTGGTTCCCTTATATGAGTTTTAACTGTAGTTTCTGTAACTCATTAGGAAACAGCTCAAGGAAGTAAGAGTAATTGAAAATGTAATTTAAATTAATTTTTCCACAGGGCAGGTCTCTAAAAGAAACAATTTAATCTGTAACAGTTAGTCTTGCTTATTTACTTAGGAGAGACTTATGCTTTATTTCCTGCAAGTTTGATTCAGTATCACACTGAAAACAGTCAAGTATGAGAAACACCACTCCTTTGGTGATGACTTTGAAGAAAGTGGAAAATCTCTTCTGTCAGATACAAACATTTCCACTCTGTGCCACTTTTCTTTGTAGCAGAGATGTATTTTTATCCAATAAAAATGTCTTTAATGTTTAGTAGTATACTGAAAGCAATGCATAGAAAAGTAATTATGTTCCACAATTAAATGCTCATTGAAGAAAGAGATTAAAGTTCTCAGACTCGCATATTAACAGCTTCTGCAATCAAGCCAAACCAATCCATTTGTGGTTGTTAGTTTCACTAATCACCATTAAAATTTGGAGAATGCTGACTGTGTTTAAAATATGAGACATATATTGAAGTTATTGATAGTATTTTTCAGATGGAAATTGGGAATCCTGTATAATTGTGCTCCTGGGCAATGGCCAAAAATGGCTTTCATATAAATTTCTGCTTAAAGAAATGTCCAAGGAATGGAAAGGAAATCTATTGCCCAAATTGCTGCTTGCAATTACTGCTGCTGAGCATGGTACTTTTGCTAACACTGCAGCTTCTCAATGTAGGATTCTCAGAAAGAGGTCAAGTCTATATTTTTTCTGACAAATAATAGCATGAAGTTACATCCTGTGTCTCCAATCGATTACCCGTCTCCTTTTTCCAAAATGTAATATTCAAGGATGCCTTTCAAATCCCTGAGAAAATCTGTTGCAAGGAAATCTGCAACACTAAACCACATTTGTAATTCCTGAAATTAGGCTCTTTTCTTACATCCTTCTCTAGTTCACTTCACCTACAGAAGTCCTTTTTTTCTGAAATAAATGAAACCAATATATTTATTTTCCAAGCATTAAGTTGACTTGATCAGATACGAATCTGGTCCTTAAACGTGTATGACTGAAGACTTGAAAGTACTGGTCATGTTGAGGACACTAGATTTATGAGGGGAAATTGTCATTGTGGCAGGTTTACATATGTTGCCCGCTAGTGTTCAGAAGAAGAAGATACCTAAAGTGACTTTTAAAGGTTTAACTGTTCAAACATCCAGGCTCCCATCATGCTTGTGATTGTCTACAGTTGCTGAGGATAAGTTTTTCAATTTTAGGGGTTTTTTTCACTACAAAACACTTCAGAGTGAAAGTGAAAATTGCCTATACTTACCTCAGAGCTGAGAAAGTCTCACAGCAAAGTAAAAACCTTTTGACCATTACATTCATCTGTTTCCCAAAACATTTTCTCCAGTTACGTACCCCAACATGTAACTCCAGACACCCGCAAAATCCTCAGTTTCCTCACTGTCCCTCCCACTCCCTATGTACTTGACCTTACTTTTTACTTAGCAGAATGTTTTTTTGTTGTTCTTTAACTCTTGTGTAAATCTTTAACAAAGTGATTCTGCTAATTATTTGAAATTAAGTCTAGCAATTATAAAGAAGTCTAAGGAGGTCAAAGCCTTTGCTACTCTATTTTACTGAGGAATAGTGATACATCTAGGAAAGTTGTTTGCATATGCAAACACAGTACACAGGGTTGATTTGAAGAAGAAATGTTTCACAGACCTTTTAAATAACAAAAATATATGAAGCTACAAATGTTTTTTATGGCAAATTTATTTGGAACAGCCATAAATGGTTCTCAGCCTTAGAACTGAAAATAATTTTCAGAATATACTTTCCAGAATATAAAAATACAGAATATGAAATTTGCAGGATACGGACATTCTGGAAGCAAAGATTCACCAGACTTTGAGTCCACCTTAGTTTATATTTCAGTGAGTGAGACTTTTGAAAATGGAAAAGAGGAAGATTTTTTCTTGAAGCATGTTCAAGTTAAGGTACTACAAATATTGTATAAGTGTTTGAACAAACATGATATGCCCACTAGGTTGAAAAAAACATTCAGACACCTGATTAATATTACCCACTTCTGTTCTTTTTATCTCTCCTTAGTTTTTTACTCACATGAATACAAAGTGCCTTCTCAGAAACTCTAAGATTTGTGTCTGGTACCAAATTAACTGTGGAGAAGAAACAGGTAGTAAGTCCACATGTGGGAAGGTTTAAATTGAAACAGAAATTCAACATTTCCAGCATTAATGCTTTCATAACCTCTGATCCTCTGCATGTTCCTGTTATGCGTGACAATGCACTACTATTTAAAAAGAAAAAATAATGAGGATTTTTAATACAAGATATAGTAAGTTTGCAGCTTACAGGCATGCTGCAGTGCCTGCACAAGGCTTACTACAATTCAGTGGGATTTGTTTCTCAATTATTAAAGACATATATTCTCTTAGTCACATTTAAAAATAGTAATGAAATTGAATTAATGATCTACAGAATCATGAATTTACACCTCTGTTCTTACAAGCGTTCTAACATACTTTTGTATGCTTTGTTTTGTATGTTTTTGTACTTTTAGGAGGAGGGACACAGATTTTACCACATAACACTAATGCAAGAATATTAAAGTGGTATGGAGGATTGAATTTTGATTAATTTCACTTTAGCAATTGCAGCACCTTAAGTATTACTGAAACCAGGTATCTGAAATTAGGCAGATGGTTGTGAAGTTTGTCTTCAACAGATTATGTATAGTACTTTGGTTAACATGGAAGAATTTTTCCCCAAAATAAATGAAATCAGTCCTTCAGGTTGTGATTACTAGTATCTAACTTTAGACATCTAGAAAATACCTTCTAGGCTAACCTAGCTGTGAAAAATATCTGTAATCAATGAGGAGAGTCAGGTAACTAGAAATCATAGTTTATTACATCTTTCCGAGTCACTCTTTCAGTCTGAGATAACCATTAGAAATGCCCTTTTTCCACCGATACAGATGAACCCTATAAAATAAAAACTTTTACAGAAAATGAACTGACTTCTGATACTATATGAGATACTGAGTAAACAAATAAATACACTTGAGCCTGATTTCACAGAATCACAGAATGGTTGAGATTAGAAGTGACCTCTAGAGATCATATGGTACAACCCCTGCTCAAGCAGGGTCACCTGTAGCGGGTTGTCCAGGACTATGTCAAAACAGCTTTTGAATATTTCTAAGGATGGAGATTTTAAGACTTCTATTACATGTACTAATTTCATTTTTAAATGGTATTTGCAGAAGATGATATATTTATTTGCTCTTTGGAGAATGAACTTGGAAGTCATTCTATATTTCTATCAGCAATATTAACACATTTTTCTTCTAAGATTGACATATACAATTTTAATTTGTCTTAGGACGAAACAATTACACTTGCTAGAAAAAAACTGTCAAATAATGGTGGTGACTTGTTGCCATTGATTAGGTGATACAAATAAATAAATAAATAAATAAATAAAGGAGATAAAGGACCTTGTGATCTTGAAAATTTTTTATTGCTTTACTTGTCTGAAGAAATAATGAAGAAATCTTTTTTTATACGTCCTATTCCTACATACCTCTGGCAAATTTTTCACTTCATGTTATGTGACTTAAACCATTGGGACTATTTGTCAAGAAAACAATATTCTTAAGAAAACCCAGTAGTTTAGTGTAATGGAAATAAAACATAAGAATTAATTATGCTGAAAGGATGTTAATGCTGCCTCTGCCTCTAACCAGATACTCTGTCAGAGATTGCACTTATTAACTAGTTAGGATTGAAGATCCCTGGGTATATCAGAGTAATGTATACTGTAATTTACATGTGAAAAATCAGAATAGATTGGTTAGATTTCTGTGTCACTTCTTCCCATCTGAATTCACTCAAAAGTATAGTTTTTTGATATAATCAAATAAATGAATATAATTTACATATCAGAATAAAGTATTATGATAATGTTTAGGATTAAATTTTTGACAAATTCTTTGGGGTTTCGAGCTTGAAATTTCCCCCTTTTAAGTAGGTTGCAAAACATAGTCTTTGAATTCAGTGGAAACAAAACCTTGTGATTACTATATAATATTTATGTAGCACTTTGAATCCATTAGGCATTAATAACTGGACATTCGCTCTCTTGATTCAAATTCTTCCTGATACACAGAGGATTTGTCAAACAAATTAGCCATCATTCTTTAGTGGAAAAGTCTTATTCATGGTTCAGAAGAGTAGGTTGAATGCTGATTTCTAATTTGTGTTTGAAAAGATATACATTAGTTGTGGGATAGAGGGCTTCCAAGACTGCTAGTCCAAATACAGGGAGACAGTGCCACTTCAGAATCAGTACATGATTAAGTCTCGTCATTACATGAAAGCCCAGCATTACTCTCCCAGCCAGTACCTAGTTAAGGTACAGCTTGATGTTGCTTGAACTCTCCCAAAGCATAAGGAAACATAGCAGAAAATCATAAAATAGCATTAGAAGTACATACACTAGCTGTAGCCCACAGCACAGATTACAATTAGTTTTCACTGAATTGCTTCACAGAATTAATTAGCACATCAGCAACAAAACAATTACTCAGTCTGAGAATAGTTTCTTAACGCCAATGGCTGTTTTGTGTTGCTGGAAAAAATAATGTAAGAAGAAAATGGGCAGATGTACAGTAATACAAATACATGTAAAAAAGGCTTTCCCAAATGTTCTGCCCTTGACCTTGGCTTCTTCATGACCCACACTTCTGTCAGCACATCAATTTTTAGTCATCCAGTGTCCTCTCACCATTTCCTCTCACTCTCTGACTTGAACAGGAGACCTTCTATACCTGCCTTATCTTTATGAATTAGGAATCCACATCAAAGTTTTCACTAGGCTGCTTTCTGATCACATTTATAAAAAGGTAAGTAAGAAACTTGAACAAATATAACAGTTGATATGAATAGATAGATCCCACCATTTTTAGACCAGTATGAAGGGACAGTTTTAGTCAGAATGGCTGAATTCTGAACACTACATCAGTCTACATACTTTAAAGTCCTTACAGTGAGGCAAACTTGAGCAGATTGGTATTACCTGAGGTTCTGTCAAACCTAAGGCTGAGAGGGAAGGATTACAGCCATCAGCAGCAGTTCTCTATATGTGCTCTGTAATTGTAACGCAGCTGTGTGTTTTGATCTGTATTGTTTTAACAACAAATCTGATATGAGGCTAAGAGAATTTTAAGATGAATGGGTGTGGCTGAGAGTTCTTTTTCCCATTTTGATCTGACAAACCAATGATAATGTTACTATAGATGTTCTAAAAACCCCACATAGGTCAATATCACATCTCACATGGAGACAAACATGTGAAAAGCTAAACGCTAAAGGGCTTTAAAAAGATAAGTATGTTCAATACTGTGTGGAAAGTACATGGCATTACATTTTTTATTCCATAAAATTCAGCCAAAACAAGATATTAAACAGACAGTATGTCCCATTAGTTAATGGTTTGTGAAGAATTAATTATGTAGTTGGAGAATACTGTTATTTTTGATTCATTCTTATATCTGGTTGGACACTGAAAAGTGAATTTGATAGAGATCTTTGGACCCTTGATACTATGCAAGAAGGTCACAGCCTTAGAGTGTGTTCTGTGCAGTTTTAGAAGCCTGAACTTTCAAATCTAGGACCAATGCTTGTGATGTTGATTACAGAGAACACATACTTTAAATGCATGATCTTTGCTTTCTTCCTGTCTGACAGGAATTGTTACTGAAAATACAACTGCTAAGAAAATATATTACGTAGATACTCTGGTCCAGCTCTCAGAATGAGCAACACATGCTCATAAAAGAAAATTCTTAGCTACATTTGCATTTTTTTTTCTAGTCAAATATCTGCAAATGAGTTTAAAAGCATCTGTAAGCTTTTGCTTTGATTAATTTTCTTTACTTGAGGGTTCAGAAGATTAAAATATAGAGTATCACTCAGAACAGATATCACTATTATCCGCTGGAAAAAGGACAGAGAATGAAACTGGTTAATGCAAGAAGGCTAAGTTAATGAAAACAGAACTGTTGCCAGTACTTTTTCTGCTGAGAAACTAACAGCACAGGCCACCAGAGCAGAATATAGCCTGACATTACAGAGTTTAGTCATGTGGACTGTAACTCCACAGAGATATATAGGACACAGAGGTGTATAAAAAACTGACATTTTTTGCCTTTAAAGGAAAAAAGCATTTTTTGCTTAAAGGAAAAGACCACAGCTGCTTAGACTCAGAGAGATCAAGCTGGCTACAGAGAAGGAGATTTGAGCATGTGGGACCCAGACTTGCTCAGGGGCTCAACAAAAAAAACCCAACTTTTGTGACAAAACATCCTCTTCCAAAACATGCATTGATATTCTCCAAAGGAGACAGAAGACAGTATGACAAATATTAGTTCAATTCTGCTGTAAAGACTGAAATATTATTTCTGGTATCTTTGGAGCGGGAATCAGGACTGGAATGTCAATAATTAAGTAAACCTCAGGAAAGCCTATCACATTGCTGAAATTGCCAGCTCTGCATAAATACTTAGTACAGTTTTTGGTGACTGGGAAAATGTATTTTGGTTCTTTAAAATCAATATGAACTACTTATTTTAGATTGATAAAGGAAGAGATATGAATGTTTTTTTATTAAAAAAAAATTAAAAACAAACCTGATTTTCAAAAATAGGTTTGCAAGTTCCAGAGGATAAGTGACCAAACTAAAATTTAGAAACCTGCTTTGCAGAGTCATTCTTGTTGCTGGAGGGGAAGGCTTTTGCTCATGCCTCCCTGTAGTGATAGTACAGGTCTGACAGGCTTTCTGGACAGCTGGCAGCTTATTTGGTGTGATGCTACTATATATGGGCCTGGAAATGCTATGTTTGCCCTTTGGGACCAGGAATGGGAAATTGATTAGTCTTTGAAATCTCAACTAAATTAGAAATTGAATATTTCCTCATTCACAGAATCACAGAATTGTCAGATTTGGAAGGGCCCTCTTGGAGATCATCCAAGTCCAACTCCCCTGACAAAGCAGGATTGCTCAGAGCACATCACTCAGGACTGCATCCAGACGGGTCTTGAAAATCTCCAGAGAAGGACACTCCACAACGTCCCTGGGCAACCTGTTCCAGTGCTCTGTCACCCTCACCCTAAAGAAGTTTTTCCTCATATTTGAATGGAACTTCCTGTGTTCCAGCTTGTGCCTGCTGCCCTTCGTTCTGTCACTGGAAACCACTGAAAAGTCTGGCTCCATCCTCCTTCAACCCACCCTTTAGATACTTGTAAGCATTCATGTTAGTACTGTCAGTGCCACTGCATATTAAAATACAAAGTCAGTTTGGGTATGGAGAAGTGATTAAATACGATTTTTCAAAAAAGGAACCTACTGGTATATTTTTAGACTACTGGTTCAGTTTTATTGACTTTATTTTCTTTGTAAATCAAATAGGGAATTGCACCTCTGTATAACAAAGCAGTTCCAGAAAAGAGTCAAGAAAACAATGTACAAGAAACCTTCCCTCACAGCAGGGACTGCATTTGCTGCTGCTGTACTTTAGCTCCTTTGACTAAAGGGTTAGCCAGCTCTTGTTATTTTTCTGCTGCTGTTGCTGTTTCTCAAATTAAGCTGACAGCTCAGTTTCCACAGCCTACATCTTTTCATGCTGAGAAGCTCAGTAAAATGGTCCAAAAATTGTACTGCCCATGCAATGGGTAAAAAGATATCTGTAAATATTTGATCTTAAAAACATGAACAAAATGGAGTGTCAACTGTATTTCCACAGCCCAGAAGTCACTAAAGACAAGTAAACAGAAAGACAACCACAGAAGAGTCTAAAAAGATATGTGATTTTTTTTTTTTTTTAAATTTAATGGGCTTTAATAACAAAGCAAGACTTCTGGCAGGAACAAAAACCAAAGACCTTAAAGCACTTTAACAAACTGTACTCCACTTTCCAAGCTCTGTGGCTCAGAGTTCCCACACAGAAGGAAAAAGTACATTTTTCTGCACAATTTTTACTATCCATTGTGTGAAAGAATCAACCTGATAACTGTGTTACCATCAGGCTTGATCTACCATCCTCATTTTCAACGAAGGACACTCTTTCATTGATATTTCCATAGTAGGTGTACAGTACTCAAAATATCATGTAAATTGGTAGTCTGTAAATAGCTCACAGACACTTTTCCAAACCTGTTCAGCTATTAGGTGGCTTAATGTAATGCCCATCATGCTGACACATTCATGGTCATTCTCACCCTTGCTGTTCCCATTTGTGTCTTATTTTATATTCATGATTGAAAACATGGTCAGGAAGGAACCAGGATTGATTATGCAGCTATGCAGTGTCTGGCATGCTCTGTATTGTGTGATTGTGACAGACGATGACATCAAGTGATTTTTCCTTGACATTGATTATGAGGTGATGAATGCTCAAATGTTGTTTTTTCATAGAACCCCTAGACATCACCTTAAGACCTCAATCGTATCCTACGTACTATGTATCCTAGGTGCTACATTAACACTTTCTAAATGCTGTAGAGCTCCTTGATGGCACCCAAAATGTTGCTTTAAACTAGCAATCATTCTTACTTGACAGTTCTCTTGATATCTGATGGACAAGCAGGGAATACCACTATGGTCTTTTAAAGCATTTGTTTTATTCTCTCCTGTCACCTAGCTAATTCAAATTCTCTTCAGTCTTGCTTGGGCAACTAACATTCATTTCTGGGTATTTTGTATAATTTGTGTAGTCTGAAAATGACCTTGATGAAGTCCAACAGTTGAAGTCTTGCTGGCATTGTCTCTCTACTTTCATCTCCTGTTTAGATACAGGAATCTCAATGTGTTGATTTTCACATGGATTTTTTTTTCCCATTTTTCCAATGCGTTCAGTCTTTCAATGAACAAGTTGTTTACAGAATGCTATGTAATTATGTCTTATTTGTGCTCAGAGGTGACATTGAATAAAACATACTCTGTAACATATTTTAGGCAGATATATTGTATTACAGTGTTACTTTTCAGTGGGAGAAGAATTTCAAGATGAGACAATTAAATATGAGCACAAAGGAAGTATTCCTCTAAGCACATAACTTATGAAGCTATGGTTTTGCTCTGCTCTGCACTCAAATCTTTGATATTTGATATTGATATTTCCATCTTAAACACTGCATAAGATTCTCCTTAGTTCTCTGCTATATTAATTTAGGCTTGCATTTGAACTGCAGCTTATATCTTCTTATCTTCATGGTAATTACCGAAGGACAGACACTTGAGCTTTAGTCCAGAATAAACCAGCTGGCTCCTAGGGTTTTCAGAGCTGTAGATGATTCTCTGATTTTGGGAATCAATGAAACCTCTGAGACCTCTGTCTTTTTCTGCTCTTTTCTCTCAGAATTGTTCCTCTCCCCATAGCCACATCGAAGACTGTACAGGCTTGCAGATAATTCCCCGCCCCCACCCCATGCTCAAAAAGAAGAAAAAGCCTCCTATGTAAAAAAAAAAAAAAAAAATCATACATTTAGGTATAGTAAAATAAAATCCAAAGATGTGACCAGAATGAGTGTATAACTTGATATTGTGCAACAACTGATAGTTTCATATATGGGTTGACTTCTAGGGAATATAATGTCAGGTCAGATGATGATATAATGGTACAGAGTAAAGCTGATGAGTTATTAATACTGTTTACATTATAGCTTCTTTGGTTCATATTAATTGTACACTTACAATGAAGTCCAAACATTTTATTTATGTTTTAAAAATTACAGGACCAAAGCCATGTACTGGAAATGTTCACAAAATAAGTTATTTCATTTTCACTTGAAAGATTTACATATTTTTAAATAAAGTTTTCAATGGAAAAATGGGAAAAAAAAAGTATTTTAATCAGCTGCATTACAGAACTTGTGCAAAAGCCTATAAACAGATTCCCTGTAAAATTTAGTACATCTTCCTAGTGATCAAAACATGTTACAATTATTTTCCAGTCTTGATACTGATTACCAGCTGAAATCTTGTGCTATTAAGGATGTTTGGATGTTTGGCTACTGTCATCTTTATGATTAATTAGCTGTCAGTAATGACAACAGTGGTTCCATTACTTACTTGCTTAGTGCATAGCCTGGAGAGCATAGAGAAAGGGTAAGAATATAGCAATTGCAAGTTGCAGCTCCCCAGAAAATTGGCATGCGTTTGTCCAGCATTTTACAGCTCAGACACTCCAAGTGGAGTGGATCCTTTAAATTTACTAGGATTCTTAAAAATATTCTTTCTTCCAGGGATGCAACCTATGGCTTTTTGACTCTTGTAAACTTTTAGCATCTACAATTGCTTGTGACAACTTAATTCCATCTTTTGTGAAGAATCATTTCACTTCATTTATATGAAGTGTTGCCCTGCGGTTTCCCTCAAAGCCCCCTAGTGCACCCTTTTTGTAAATGCCATATACCTTATTAAGTTGGCAGTGAGGAATACACCAATAAGGTGAGGGAAATTAGGCATTTTCCCTGGTTACTTATGAAATCAAAATTAACCCTGACTGTCAAAGCAAGTGACTCCCAGGTATTAGCTGGAATATATAAAAAGAAATTAGTCCTTACATCTTGAACAAGAAGTTCTGCTTCAGACCTTCTTAAATGAACTTGAAATTCACTTTGACAGTAAATCAAGTGATATCTCTGAAAAATTTCATCAGTGAAGACAGAGGCTAAACAGGCAGAGAGACTAACAAGAAGGGTCTAAACAAGACTGTGATGTCAATGTCTTCTGATGTTGCAGACCAGCACTAGCAGAATGTGCTAGTCCTTGCTCAACAAATGTGAAAACCTCTTCCTCCCTCAGAAAACTTAATGGAAATGAAAAATTCATACAAAGCACCAGAAATTTATGGATTAGGAAGAATATTAAGGAACGCATTTCTTTAGGGAAACAAAGAATGAGCTGTGAGAAAATACAAAACAAATTCCTCACAAACCGTTTTGGCTATTTTTGTCTATAATATATAGATAGCCTAGAAAATAGCAGCAGTATTACCTTTAGGGGGCCAAGGCCATATCTTTTCTAGACTTCCTATATCATTCTTACCTGATTAACAAATGCAAAAACCTCATAAATTTAGAAATTCCATCTTTCTAATCTGTTACCTTGTTTAACAGTATTGTGCATTTCTTTCCCTTCCCATTGTTTCTGTGCTATATATGGTTCATTAAATATTTTTATTATTTTCTTCTCTTTTTCCCTTCTTTGTACTTAGAAAGGCGATTTTGTTGCCTTGTCCTTTTCAGCATTCATCTTTGACTCACACTTTATTTTTTTCAGAACTTTTTGTTCACTTAACCTCCTTTTTTTCCCTGGCTAGTTGCTGTTATCTGTTCTGTCTCTCTCCTTCTCTCTAATAATTAACATATATATATATATATAGTGCTTTATAATAGTGAAAATACCCATCTTCTTGCCTGGAAGAGTGGAAAATTTCAATCAATCCACAGAAATAACAGTGGTCACGAGTGCAGGCACTGGAGATTTGTACTGCCAATCCAGTCATTACTGATCATTTTTCCATGTCTGCAGAGATGTCCCTCTTTGTAGACAGAGATATTACTGGCTTTTGAGAACAAGAGTTGGCTGATATGCAGCCAGCTGTCGAAGGGCTGCGAGAACGCTTATCCTGAGTACTGTCAATGGTAACTGAGACAGCCAGTGAAATTCATTGTCCTGGATATTCCTCATGCTTGGGAGAAACCAGCCACACAGCAACCTGATATGTCTGACTACAGAAATTCAAGACCTGTGAAAAGTCTCTGAATTTGAAAAAAATTTCCTAGCGATCGGTCTGTTACACCTACAGTCAGTTTTCATTAACAAAGGCATTGCATAGGTAAAAGAACACTCACTGGGCACTTAAAAAGCAGAAAAGAAAATAATGTTGAGAATCTGCCATCTTCTGGTTCCCAAAGAAACCTGTTACTGAACTAAAGCAATTCCTGAGCCAAAGTAAATGTTTCTAGTGCTTTAACAGGTAGTGAAAGGGGGTTGGCGCTTTCCCTAATAATATTTAGTATTGCAGTGAGGAAAGTGTTCACACAAATACAAACCATTTTATTAAAATTAAAGATGAAAATACCTCAGTAAAAGGCACGTTTTAGACAGTACGAGATTAAAGCGTTTATAGTGTGACTTGTTTGTCCTGCAGTGTAACTATATACATCAGTGACCCCCCATATCTCTGGCCCAAAGGGATACTATAAAATTTGGTTATTTTAGTTTGGTGTTTGCGGAAGAAGTCTTAGGATTCAGACTTTTATCCTAATTTTTCTTTGTATTCAACAAAGAAAAATGAGCTTTCAGGAGCTGCTTCAGGATAACATGGGATGCCTTTGGTGGGGAATAGGTAACTAAATCAGAGGTGGAAATTTATACTAGAAGTACCTACATTTGATCAACTGAGACTCACACAAAATGCCTGCACCACTGTGAAGCACTGGTCCTTCCTTTGCGTTTGTCCTATCATCTTACCTGTTGTCTTATTGTCAGTCATTAAGTGTTTTCAGTGCAACACTTCGCTGTCAATTTAACATTGATTAACCTGTGTAATTTCATATTAGCAGCAAAAATTACCACTTTGCTGTAACCAAATATTTTGTGAACTACACAGAAGACCTTGTTTCTTTGGACTCCCAAGGTATTTCCTTAGAGTACAAGAACTTAAACATAACTACCACAGCTGACATAACTGAAATTGTTAGGGCAGCTTGCTGTCTGAGGGCTTTGGTCACAAGGACAGTCTTTCAGATTTTGAAGGATCTATGTTACCCATTTCACAAGGGTAATTATATTTTAAAAGAATAAGTCTTTCCTTACAGTTAATGCTTAAATGAATAATAAATGCCACGTTCATCTTCGCAAACTAGTTCCTCAGATGTAACATTAAGAAACAGTCCTTGAAGTATACCTTCAGGGAAGTCTAGCTTAGTTTCTATTCATACATAGGGACCTATTAATAATGTACATGCTGCTGTGTATTATTCAACACTTCATAAATGGCATTACAGCTTTTAGACTATTTTGCAATTGTAAGGGATAGCAATAAACATTGGCTTTCACTTGGTAACTCACATAGAATGTTTCCTTTTTAGTGTATGTCAGATCAACTAACTTTTAAATTTCAACAAACATGGCTATTGTTAGCAAATGTGATTAAAGTATTATTGAACAGGCTACCACACAATTCATCATCTCCTATCAGTTCTGATTCATCCAGGCATATAAGCAGGAAGAAATAAAGATGACTTATCTACATTTGGACTAATGTCTGAATTTAATGGTGAATCAGCAAAACTACCTTTATGTGCTCCACAGCACACAATAGCCAAAACCCAAATGTATGGGAATTCTGTAACATCTTTATGAACTGTGTGTGTAGCCTCAGCATAAGCATATGCTGTAGAATTACAGTGGGATAAGATGGCACTGATTTTTCCTTTCAATGGAATGAGTGCTAATAAGATGTGTTAAAGATGAAAGAATTGCAGCAATGGCTTCCAGGAAAATGCCATCTACACTGCAGCATATCATCTCATTCTACATTGCTGTAGAAAATCTAACACTTCCATTTACTCTTTAAGGTCCCACACAAAGGCTACATACCTTATGTGAAGACTACAGCCTTATGTGGCTTAAGTGGTGTTCCCATCTCATGGTGAGGTTATAAAAGAAGCAAAAAGTGAAAATCAGCTGTTGCTTGAAACAATAGCCCAAAATTTACTACTCTATCTAATCTAGTTTCTGCCCATTCTATCCAATACATACAGGTTCTGTGTATATAACAGATTCAAGCACAGATCAGACACTTTAAAAACAGTGATCAAATGAAGAAATACCTTGGAGTGCTATGCCACAATGTTATGATCTGTTAAAGAAAAATGTTTGAGAATATTGTAGTCTCCAAAATTCTTCTGCAGCCAGCCCACATAACCTAAGCAAAGATATGGTTTTCCTTTGTGGTTCATAGAGTCCCTTCATTACCATCACTAGGCTAAGACAAACATGTCCCCTTTGTGATATTTCTGCTGTATGAATCTCGGGGACATTGTTATCACTGTGTATTCCTCCTAAGTCTTAGCTGCAAATAAGAATTTAGCTGAGAACTATTTAAGCACAATGATGTTAGTATTCCCTGCTACAATGAATTTCACCGTGAAGAAGAAAAGCTACATGGGTTATCACTGGAAGTCTATAGACTGTTTTTAAAATATAAAGTGAATATATTTTCAGTTCAAGTTCTATATTCCTAACTTCTACAGGTGTGCAGAACTGTAAACCATTATCTGTATTTTTACATCTTTACATCTTTACAAAAATGACAGGAAGTTTTGGACTCCATTGTAGATGTAGAAATGAGTGTTTTCTGCTGTTTTCAACTTTCAGTGGTTAATGTATTAAGCAATAATGCCTTTCAAACTGCTGTCTGACTTTTATTATTACATTTACATTTATTATATAAGTTTATATATTATTACAATATTACATTTATTATAGAAACTTATAGAGCAATTTCAAGTGAAAATCCATAGCTCCCAGAGAGCTATGGATAAGGCCTTTCTCAGGGAGCAGTAAGGTCAGAGCAGATGAATCAGTGTTCCTATATATGGTTTGGGGTGAGCAAGCAAAATATTTTTCCTAATATTATTCCAGCATTAGAAGTCCACCCTGAAGTCCAGTTTTGTAAAAAAATATACTATCTTTCATAACAGCAACATCCCTGAAAAATCTGTATTGCTTAAATACCTCTCTAAACACTCAAGGAACAAAATATAGACAAATCAACTGCTGACATAGAAAACTTTGTCACAGAAATATTGTTTTTCTAGTAGCTTGACTTTTTATAAGCAAATACAGAAGAAGTAAGACAAGTAATTTATTAACTGCCATTTGACTTGCTGATCAGATTTAAGATGCATATTCATAGAACACCCCCCATATATGTTCACATATATATGTCATTATTTACATTTTCAGCTCATTTCTTTCTCAAGCAGATGTTTTCCATTTTCAAATAGTCACAGAAAAAAATCACCACATTTGAATTCTGTGTAACAGCTTAGAAGAGCACTACTGATACAAAAAGCTGAAGCTTAACTTTTATGTGGTGTCTCACTTCAGTATTGCTTCTTGCCTTTTGGATACTTAATGCTTAGTTTAAAAGAATTACCGTGCAATAAATTTTGCTTTGTAATATAATCGACATTATGTTTGCATTTACTCTACTGTTGGAGAAAAGAAGACAAAATTAATGTATTGGACAAGACAAACACGTCCTTGCATACACCCTTCACTTACAACATGTTTAAAATGTCCCAATGCAACTCTGAGGTTGTCTTCAGATACTCCAGGCCAGGTACTAAGGAAGCGGATTCCAAAGATTTTCCCAGAATTGGATCTACAGAGATGACTTTAAGCATCTTGGTTCCAAAGAAGCAAGCCATGGTGTGAGATATAACGTTTCTGCAAAAAACAACTACTTAACTCAATCAAAGTTCACTGCTTGTGAAAAAAAAAAAAAAGATACCTATAGTTACTTATGAATATAGATTTTGTAAAATGCATTGAAGTTAACATGCTTCAAATGAACCACAAGACAGTCTCAGCATTCAATTCCTGCTTTTTAAATTTACACTTCTTCTCAAATTAAGGTTGTGAGAGTAGAATCACACTAATGCAGATCTTTTAAGAACCTGGCAGCAGTGCTAGTGGTTGCCAGAAAGATCCATACAAAGGTGACAATTTCACTTCTTTATCAAGTCCATAGGCATTGTATAGTATGTCTGAGAAATCAGAATGAGAAGATATTCAATATTAATAGATATTATAGATATTGTAGGCATTTTGTTCAGTCTTTGTAGTGTGTCTCAAATAACTGTTTCTTAAGAATCAGTAATTTAATGATCAGTTTGATTTTTTGGTTTGCAATCAAGATTCGGTTTCAGTTGTCTGATGCACAGCTTTGAGCAACACAAAGGACTTGGTATTCAACTGCTATGTTAGAAAAAAATAGTTTTACATTATTTATATACAGTAAGAGACTTTTCTCTTTACATTATGAAACCAGAGATTTTATGTGTGGTCTAGCTCTCAATTTTTAATTACACGGTTAAAAAAATTAGCTTAGTGATCTGAAAGGCAAAAAGAAAATGGAAGAAAACATAGGCCGCAAAGCAGGAAGGTATTTGGTTATAACTGGCAGAAATGAGCAGATTAGATTTGGAATGAACTGTTAGAGCAATCACAGGATGATCTGTAGAAAGCCTTAGAAAGGGTGGTACAGTGGGGGCTTGTATTAACTGACAAGTCAATGGCTATATAATGTAAGACATACGGCTATGTTCATGAGAATATAGACAAGGTCAAGTGCAAGCAGGAATTCTGTTGCTGGCCTCACTTAATCACTAACATCTATGCTTCCAACAGCTTGTCTTGCTCTAGCGATTTAACAGCAGGATAATTTTGCCTTGTGAAGCTTATCAACCCTGACCTTCTAAGAAGTGAAAGGTTTTCCTGCCTACATGTGCAGCAGAGCTTTAAAAGACAGACTTAGTACTTACCTCAGAGGCCCATCCTGGGGCCTAATTAGTACTTGTAAAACATGTAAAAATAGATACATTTAAAATCATGTCTTTTAATTGACAGGTAGCTTCTAACCATGGATTTTATTCTTGCAATATGACAGCACATAAAATAGTATAGCGAGATGGAGTTTTTCCTAGTACATCTAGTTTAAACCAAAAAAGTGCCATAGGGTAGCAAAAGAGATTTCAGTCTCACACAATCTGTTTTGCAAGGGATTGAATCAAAAGAAACAAGCTTGAATTTTCTTCTAACTTTGGGGACTTTTGCAAGTAGTGAATGTATGTCACATTTCAAATCAACATATCAACTTAAAAAATAGTCAGTGCTCTAAGACGGTTTAGATGACCATAGATCTTATCATCATCTATAGGTTGTTTTTTCTTTATTCCCTCCAAATATAAGAAGATTCTAACAAATATTTTAAAATATCTTATTTGTGATATAATTTTCAAATTGATTTTTCATTAAAACTTATGGCACATGTTAGGATATATATTTCAAATCTACACATGGGTGTGAAAGTATGAAAGTATGAAAGTATGAAAGTATGAAAGAAACAAGTAAATGTGGAACAGACAGCAAAGAGGTATCTCCCAGATCCTGTTGAAAATGCCCACTCTTACAAAATCTTTTTATTTATTTTCCATTGTCTGTAGAAATTTTGTTGTGCTTATTCAACTTTCTTAAGTTTCAGTGCAACACCATTTATCCATTATGCTAGACAACTTAAAAAAGGCCTCGATCTTGAACAACGTCACAAGAACTTGGCTGACTTGATAAAAACTAACTCTACTTAACCCATAAAATATGAACATCCTACCAGTCAGAAATATTCTCCTCAAGCTATTACATTATTCTAGAGCAGTTTGTTAATGTTTATTTTGTAGTTACACAGGTAACTGCACCACACATCCTGGCTGATTTCAGTTTGCATCAAAAATACTCAATTTAAATGTGTACACTCTTCAGATATTCCAGTATATTCCAGACAATAAATTTTAATGAAGGCTAAAAAATGCAATGAATGCATATCTCAAGTAACAGGAGAAAGGTAAAAATGGTACTTGTGCTACCAAATTTATTCAAAACTGAGCTTGCTTTATAAAACAGATGAAGGTTTCAAGTCATTTGGGAACACTTAGAAAGGAAAGTGTAATAAAATACAATGACATTGAAAGGACGGCAGCATTATTTGTTTCTAGAATGCAGATTTTTTAAAGTGATTTCACAAATCATTGGGATTTTTATTATGTAGCTAACAGTTGTTGCTGCATTTTTCTTTGAGCTGAGATTTGAGAAAATATACATGAAAAACAGTTGTTATGTCACTATTATGTCAGCCTATGTATTTCACTTTCCTGAAGTCTCAAAGGTGCTACTACTGTCACTGATAGGCTCAGCCTTGTGCATCTGGGAGCCAGTTGGCATTGGCTCTGTGGGACACAGGGGAAGCTTCTAGCAGCTTCTCAAAGAAGCCACCCCTGTGTCAACTACCCCCCCCCAAAAAAAAACAAAACACCCAAACCCCAACCTGCTATGCAAACCAAACACACCTGACTTCATAAATTGCCTTCAGTAGGACTACTCACAATAAAAAATATTCAGTACCAGGAAGGCAATCACAATGAACTCTTGATTGTTCTGCTTGTACAGTAAGTTCTACACTGTATATGGTGCATGAATTGTGATTTTTGTTTCCTACCATGTGCTATAGACAAGAAATTAAAAATATAGGTATTACAGAGTGTTCTTTGCAGTTGCACTATTTTTAGCTCTGACCATATAGAACATGTTGTGCTATCCTGAAGAAACAACTTGTCTGCATTAAATGGTACAATAAACTCAAGGGTTTCTGTAAGACAAGGTACTAAAAGCTGCTGTTTTCTTCTGGCCCAGTGCTCACAGAACAATAAGAAAAGATGAATCAGCCTGTTCCTAATTTGAAAAGATTTTATAAGCGTTTTTGTTTTTCCAGATGTATAATATTTTAACAAGTGATCTGACTTTTTAAAAACCACCTAGAGTACATCTACACAATTTGGACACATACTAGAATATTGTAATATAATATTAATGGAATTTATTTTTGAATGAAATTTTTATCACATTAATTAATTCTCCAAACGACTCTTTTGTGTTCCACTCACAAGGGCAAAACAATCAATAGTACGTACCCCTAAATCCTGAAACTTCAATAATCTGTAAAAGATCGCAACTGTTGCAGTTTAGCAGATTTATATGATGTCTTTCAATCATTGAAGAAATATTCTGACTTCTGAATTATTTAGATTTTGAAATCTGATGAATAACTTCTATTGCTTGTGCTTTGTGACAGGCACAAGTCTCCCTGTCACCCTACCAAACTCTTCTTGGTCTGAACAATTTCTTCACCCTTATTCTATGCATACAGCAAAATAAGGTGTCAAAATCCTCAAACCAGTGGTAATATCAGACCATTTCAACCAGTACAGATACAGTAGTAATATCACAAACGATCAGCTCTGATGGATGAATTGCAAGACAAGGTAATAATGAATATAAACTTATATTTAGCTTATATAGAGAAGTTATATGTGCTTAGAATGGATTTACAGGAAACTAAATGCACTGTGGTCCAAAGTTGCTTAGCTGGGACCACTCTTCTGTCTTTAAAATTTGGCTTCCTGGGAGTCATTACCTTCACTTGCTCCCCTACAGTATCTCCCATACTTGATCTCCCAGTAAACAAAGTTTTTAAATGTATGCTTAGCACAATGCAATTGAAATATCAGTGATTGGAACGAAATGTCAATTGGACTTAGCTGTATAAGTATAGGTTGAAATACATGGAGAAAGTCAGCAGTGGAAATGTTTAATAGAATATTTGACCCGTATTTAAAGGTAGACACATGCTTACACTTCCGTTGAATTGAATCTGATGACTATATTACCCATAAGGAAAATTAAAGGCAGATTGTTCCATGTGAAATAACTTGATTTTCTATAGTAAGCAGTTTCAATTCAATAGTCTGGGACTACAATGACAAACTCATAATTCCAAAAAGCTGTGCAAGTTACAAGAAGTTTGATATTGTTCCTATTTTGCAAAAGAGTATCTGTAAAAGTGGTATTTTGAAAATTAAGTATCCATTGTTCTCTCTGGATAGACTCTCAGATGACTTTATTTCCTTTTTAGCCATTTTCTTCTGTATCTATCACTCTTTTTGACTTTTCAGCAGATGCTCGACCTTTTCTTGTGTATAATCCTGACTGGAAAACCGCTGCATATTGAGAAGTTAGTGATCCACATAAAAGTCACCCTGAGTATGTCCAGGCCTATGCAGTTCTGCACGTCTAGTATGGCTGTCAGGACTGTGTGGTGTGGCAAAAATTCCTTAGCTGCAGGATGGCCTCAGTCAGCTCCCACTTGGTGCCAATCACTGCAGCATCTGCATGGCTGTGTCTTTATCTAAAAGTGCAGCAAGAAGCTCTCACATGAACATCACTTCTGTTTGACTGTAGAAATGGTAGATCAAGTTGCTTCCTTGTGAGAAAATCCAGTAATAGCTCAAATGACAAAAAGAGCAGAATCTCTTCTATGGATGGGATTTGCATTGCATGCTGTGCGTGTGTTCCCAGCAATTAAGGGAATTGAAGGTTATCTATGCAATTCCCTTCTTATAGTTTTACCCCTAAAAATGGCATTTAAAATCATACCTTACTGAGTCTGAGTGCCTTTCTTATGGGAACCATGATGGACTAGCATCTCCTGTTGCAGAATACTCTCTAAGACAATAATTTTATTCGCTCTTTTTCCCGAGATTAACCTAGGATTAAACTATAAACAATTATTTTAAAATTAAACATAATTGGAGTGTGCCAACTTTCAAGAAATCACTTTAGGGAAAAATTAAGAGAGAGATTAAATAATTTAGAAAAAATTGTTTACTTCTAAAAAGTAGTGAGACAGTAAGGAAGGAGGAGATCCCATACCACTCCTATTGAAATGGGGATTGATTCAAGCCTCAAGACATGTAAGTTATTGAATATGGAACAGATATTTCCAGAAATATAAGGAGAAAGCCGTGTGATAAGACCTGGCTCTATTCCATGTCTTCCTGTGAATTTTTAAGAAATTTCCAGGATTTGGGCTGTTTCTTTAAGAAGCTAACTCAGTTAATAGAGATTGTTACAGCCTACTTTAACTTTTGTAGTTGAGGAAACTGTGTCAAATGACCCAGGAAGGGAATGTCTGGTCTTCCACCTTTGTACCAATTACATGAAAGACTAGAAATCAGTTCCTTCTCAGACCAGTGGTAGTCCATTACATGCTGATTCCCCATGGTGTTCTGCTGTGAACTTATAATTCCCTACTGAGGCCACAACTTGTCCTCCCCTGCCCCCAAGTAATTCTCAAAAGTTGTCTTTTCTTATTAACAGGCTATCTAGGGGTTTTTGTTCGCTTGTTAGCTTAGTGAGTTTGAGGGAAAAAATGACTATAGAACATCTTTAAATCAAATGAGGTAATTGTGCATAGCTGGCAACCTTTTAATAATGTGCAAAGTGGATTTTTCTATCCATATTTACACTCTTCTAGTGTCATAAAAGGACAAAGCAGGCACAGCTGATGTTATTTTTAGATCTGGAGCAAGCCTTGTAGAATGTACTGTTAAGCTGAGACTGCCACAAACTGAAGAATAATTACAATCAAGCTCATGAAATTTTAACACAGAAGTGGCTGCATTATTTAGAACATTAATGTCGTTCCAGGAAAAAAGTAATTACTGGTTATCTATTGCCAGACACATCGTTTGCTGTCTAACTCCAGGGGTGCTGTTTATGTACGAATTAATGCAAATAGTTTCAAATATTTTAAGTAAATCTACAGTAAATATTTTTTGTGTGCTTTGACTGCCTTTGGTTAAAGAAACTGGACTGGTACCAAAGAGAATACATGTAATTTATCCTTAATTATGGTGAATCATATCTCTTTCAGTTTTCTAGAGTGATTTACATTGCAGAATTTTCCCCTTTATAACATATTTCTCCAAAACTCTGTTAGCATGCTAAGCTGAGAAAAATCTCAGGCTGCTCAATACATGAGGCTGCCTGTATCAGGAATAATAAGAAAAAAAAATGATAGTTACTTGCATTTGCAAATTATGCCCACTTGAAAGATGAAGAAAATATGTCCTTTCTCATATTGTCTGTTACAGCAACTTTTGAAGCACAGAAATAGATTTAAAAGTTTGGAAGATAAGGAGTTTGTCTGTGTGTTCTGTACCAGGGCAGAAGATGACAGGAGGTGCAAAGAATTGGTGCAGGGTTCTGTTTCTGTCTGAAGAAGAAAGGTCCAACAACAAATGATGAAATAAAGCATCTGTTAAAATAGGATAGAATACGAATATAGATAGTGAGTAAATCTTACCTCACCTCAGATGCTGGGAACCCCACGCTCAGGTAGCACCAGATGGACTCTGGATAACTTTCCCATGGAAAGCTGCACAGATCCTCACCAGGGAAAGAAGCTCCTCCTTTTTGGCCATTCAAGCTATTACATGATTTTCACACAAGAAAATTACTCCCTATATTAAGGATGTTTGCATGAGAACCTCTTACTGCACTTTTACATAAAAACAAAGCCATTTTTAAATAAAATCAAGGCCACACATATTGAGGTCCCCATACTTACATTCAAACTATTTAATGAAACTGGGGATGAAAATGTGAAGTCATTGTTTGAGTTACATGCTTGCTTGAGTTGGCAGCTAAGACTGGAAGGGAACTCTGGCAAGTGTGTGGCGGTGAGCACACTTCCCAGAGAAATACTCCCAGCACCCACAGAATAGGCACTGGACCGGGTTTCTGTAAGGTGAAACTCTAAGGCATTACATCATTACTAACTTCAGCTTAAAGACCACAAAATTAATTTATATATTTTTGGGAAATACCTATCTAGATGTGTGCCTGATCCTGCCAGAAGTACTGCACTGCAGTTTCTGTTTCATGGTAGAAAGCCTGCAGATTGTGATCTAGACCTTTCTTATCTTTCTTTTTTCATAATTTTTTCTTCATTAATAGCATTTATAATCTAAGGAAAAGAATAAAGAATTATGATGTCAAGAAAATAAACAAAACCCCCCTAATGCTGGCTAGAGCTGGTTGAAAAGATTACATTGGAAATGTTTCCGTTAGTAATTGTTGATTTATCAAACAAAAACATTCCAAAGGAACAAGCCAATTCAGAGAAAGTGAGAAGTAAATTAAGCTGATTGAGTGTTGGAAACACATCTTGATTCTTGATTAGTTCTAATGTCAATAACATCCTGGTTTTCTTAAATTATGCTTTATTTCATTTTTACAGTGGTCTGTTTGAGATTATTATTGCAGGTGGATCTTATTAACATCAGATAGCATATACTAAATGTGGATAGTGAAGCAGTTCATAGAGGCTTTCCAACTTTCCACCTCTTATTCCAAGTGACCTACCATTATTTATTTTTTATTTCCCATTGAAAGAGATATTTTTCTCTTAACAATACTTTAGCTTTATTGGTCTCCGTTAAACAGATCTGTAATCTCACAATAGCTGCAAAAAATCTCTGCTTTTCAGTAGAAACAATTTTTTTGCATGTTTTGATTTTTAGAATGAAATTGTCATCTTGAAGTTTGATAGGCAAAATTCTTTGTCTGAAAGTTAGCCTTCCACTCTGGCTTCTGATGCTAAGTTTTAGAGATCCGAACAGGAATGGTAATGTTCTTGAGCCAAAGCATTATTTAATATTCAACATTCTCCAAGCAGGCATAATCCAGTGTTTGTCCGCTCTTATTTTTAGAGAAGTTTGCTGTTGACTAATAAAAAACACATTAAAGATTGTATGAAGTTGTAGAGAGTATAAAGAAGAAAAGAGAAAAAGTGCAGCAGAAAGAAGATGAGAAGAGTGAAGCACATTATGCAGCTTCATTTAACATATGCCCTGTAAAGTGATCTGCATTATGTAAACCTGCTATACAGTTTAACACATGACTGTTCCATAGAGCTCCTCAGTGAGTTTAAGCGTGCAGTTGCTTAATAAAAGGAGGTATAAATTATGAGACCAAAGTTCATCACTAACTGTTCATCAGATTACGGCATTAATATGTCACGTAAGTAATATGCCCATAAAAATTTAAACTGACTTGTAATGATTTAGAGTAGCTACAGATTCACCAGCAGAACTGATTAAGCCCCTGCCAAGCCTGACTTGCATCACCCATTTCATTGTGCTAACACATCAGTTTTTACATCTGTGTAGTGAAAAGTCAGGCAACTTTTCTGTTTGAAAAATAACCTTATGAGAAAAAATAATAAAAAACCCAGGAAGAAAAAAATAATAATTTTCCACATTTTGTTTACCCTGAGTTCTTACAAATGGTTCTAGAAAAATAGAAGGAATTGGGATTGATTAAACCCACTTTTCTGCACCTTCCCCCACAACCCTCCCCAATATGCAACCTTAGAGAAGAAATATTCTGTCATAGGATTTCATTGCAACACAACTCTTCTTGACTTCTGACCTTGCATGTTAACTCTCGCATTATCACCGATCTTGTGAGTCTTCAAGCACCCTTTGGATTCATTTAACAGATTCTCAGCTTTAGAAAAATTAAGCTTAACTGAACAAGATTGAATCCTTTAAGCAACACTGAAACATAAAAGACTATTAAAAAACTCCTTGAAAACTGACTTGGTATTTCTGGACATTTAGAACTGGCCATACTGCTGATGCTCATATGTGGGTGAGCAGTTAGGTCAGAGCTATTTTACGGACTGGCTACTATGACAGCTTTATACCACCTGGAGAGTTTCTTTCTGCCAACTGCTCATTGACAGCATAACTTGACAGCAACAAAGGACTCAAGTCTCATTCCTCATTTTAGCCAATTTAACTAAAAAACTGCCACAACATCTTTGATGAATGGAAAACTCCTCTCTAACATTCCCCCTAATAAAATGATATTAAAAAACCCAACAGAATGGTAATGAAATACAATGACATTTGCAATATACTGAGCCCTCTCCTCTCCTCGCCTCGCCTCGCCTCGCCTCTCTGTGTTGCTTGAAGAAAGCAATGGGTAACCCAGTTGTTTTGGAGTGAAGTGAAACCGAAGTGAAACTTGTGACAGTTCTTGCTGTGTAGCTGTATTACTGACTGTGTATACACAATGGTATTATGAAGGTTTTGGTTGCAATTTCATAGCATAATGTACTATCTTTCTTTATCCTTCTGTTTCATCTTTCAATTTAATCCTAAATAATTCTTTTAAACTGCAAATGGTGACATCTGGTATCAAGTCACTGAAGTTGAAGTGATATCACAACCTTATTGAACTATGGCTAATAGGGCAGAAAAATTAACCTTGATATAGGAGAGAATGCAAAAGGAAATGACTTTGAAGAAGGAAAAGAAAAATGTTTTGATATCCTAGATGAAACTGAGGGTTAAACCTGTAGAAGACACCCTCTCTGTACCTCATATTACATGGTCTCATGTTGAGTTGATGATCAGATATTCTCTAGTCATAGGAGACTAACAGTAGCTTAGAAAATGCTCAAGAAACATGAAGAAATTGTACATATATTATTAATTTTTTCTAAATCAGTATACTGTACTTGTAAGAATGAATACTCCAGCTATGCTGTCATATTATGATTTTGACATCCACACATAGGACTTTAAAATATCTAATATCTGGACTAGCACACAGTTAAGCAAATCCGCGTATTTTTTGTCATAGTCTCATATACAGACTTGAAGTTGGCAGGATGAGTTTGATTTGTAAACTGAAAGCCTTGCACCCACTTAACATGGATAGCTCACAGCTAACAATGTTAGAAAGGAAATTCTGACATCATGTGCCAAGAAACTCGGGGCACTGCAGACTCTTGGCTTCATGAAAGACAGGAAAGATGAAAGCAGATGGAGTCCATTGGATGGAACTCAAATGCTATAGATGATTGACTACCTAAAAATGTGTCTTTGACAAATTTGCAGACAAATTTTCACTGAATAGTTTATTTTGATCCCTGTCATGTTATCTTTCTTAAAGGACTAAATTTTTTTATGCTCAGTAACACTAACATTTTATCTTCTTTTGCAAGATTCTGGAAGTATAGACTAAAAATTGTTTGCATGGAAAAAAACCCACCCTCTTCTGTTAAAATCAAAAGCAAGTTTGCATGTGTTTTAACTTCTAATGAAAAACATGGTCCAGAATATGAAAAAAAAAATGTTTATGAAATTGTTGTAGGCTAATGTAGTAGGCATTTTCTGAAAGTGAAGTGCTATTTCCCTACAGCTATAGGCTATAATATTCTCCTCTGCCAAAGGAAAAACATTTGGCAGTTGAAAAGTAATATTTTATGTCACATTCATGTTTACAGAACAAAAAATTCATCCAAGCTGCTATATAAAGGATTCATTCAGTTCACACGTCATGACCTCTGGATCTTTGGAAGACTTTATTTCCTAGGCAGTTGAAAACGAGAGATTCATTGTAAAAGGAGCGGCAAAGTGAAAAAGTAGGAAGGGATTCTCTGACATGTCTCAAATGGATGCTTTCAGGACGTATTGAGTTATGCTAAAGACACCTACCCATATGCTGTATGCACATTTCTAAATAAAGTACTGGAAGATCATCTGTTTTTATACAGATTATGTCTATTTTACACTTATGGCATGCTGCTCCATAAATGATTTTGCCTCATAGCATTGTTGATTAATGTATTATTTATCACCCTTGACTCCATTAGAAAGATTTTAGCTGTTTTGGTATTTAAGTGATAGAAAAATATCTGACGAGAAAAGATGTGTGTCATCTTTCTTATTAAAGGTTTATGAATAAAAGACTACTGAATGAGATTTATTTAGCACATTATAAAAAATTGTAGCAGATTATAAAGCATTTATAAGCATGAAAATAAAAGATTTTACAAATATTCGAGCCATGGATAATGGATATACTAAGAATTCCGGATATGTTACATAAACTTGCTCATTCAGTAGTATTTTCAGTATCTTTAGATGACACTGCACTCTGCTAAATTATTGTATATTTGAACCTTCTCAGACTGAGAGATGTGGATAAGTATATAGAACATTTTTTGTTTAGGGTATTAGATGATTCTTTAACTTTTCAATGTAGAAGTATTATAGGGAATTAGTTTAGAATATACATCAGGCTTCAGCTTGTTTTAAGCCTCAGCAATAGCCTCAGACTTGGACACCCTCTGGCTATGGTCCTCTAGCTAGCAGCTGGAAAAAAAGGTATGGTTAAATAAACTTCTGCTGTAGACTAAAAGTAAATATATTTGAATACAGTACTCGTTACTGTAGTTAGAGATACAAATTGAGACACTAATTATGATTGCCCTATGACGTAGATTTCCATTGATGATAATTTTAGAGGTTTGTATTTGTTGAATTAATATTAATAAACCATGATTTATTCTTGCAGAGAACATTATGTATCAAACAGTTGGTTTTGGTACCATTATCTTCTGCTGCAATGATTTACAATTGAAAATCAAATGTCCCACCTGTCCTCTCCCAAGATCTGGTTTCCAGCATCTATACATAACTAGATATTAACTGGAGTTAATCTTAGCAATGGCACTTAAATAAAGCTATGCTTTCTAGACTTGTTGTGGGGCTGTGTCTTGTGGCACTCCTTACTTGACAGCACAAACTCTACATTGCATACTGTTGTGTGTAGGGACACCCAGAATGGCTTGACTGATGTTGGATGAAGGAATATTTCCAGGAAGCCTCAGGTTTATATCATACTTGTAGTTCCCTCTTGCTGCTTTTAATGCAGCTGATCAAACTGGCACACTAATCTAACAAAGGATCTGGCATATTGACAATAACTCATTTCAATGAAGAAACACTCCTCTCATGATCAATTTATGTTGTAGTATAGTAACTTTTATTATTACAATTGTATTTCACTGGAGGTTAATACTAGGAATAGCTTGAACCTCGTACTGAATTCTGATTTTTTTTATGTTTGGCTTTCTTGTTTTTTCATTGTTTTTCAGTCTGGGCTTTTTGTTGGCTTGGTTTTAGTTTTGATATTTTATTTTGTAATCTTTTTTACTGATGTCATTGGTTGAATAATCACTAAGGAGAAAAGTGATTTAAGAAGACGAGTAACATGTAAATGGGTTCTTGATTGTTGCACTAAATATAGGCTTTCAAAGTCTACTTTAAAAAACTGTCATAGGTTGGTTTTACTATTTTCAATCTTTCAATCTTTTTTACAATCTTTCTGAATATAAGGAATCAGGGTGAACAACACCAATGAGAGAAATTGAGGTATCTTGAAATCAAGGAAATTTCTCTCCATGGGTAAATTGTAAACTCTGGAAAAGCCTGTAAATATAATAATTTTTTTCAAAATGAAAGGTTTTTAATCACTAATGAAGTGTCAGAATTTGAACATAGATGTACAGGAAACAGATTTTGACTTGCCTGTGGGGTTATTTTTTGCTACAGGGAAAAAGCTGTGAATCCAAAAGCTCATATAGAATGGTTACATGATATCTTCTTCCATAACAAAAAGAAGACAGAAACACAATCAAGTGAGCTCCTTTTGTCTGACTGTTCTTAGGCTTGTGCTGAATTGAGAAAAAATTGCCCATGCACCTATTATTTTTTCCTTATTAGATACGCCTGTATTAATTTGCTTAAAACCAGGATGGAATTTATAGCAATATCTCTTCCTCCCCTTTTCCAGATTTCTTACTGTCAGTTGTATCAACCTCTACTCAAACTAGGATTCCAGGTGAAAAATTAATCCTGGTAACAATACACAAAAAGATGAGATCCCTTTTTTTTTTTT